>CM060316.1:8258238-8275738 GCA_030674155.1 Stramonita haemastoma | reverse complement strand
CGTCTAGAAAGCGAAAAGTCCGGTCGAAGTGTGCGGTGGTTCGAATCCCGTTTGGGCCTTTGCGTGCTTTTAATTAAAAAAAAAATTATTTTAGATGTTCCAGACCTGTGTACACACCAGAAGTCATATTATTGCCATGCATCATATTGAACCGTTCTTGCATTCAGTGACATGTTGCATGTTCTGTATGTACTAATTCACTATCAGTGACGTGTTCTGTGTTCTCAGTGACTCATTCACTCAATGACCATCATTTACTAAACTGCATAGACACGGGGACTAGATGGAAAAAAGCACATAGCGCTTATTCCACTATCCTTGAATAATAATAATAAATAATAAATAAATAAATGCATGAAATAAATTCACCGTCAGTGACGTGTTTCCTGTTCTCAATGACTCGTTCCCCACTGGTGACGTATTCCCTATGACTCATTCTTCACAAGTAACGTGTTCCATGACGTGTTCTCAATGACTCGTTCACCACTAGTGACGTGTTCTCTATAACATTAACCACAAGTGACGTGTTCCATGACTGTTCTCTACGACTCATTCCCCACAAGTGACGTGTCCTATGACGTGTTCTCTACTACGATTCATTCACCTTGTTGTGATCCTTCACTCCACCAGGAGCATCACCAGCCCAGCTGAAGAGCAGCAGCGTGACGTCCCAGGTGGCGTCCTCCGTGCTGCCCTACTACCACACGCTGTACTCCAAGGCGGAGGGCGGGGAGCAGGGCGCCGTGGCGGTGAAGAAGGTGCAGGCCACCACCACCTTTGTGCCCGAGGTGGGCACCTTCAAGGGGCCGCTCATCCGCAACATGCCCAAGGGATGCCCGGACAGCAGGGCCGTCAAGAGCGAGCAGGTGCCCAGGGCGTCCGCCTGTTGCCGCGAGGAGAGCCAGTCCTCCAAGCCGCCCGTGCCCGGCCCCCCTGAGGGCGTGGGTGCCGGGGATGGGGCCGGTCAGCGCGGCGAGGGGGGCCCCAGGGAGGGCGTGGCGGGGGAGGAGGCCTCGGACCTGTCCCTGGCCAGGGCAGGCAGGCCGGCGCCCGGCCTCCCCCAGGAGTCGGACAGAGGCCGGAGCCGGAGCGTGTCTGTGGAGGAGCGCCAGAAAGAGGAGCGGGGTGTGGAGAAGGGGCTCCCTGCCAAGGTGGAGGAGGGCCGGGGCTCGTCCAGCTCCTCCTCCTCCTCCTCCTCCAGCTGTAGTAGCTCAGTGCCTTTTGCAGGGACCAAGGTGCCGCCGCCGGCGCCGCCGCGCGGCAGCGCTGACGTGGGGGTGTCGGCCCAGGAGGATTCCGGTGAGGTGGCCTTGGATTACAGCATGTCCCGATGGTCCAAGGAGTTTTCCGATCTTCCCAAGTGCCATGAGGATCGCTCCCAGGCCAAGGTCTCGGACAAGAGTTCCGCCACAGGCGTCAGTGTCAGTGTGGCCAAAGGAGGAGGAGGAGAGGGTAAGTCCCTTTCCCATCGTGTGTCGGGTTCTGGCAGTGGTGGGGGTGGGGGCACGAACAGCGCGTGTGTGGTTAGCAAACCGTGTCAGACAGGACAGCGAGGCGAGAACAAGGGCGCAGGACCCATACCCGTACTGGCGTCATCATCTACGTCATCATCATCAAAATCATCGTCGTCGTCGTCATCACTATCATCATCATCATCATCTGTACAGACGACGCGGGGCCCGGTGGTGTCCGGTGGTGGTCGTCAGAGTTCGGTACAGGGTGCTCCCCCTCCTGCCCCCACAGAAGACAACAGTGCCGTGTTGAATCTCAGCCAGACTCAGACCAAGAAGAAAGCCAGCAAAGACGTCAGTGCGCCACCGCCGGCCAAGAGCAAAGTGGCGCCAGGTGTGGCGACGGCGGCTGTGATTCCTCCCCCGAAAAGCCTAGGCACGTCCCAGGGAGTCCCTGCTGCTGCCTCAGGGAATAGGGTGTCTCAGCTGCTGGCCTCAGAGAAGCGGTGCGGCTCTGCCCCTCCCCGGGCCAATGTCCTGTTGCCTGGTGCAGACCGAAAACGCGCCAAGAAGATGGTGGAGGAAGAGGTGGAGGAGGAGGAAGAGGAGGAGGAAGAGGAGGAGGACGGGGAAGACCAGGAGGTCACTACTACCAGCTCACCTGGGCAGGTGGAGGATAAGGACTGCGCTGAGCACACAGGTATGGATGTTTGGTTTGGGGGGTTTGGGGTTTTCTTTTGTTCTTAGTGAGTCAAACAGCCAGACTCAGACCAGACTCCTTCTGATGAGGCTGTAAACCGAGGCCCCGTGTGCGAACGCACGCAGAACATTTTTTGCACAAGTTAAATCCCGTTCCGCTTTTCGTAATAGTAGGCCATTGCGTGCCGGTGGGAACAGATAAGATTGACAAAACTGCATACACATGAAGACTGGCTTAAAAAAAAAAAGCACATGAGTGGTTATTCCATTATCCTCGGTATAAAGGAATGAATAAATAAATAAATGTATAAAAAGTAAGCTAAAGGTTTTTAAATGATTTCGTCTACACGTACAAGCCTGTGAGTACGGGTGCATGTGTGTGTGTGTGTGTGTGTGTGTGTGTGTGTGTGTGTGTGTGTGTGTGTGTGTGTGTGTGTGTGTGTGTGTGTTTTCAGTTTTATGTTATTCCACATTAAGTGATACCGTGTGTGTGCTGTGTGTGTGCGTGTGCGCGCGCGCACGCGCGCCCGTAGTATGCTGTGTTACTTTGTATGCTTACAAGTGCATGTATGTTTGTATCCTATTGTTTTTCCCTGTCCACTCCCCATCCCACCACCTTTCAGAATTTTATTTCCTCATGGGCTACGATGGCACCTTGGGACGTGGAGTCTGGTTGGGTTTTTTTTTATACTTTGTAAGTCATAGAGTCATTCACTCTTTCATGCAGACCCGCCAGTACCTACATCCAACTCGTGTGTACAGTACAGAAAAAAAATCCTGTTTTTTTTCTGGTCTTGCTGTGTAAAGACCAAAATAGCCAGCTTGCATCCTTGATTTCATAGCGTATGTTTTTTTTAATGCATAGTTTGTAAAGAAAAGAAAATTGCAGCACTTTTTATTGCTCCCTGTCTTGTTCATTTTAGCAGATTTTGAAAATGATTATGATGATAATTTTAATAATTATATTGATAATGATATTTATTATAATAATAACAATGTTATTATTATTATTATTATTATTATTATTATTATTATTATTATTATTATTATTATCATCATCATCATTGTCATTATTTTTTTATTATCATCATCATCATCATCATCGTCATCGTCATCATGTATCGGCCTTTCGGAAAGTGTTTAGCAATGACCAGAGTTGATTTGTTGGCTTATTTTTTTTTCATAAGATAGTGATGTTATTCCACCATTTTTTTTTCTTTTTTTTCGGGAAAAGTCAGACACCTCTTTGCATCAGGCAACCTGTATTAATTCTCTTATTGTTTGAGTAAAAAAAAGTTTGGATGTTGACAACATGTAATCTTGTCATACGTCATTGGTCACTGATAGGCTTGTTAAATTGTTAAATGCTGATATTTGCTATAGTTTTCCAAGTAAAAAAACATATGCACGAATTTTTTCTGTTACATCTTATGTTTCCCCTGCCCTTAGGTTCACTTTGACCATGTATCGGAAAATAATGAAAAATTATGATAATGCATAATATCTTCGTAACAGTAACATTACACACACATATTGGTCTGTTGGTGTTTGACCTACTTACATACTAACTTACGGTATAGTTATTTTATTGTAATAAAATTTAACAGATTTTATTTAGTACATTAGATTGTGAAGTTAAAAGCGTATTAAATAAACTTAAAAATAAAGACAATGACACTTTATTGTGAAATAACTCTACACCAAAAGAAAAGGGAAAAGAAATTAATTAAGCTCGTAAATTTGATAGATTGATTGTTTTACTGATTAATTCAGATTTTCTCCCCAAATTTCATTTTTACAAGATTCTCCTAGCCTCTCTCCTCTCGCCGGGAAAAAATGATGATAAACGGGAGAGAGAGTGTCATTATGTAACAATAACCGTCATCAGCTGGACTGCCAGTAACTGTTGTGATTGCTTTGCTCTCCAGTCAGTGTGTGAGTCATGACGCCTCGGGCAAAAGGACAACAGGAGCGGGCCAAGAACCCAGCCCTGCCCCACGCCCGCTAGACAAAGAAAGGAAGCTAATGAAATTGTTTCGCGCTCAAGATCAAATATCTGCTATCACAATGCGTGCGCGAGCATGTGTGTGCACGCTCGCGTTGTGTGTCATTTATATTCAAATCCCTCGTAATGTTGTTTTTAGCCTTGAAAAATGACAAGGCTGCAGAATAGTCATTTCCCCTTCCAAAGTAGTAACTAAGTCTGAGACTATGGACACACACACACACACACACACACACACACACACACACACACACACACAGAGAGAGAGAGAGAGAGAGAGAGAGAGAGAGAGAGAGAGAGACCCCCCCCAAGTCACAGTCTTCATTGTACAGAGATGAATAGAATAGATTACCCGATTCGTGCACGTTTCTGTCATGATCTTACAGTTTGAAATTTTTTGAAAATACTTTTTGATCATTTTAACATAATTTTATTTCATTTCATTTTATTTTCATTGTTATATTTTTCTTATCTATTAGGTGATGACAACAAAGATGCAAATATGATGGTACATAGCTATAGGTTAATATATTCTGTTGGGAATAATGATGGTATGTTTCCATTATGGTTTATCAGTTTCAAAATTTTTGAATTTTTAAAAATGATTTTAACCAAATTTTATTTCACTTCACTGTCATTTTTATTTTTGCCTTATGTCTCACATCATGACAAGATAAAAAAAAAGGATAGTATATGCACAATTTTTTTTTTACATATATATATTATATATGTGTGTGTATGTGTATGATATTCAGCACAGTGTAAAAAGAATAATGATAGAAAAAAAATCCCGAACTTTTTTTCCCATTCGCGGCACTTTTCCCGCACTCTTCTTCTCCTGCCCTCCTTCAGTCAACCTCGGCCTTGCCTTCGAACGACCTGTGCCAGCCTAGCCAGCATTAGAATATCAGCAGGGAAAAAAAGCCTTACCCAAAAAAGAACACCGCCACCAACAAGGCAACCCTATATGGCCCCGACATTATTGCAAGGTTTTCCCGCCAGTCGTGGCAAGATGCCTCACTGAATCGCTACGGTTCCTCCTTTTTTTCAGTTTAAGATTTGCAAAGGCCGCCCGAGGTTGGCGTGGTTTTGGGGGTTTTTTTTTTTCGTGTTTTTTTTTTTTGGAGGGGGGGGGTGGGGAGGGGGGGGGTAGTCTCCCCCCCCCCCCCCGCCCCTCTCTCTCTCTCTCCTTCGTCTTCTTCATTTTTTTTTTTTTTACTCCTTTTTCTGTTCTGTTTCTTGCAGCATTGTGTGGTCTTCCCCTCTCTCTCGTCCTCCTCCCCCGTCATGAATGCTGTCCTTTCAGAGGTTTTAGGGGGGAAATCATTTAGGCCCTGTCAATTATTTCCTACAATCCAATCTTTTGTTCTGCCTGGGCTTTGCTCAGGGTTGGTTGGGGTGAGGGGCTGCGGTGAGGCTCCCCGCTTGCGGAGTCCCGCCCTACTTCCCTGCTTGAAGCACTCCAAGTAGCTACTGTACTGTCCTTTGCTCGAAGTCCCTCAGCCCCAAACCTTTCTTTTCTTTCTGTCTTCTTTTTTTAAGGCTATATTTTCCTGGCTCTTATTTTGGTATAAAGTGGCAGGCACTATTCACAGGCTACCAGAAGAACGCAAGCAAGCATGAACACTTTGCGCGTAGTGTGCACTTTGGCAACACGAGAACTTAATGCACGCATGCTCGGGTTTTCTACCAGGCAAGCGCCCAGGTCTTGAATTTCCTTTTCTTAAGAATTCGATTACCAGCCACTCATTATAGGATATTTCTTTCTTTTTTCTTTCTTTCTTTTTTATTTTTTAAATGGGAATCATAATGTATTGTTAATGCCTCTATGGCAGTGCCCGTGTGCGCGCGCGCGCACACACACACACACGCGCGCGCACACACACACACACACACACACACACACAACACACACAACACACACACACACACACACACACACACACACACACACACACACACAGAGGTGAATACTGTTTGCAGTTTAATCATTTCTGTTTTGCTCTGGCAGATAGAATCTTTCGTTTTCTTTCCAATGTTTTGCTCCCTATTATTATTTGTTATTATTTTTTTGTTTACATGTAACTCTTACTGCTCTCATTGATAATGACCGATTGAAATTATACAGTTTTTACAATACACTAAATTATAAAAAAAACAACAACATTGCAGTATAGATCTACGTCAGGTCTATTTCAGAACTGAACACAACTGCTTTTTTATATCTTGTTCTATTTTAACTTTCCAAGAAAAACATTCTATACCGGATGGACTTGCTATGTCCAACATCCTTCTTCTATTTACTTGGGGGGGGGGGGGGGGGGGGGGGGGGGGGGGGGGGTAGTGTGTAGTGGTGTGGTGAGGGGGGTGGTCTTCCTGCTGACGTCACGAGTATCTAGCCAATCACCTTTTCTTTTCATGTGAGGGCGATTATTTATGGAATGTGCGTAAATGCGTGTATTTTTGGAATACCATTTCAAAAGATGGATTTTTAGTGGGGTTTGTTTTGGAGAACATAAAGTTATCTATCGCTTAGCTCCCTTGGGGGGTTGTATTACTTTTCTGTTTTATTTCCAGTCGCAAGGTGTATTTTTGAGAGGGGGTTATCATAGAAATACTCTTCAAGATGTGCACGTGTCCACGTACACGTGCGTGCGCGCGAACGCACGCACGCACTCACGCACGCGCACACATACACACTCTCACGCACATTATTATTATTATTATTATTATTATTATTATTATTATTATTATTATTATTATTATTTTTTTTGTTTTGTATTATTTGTTGTTTGTTGTTTATTATCTCTCTCATGTAATGTATGTGTGAAGAATTATTTCTGTGTTAAATTTTGTTTTGTATACTGTTAACAGTTTTTTGAAATTTTTAAGGCATTATTCTTGAAGTTTAGTTCAACTTGATATTTGAATCTTACATGTCCAGTTGGAAGCCTTTTCGCGTTTCTTTTCCTAACATCATCAGATACTCTCTCTCTCTCTCTCTCTCTCTCTCTCTCTCTCTCTCTCTCTCTCTCTCTCTCTCTCTCTCTCTCTCTCTCTCTCTCTCTCTCTCTCTCTCTCTCCATACTTATATAATCATTCAGGCCACTTTTGTTTGTTTTGTTCTGCCTGCCTTTTTATTAGGACTATGCCTGGCTTTGGGGTTGAAAAGAAAGATGAAACCACTATCTTGTTTGAAAGCAGTAATTGGCCGTTGTTTGTTTGCTTTTTATTGTTGCTGGTTTGTTGTTGTTGTTTTTTTTAATGCTAACTAGTGTATTTGGAAAGGATATTGCTTGTTTTCATCACGAATATATACACACATGCGCACATATCATTTAGCATTAAGATTTCAAGTATTTGTGTTCTTGTTTTATTGTACACTTTACTTGCTAAGTGTTCGTTTGATTTGTGTAAATCTTGTAGGTGAATTTTATTGTTTTGAGGTTATATTTTTGTTGTCCTGTTAAAATATTCACTTTTGTTCGACAACTCTTATATTTTTCTCACCGGAAATGGTAAAAGTACACTTTTACTCTTGAAAGCATTTTATAACATGAGCACGATAGGTGTACAACATTTTAATATTCTTTTTAGTTTTAGGTAGTTTTTTTTATTCCTCGTCTAGAGCTCTGAGGTTCAGCAATGGTAAGATTCTGCGTGTACAACCGGTTTTGTCGCCCGCCTTGAAGGTAGAGCCACATTCTGGCTTCGGAATTAAAAATAAAAAGGTTTTGTGTTTTCATATATTGGTGTATCAAGTTGTCTTTAATTTTAATTTTATTTTTTTTTTATTGATGCTTTAAAAGTAATTCTTAGTTTATCTCGGCATTGCAATCATTCCTAGTACCTAGCCATTCTGGGTTATCGAAGTTGGAGTTTGTATGGAAGCTTATTTCTGCAGCAAAATTGCCCTGCGGTTTTGTGAAATAGCGTCACTGCTGTTCAAAGTTTTTAAGCATGCGTGTGTTTGATTATCTCAAATGTTTTGGGGGAGAGGGAGGGGGGGGAGGTATTGAGTGTATATGCTGGAGTGTGGGCGTTAGTTTGTGAGTGCCAGCATGCCTGTATGCTTAAGTGTTTTAAAAACAAAGTGTGTGTGTGTTTTGTGTGTGTGTGTGTGTGTGTGTGTGTGTGTGTGTGTGTGTGTGTGTGTGTGTGTTAGTGCAGTGAGTTTGTTCATTAAAAATCTGTATTAGAATTATTCATCATTTTTGTGTTTTCTTTTTTTTTCTTTTACATTAGTTTCTTTTCTGCGTTTTATCCTTATTTTACTTTATTTTGAGACATTTTTTTCCTTTTAACAAAAAATGCGTTACTAGACTGGTTAGTTCATTCTTTTTATTCCTTTTGTGTTTTATTCATTATATATTTCTTTCTATTTGATCTTGAAATTTTATTGAATTATGCTTTGATTTATTATCATTATATTTCATTAATTCACTGTATGTTGGGTTTTTTTTTTTTGGTTTGGATGTTGTTGTCTTTTTTTTCAACTTTTATATTTAATTTTACCTTTAGTTTTATGACTTTGGTCTTTTTAAATGGGAAGTGTCACGGAGGATGTCTATGAATATGCGCGTGCGAACGCGCGTGTGTGTGTGTTTGTGTGTGCGTGCATACGTGCGCGCACGGGTGTTTAAGGGCTCAAGAAGTGTCGTCTTCTTCCACTCCTTTTCTATTCTTCTTCTTATTCTTCTTTCTTTCTTTCTTTCTTTCTTTCTTTCTTTCTTTCTTTCTCTTTCTTTCTTTCTTTCTTTCTTTCTTTCTTCCTTCCTTCTTCCTTCCTTTCTTCCTTTCCTTTTCTTCTTCTTCTTTCTTTCTTTTCCTTTTTTTTATTTTCTTTGTTTTCTTGGTCTTTTCTTTGTTTCGTTTCTTTTTTCTCTCCCTTGTGTTGTTTGTGTGTTCTTCTCCGCGTTTTTGCCTCGTTCGTCTTCTTTCCTCTTTTTTCTTCTTTTCTTTCTTCTTTCTTCTTCTTCTTCTTTCTTTCTTCCTTCTTCTTTTCTTCTTCTTCTTCTTCTTTCTTTCTTCTTCTCTTTCTTCTTTCTTTTCTTTTCTTTTTCTTCTTTCTTTCTTTCTTTTCTTTTTCTTCTTTTTTCTTCTTTCTTTCTTTCTTTTCTCTGCTTTTCTTTCTTTCTTTCTTTCTTTCTTCTTCTTTCTTTCTCTTCTTCTCCTTTTTTCTTTCTTTCTTCTTTCTCTCTCTCTCCCATTTCTTCTTTCCTTTCTTGCCTCCATTCTTTGAACAATCTTTCCCATTTTTCTTAACTAACCAAATATTACCCCCAGAAAAGGTTATGAAAATGGTAGTTAGCATGAAATGAACAAACTCCAATAACTTTTAGCCTTGCAAAAAAGCAACAAAAAACTCCCAAAGCCAGATGTTTTTATGGTTTAAATAAAATGCAAATGCAAATAATCATGAATTTCTCTCTCTCTCTCTCTGTTCTCTGTCTTTATGTCTCTGTCTCTCTCCTCTCTGTCTCTCGTCTCTCTCTCTCTCTCTCTCTCTCTCTCTCTCTCTCTCTCTCTCTCTCTCTCTCTCTCTCTCTCTCTCTCTCTCTCTCTCTTCTCTCTCTCTCTCTCTCTCTCTCCTCTCTCTCTCTCTCTCTCTCCTCTCTTCTCTCCTCACACGTGTGCGCGCGCGCACGCGCGCACAAACACACACACACACACACTTACACACACTGAGGCTGACCGCAAGAACATGAGTTCAAAATATATTGTTCTATTTACAATAAAGTAAACATTGCCCAAATTACTCTGTGATTAAATATCTTAAGAATAAAAAAAAAAGTAAATAAACATGAATACATGAATAGATATTCGTGAAAACATTACATAAAGTAGACGAAATAGTAAAAAATAAAAAGAACATCCCTTACACTTGGGCAGTTTGTTTCTATGTTTTCTTGCTGTACTTTCTGATAATCTAAATATATTTTTTACGTTTCCTGACTCGAGTTCTGAGATTCACCAATGGTAGATTTAGTAGATGGAACCGGTTTTGCCTTCCATTGATCATTATGGTAGCTGCATTCTGACTTCGGGGTTGGGTGATAAAGAGGGACAAGTAAAGAGTGTGATTAGCCGCATGGATGAATGAATATGAGTAATGTAACTGAGTGGTGAAGGGCTCAGCATTCTGGAAAGTAAACGAATCAAGTAAATAAATAAATAAATAGATTTATGAGCCAGTGAGTGAATAAAACGAATGAATGAATGAACGAAGGAAGGAACGAAGGACCGAACGAACAAATGAATGAAATAATGAACGAATGAACGACGACGAACGAACGAACGGACGGACGGACGGACGAACGAACAAACTGACGGACGGACGGACGACGAACGGACGGTGACGGATGAAGGAAGGAAGGAAGGAAGGAAGGAATAGACAAATAAACAAAACTAAATAAATAAATAACTGTCTGTTGCAGGCTCCAACATACCGGTTGGAATCGCGGTGGCTCAGCAGAGGGCGGATGGTGGACGAGGTAATTGTGGTCATTATAATTTTTTGTCTGTTTGTCTGTCTGTCCTCTGTCTGTCTGTTGTTTGTTGTTGTCTGTCTGTCTTGTTGTTGTCGTTCTGTCTCTCTTCTGACTGTTGTCTTCTGTTGTCTGTTGTTTGTTGTTTGTTTCTGTTGTTTGTCTGTCTCTCTCTCTGTTGTTTGTCTGTCTGTCTTATCTGTCTGTTTTGTTTTTTGCAAGTCTAGCTTTGTCTGTCTGTGATTTGTCTCTCCAGCTGCCTGTTGTCTGTCTTTTTTCAAGTCTTATCTCTCCCTCTGTTTTTTTTGGTCGTCCAACTTTGTGTTTGTGCAAGTGTTTTTTTTTTTTGTGAGTCAAACGTTGTCTGTCTCTCTATCTGTCTGTTGTTTGTCTTTAAGGGGTCTATTTTTCTTCTATCGGTTGTCTGTGTCTTTTTGCGAGTTAACTTTGTCTATCTGTTTTCTGTCTCTTTTGTTTATGTCCGTTGTCTGTCTTTTTGCGAGTATGCTTTGTCTATCTGTTTCTGTCTATCTTTTTGCGAGTCTTACTTTGTGACGTTTGTCTGTCTCTATCATTATCTTTTTGCAAGTCTAATTTTGTTGTTGCTTGTTTTTCTCTCTGTTGTTTATATTTTCGCAAGTCTAACTGAGTTGTCTTTGTCTCTCTTTGTTATTTGTCTCTCTTTTTGCAGAGTTCGAACTTTTTCAGTCTCTCTCTCTCTCTCTCTCTCTCTCTCTCTCTCTCTCTCTCTCTCTCTCTCTCTCTCTCTCTCTCTCTCTCTCTCTCTCTCTCTCTCTGCGCATTTAACCTGCCGTTTTGCTAGTCTTTTCATGTTTGCAATTTTGTCTGTTGTGTGGTCTGGTTTATGTGTCTCTTCCTTCTGTTGTTTATTTTTCAGTCCTGTTATTTAAATTCCCTCTTTGTGTGTCTGTGTGTATTCCTTCGGTTTTTTTCTTTCTTATTTTGTATCTCTGTGTGGTTGCTTGTGTGCGTGCGAGCGTCGCGTGTAGTATTTGTACTTCCAGATGATGGCACATGGAATAAGCAAAGTGTATTCATGTTCTTCACTTGTCTTTCCACTTTAAGGAATATTAGATAACAGTATGTGTGTGTGTGGTATTTTTTTTCCAGATGGTACATTGGATAAGCATGTGTGTGTTGTATTTTTATTTCCAGATGGTACATTGAATAAACAAAGTGTGTGTGTGTGTGTGTGTGTGTGTGTGGTGTGTGTGTGTGGCTGTGTGTGCGCGTGCGCGCTGCTGCGCGCGCGCACTTGGTGATCCAGTGCGTAAGGAGAAAAATATTGATGGTCGATAGTAAGCTGCGTGATTTTCTTTTAGCGGCAGGAGATTTTATCATACAGATTTGTCCATCAGTTACAATAATCCTTTTTTCCTATTTGGTGCTGTGTTGTGATTTTGAATCGTAATTTATCAAAACTTGTCTGTGTGACAGGTTTTGGCTGATCTAGCCGAAGAGATCGCCTTAGTTCAGGTATACGTAACTAGGGTTTGTTTTGTTTGTTCTTTTGCTTTCTTAAAAAAAGAAGACAACTTCCAGTGGTTGACTATCTTGTTTATTATTCTGCTATGCCCTTTGAATACGAGACCGACATACAATAATTGTCTTATCGGAAGACAAGGAACGGGGAGAGACAGAAAAATTGAAATAGGTTTAGGACCAGAATGGTGAACACAGACCGTTAACAACTGTCTCTGTAACTACCTTTGAATAATTTTTGGTTAAAGCTTTACTATTGTTGTTGTGGGGAGGGGGGGGGAAGTTTGGAGGTGGAGGTTGGCATGAAGTTGGTCAGTATAGTTCAAGTTTTCTGGTTTAAGTGTGTTGCTATACATAGTAAGGTTTTATATTTTATTTATTCATCTTCGATCTATTTTGTTGTTTACCTGTTATTGCTGCTGCTTATTTGGATGCTGTTTTGCTGTTTAAAAGTTTTTAAACTTTTTGATTTTAACATCCAAGTTTTCGACCTTTTTATGCAATTAAAAAAAAAGAACGGTTAATTTCTCAAGGGAAATTACTCGTCATAAAACTTGCGCAACATCGGAAGGGAGTTAATTACAAGTTGAGGTGTTTTAACGGGTTTATTTGTTCACTCTTCATGTTTGTTGTTTTTTTTTTGGCCCTTGCAATCTAGCTGTTCAAGTTTGAAAAATATGCAGTGTGTGATTCGATGACCACAAAGTCGGAAGAAGGGAAAAACAGATGGGTTGGTTACCTTTCCTTTTTGTGAGGTGAATGGAAAAAGTAGGGCAGGTCATGGTGATTGTCAAATAAGCTTTTTATGCAGTGTGACGTTGTAATTATCGTAATGTTGATTGCAATAATAATAATGATGATAATAATAATAATAGCAACAATAATAATGGTGATGAATAATAATGGTGAATAATAATAAAATAATAACAACAACAACAAACAACAACACAACAACATACAACAACAACAATAAGAAGAATGGTGATGATGATGATGATGATAACATAACAATGATGATGATGATGATGATGATAACATGAATAATAATAATAATAAAGATAATAAAGATGATGAATGATGATAATGAAGAAGATGATGATGATGATAACAATAATAATAGACGATGATGATAATAACAATAATAATAATAAAGACGACGACGATGATGATGATAACAATAATAATAAAGATGATAGTGATGATGATGATGATAACAGTAACAATAAAGATGACGATGATGATGATGGGGGGTGAAATAACCTAGTGGCATTTTGCTCGCGGCTCGAGGTTCAAGGTGCCCGTTGGAGAGAATTTTTTCCTCTGGAGTTAACAACATCAGTATACTATTAACTCCACACCCCTGAAAGTCCTTCGGATGACTACTACTACTACTACTACTACTACTACTACTACTACTACTACTACTACTACTACTACTACTACTACTACTACTACTACTTCTACCTACCACTACCACTCCCACTAACCACCACACCACCACCACTACTACTACTACTACTACTACTACTACTACTACTACTACTACTACTATACTACTACTACTTTTAAACCACCACTACCTACTACCACTACCACCACCACCACCACCACTACTACTACTACTACTACTACTACTACTACTACTACTGCTGCTGCTGCTGCTGCTGCTGCTGCTGCTGCTGCTGCTGCTGCTTCTACTTACCATACTACTATGTTATCATTATCATGAGGCAAAACATACGGCATTAGCAATGCACAATTAAATGTCAATTTTCGAAAATAAAGACAAAATCATTCACCAAATCATGATGCCCTTTAGGGCAATCTGCCTAACATTACACGTTTAGAAATAACAGCAACGCAAGTGTTTATGTCGACGATAGTCATAACAACCGAATAAAAACAAACAAGAACGACAGGATGACGACAACAAAACAATTAGAAGAATGTAGTCTAAACATATAACCCATAATCAGAGTCATAACCGATATTGATGCGTTATGACCTATTCATGACGACAACAACAACAACAAAACCCAACAAAAGTAACGTCATATTCTAAGCTAATAGCATGAAAAAAGTTACAACATGATTATAATCATTTGGAGCTATGTGGACTATTTTGCTACGAGCAGAAGGATTGCACACATTCAACAACAGCGGCAGCAGCAGCAGCAGCGTGGCAACAACAACAAGCACAGCAAGAACAAACAACACACCAAAGCATCTTAAGGATATAATAGGATAAAGCAAACTACAAAGATTGGCACGACGCGAAAAATACTGAGGTCACAAGAACCATTTTGTTTAAGCAGCACACAGACCGCAGAGATCTAACAACAACAACAACAACAACAACAGGGAAGTATTCTTAGCAACTAGAATAATGATTAAAAAAAACAACAAAAGAAATTTGTACAAAGATCAATATGATCCTGTATGTACCCTTTTAAGTGATATGGACCATGTTATACGATGCGGTATGTATACCATATTGAAGCTATAAAAAGGTAAAGGTGTCCCATAACCTATCTGGTCGTAGAGGAGCGAGGCATCAGAGACCTCGGCTTCTCTAGGGGCCAGCATATTGAGGGCGGCGCCCACCTCCTCTGCCCCGCTGCTTTACCTTCCCTGACCATAAAGAGGGCAGGTACCCATAAACGGGCAGGTACCCATAAACGGCTGGGTGAACAGGGGACTGTACAGAAGCAAAGGCGTGCAAAACGGTCCACCCATACCACTTGGTAACCACGCTCGATGCTGCTTAACATTACAGCGAGGCTCTGACACTAGGCAGCTGCTATCCTGTCCCACCAATTGATGCAATATGACCATAGGTTTTGTTCCAAGCGGCAGGACTCTTAAGATTGAACAATAGCAGGAACACGACAGCAGAACAGCAGCTACAACAACAACAACATATAAACCTACACTATGATAAACCAGCTGCAGACGATGTGTACAATGCAATATAAACGTAGGAGAATATTATTACGCCCCATTTATCATGAAGAGATGGAGTGCGGAGATTTTAGAATAAGAAAGAACAACAGCATAGCAATAACAGAAACAACAATATTCTGAACCTACAGTGAAGTAAGAGCAGTCACACAAAGATGGAGACGATGCCATAGAAACGTAAGGGATATGATTATAGACCATTTACTATGAACAGATGGGTGTGCGGAGATATATTATAACAACAATGAGAACAGCAGCAATAACAATAACAAAAACAACAATGTTCCCAACCTATGCTGAAATAAAGCGGGCCATAGAGATCGATACATTGCAAGGTGAATGTTGGGACTATCAAGATTGTTCTATTCTTTTTGGGTAGGGGTGGAGGGGGTAGGATTGTGAAGATTCAACAACAACAGCAATAACAGTCACATCATCACCACCACCACCACCACCACAACAACAACACCATCAACAACGACGACGAAAATATTCTGAATCTACATTATAAGCGAACAGCTACAAAGATCGATACCTGGTGATGTTATATAATGTTTCTTTAAAAAATTATAATACATACATACATACATACATACATACATACATACATATACATATACATACATACATACAAATATAATAATATATAATATATATATATATATAATTTATATATAACATACACACAAACACACAACACACACACACACACACACACACACACACACCACACACACACACACACACACACACACACACAATGTACATATACATATTGAAACAAAACTATATAGACCATTTTGTTCTGAGCAGCAAGACTGAAGAGATTAAACAACAGCAACAACAACAGCAATAACAGCAACAACAACGAAATAATTATTGTAAACCTACAATATACTGATAATGCAGCTAAGAAAGATGAATAAACCAGGCAAGATACACGTTGCAGAGAAGTATAGATAATGAGAGAAAAGAAAAATGTTTTATTCGTAGTGGCAGGACTGTGGATATATATATATATATATATATATATATATATATATATATATATATATATATATATATATATATATATATATATCAAAGCGATAGCAGTGACAATAGCAGCATAATTATCTTTAAACCTACAGTGCAATAAAGCAGAGCTACACAAAGATCAATGCCACATGATCATGAGGTATACATTGGACAAAATAATATATATATATATATATTATATATATATATATATGTATATGTATATATATTATATATATATAATGTGGACTCAGTTTTATTCTGAGCGGCAGGGCCGTAGATATTCCAAACAACAATAACTACAGCAACATAATTACCTTTAAACCTACAATGCAATAAAGCAGAGCTGTACAAAGGTCGATACCACATGATGTATACATAGGACAAATGATATAATATTATATGTATTATTTATTTTTGTTGTTGTTGTTTTTATCTGGAGTCAGTTTTGTTGAGAGCGGGCACGACTGCTAAGAAGATATTTTTTTCTTCCATTTGTCTTTTTCCTTTCTTTTCTTTTTTTCTTTCTTTTTTTGGGGGGGTGGGGGAGGGGGGTGGGGAGTGATGGTCAATCGATAAGCAGATCGTGCCGCCGGAAACGTGTGCTGTGGAATTAGCCTGATTTCCATGGAAGGAGCCAGTCAGCTTGCGTGCGTGCGCGCGCGCATGTGTGTGTGGTGTGTGTGTGTGTGACGGGAGAGAGGAGGGGGGGAGGTGGTGGAGGGGGGAGCCAGGGGGAAATAGCAAGCCCTTAGGGCGCGAGCGCACGAACCCATAGAAGTATGGGGGAGGGGGAGAGTGGTGGGCGAAGGAGAGGAATTTATATAGAATGAGAGAGGGAGGGAAAGAGGGATAGAAAAGGACAGAGGAGAGGGAAGAGAGAGAGGAAGTGGGGGGGGCAGAAAAAGTGAGAAGAGGGGAGAAAGGGGTAGGGAGGGGAGAGAGAGAGAGAGAGAGAGAGAGAGAGAGAGAGAGAGAGAGGAGAGAGAGAGAGAGAGAGAGAGAGAGAGAGAGAGAGAGATATTGTACAATACATCTATGCAATAATATTAATAACGATGATGATTTTTTTCATACTGATGATGATAATGAAAATAATGATGATAATAATAAATACAATGATGACGATAACAATAGTTATAATAATAATTATAATAATGTAATAAGGATAATATAGGGAGAGAGAGAGAGTCTCTTCAAGTTGAAGTGAGCTTCAGTGTTGGGGGTAAGGGGGACGAATAGAGAATTGAGTAGTGGGATAAAGAGATTGGTTGGGGGGGGGAGGGGGGATGGATGTAGGGGGGGAAATCAGATTGGGGATCTGAGGAAAAGAGACCCCCCCCCCTCCCCCTCCCCCATCCCCTCCTCATCCGACG
>CM060316.1:8253238-8255738 GCA_030674155.1 Stramonita haemastoma | reverse complement strand
ACACACACACACACACACAAGATAACACTCACATATTTTGCTCTTTGAGAACGGTTCTGTTTCTCCAGGCAGAAACCCTGTGTGTATTATATAAATGTCTACCGCCAGACTGTGGCGACGATATCCCCCATTAACACCTGCAGACTGTTAAAGTTCTCCTGGTGTGGGGGTGATACTAAAAAAACAATCATAAAAAGAAGTGTGCGGATAAGTTTCCTGGGATAACTTTTGTGTTTTTATTTTTTATTTTTTACTTTTTGGTGGTTGTATGTGTGTGTGTGTGTGTGTGTGTGTGTGTGTGTGTGTGTGTGTGTGTGTGGTGTGTTTGTGTGTGTGTTTGTGTGTGTTGTTTTTGGTGGTTGTGTGTGTGTTTTTTATTTTTGGGGTGTGTGTGTGTGTTATTTTATTTGTGGTGTGTGTGTGTGTATGTGTGTGTGTGTGTGTGTGTGTGTGTGTGTGTGTGTGTGTGTTTTCGTTTCGCACCTCTGCTCTGCCTCTGATGTTTACCAATAGTGATTTTTTTTGTGTTTTTGTTTTGCCTATGCGACTGTTTACCCACTCATTAAGGTAGCCACACTCCGACATCGAAGATGATATCTGAACGCGACACCAAATGAGCATACGCTTTGGCGTCTATTCCTACCGGCACGCTATAGTCTACTTTTCCAAACCATGGATGTTTAACGTGTGTATGTGAAAGATGTCCAGAGTGTGTTAGTATACAGGATCTCGGTTTCTAGTCTTCTCCGAAGGACGTTTTAGGGGGAGAGTGGAGTCTGTCTGTTCTGGCGTTAACTCCGGGAAAAAAAGTCCCCTTGAACTGGGGCATTGCAGTGGTGGCTCGAACCCGCCTCGTCAAATCGCGAGCTCATCACTCTAACCACCAAACTATCCCGCTCCCCTGCTTGTAGAATAGTAGCAGTAGAAGTAGTAGGCACCCATCGTCTCGGAAGACCATGGAGATGCGCTGTGCGCAAAGCCTGCTGGGTAAATAAGTTTGGAGGGCAAGCTGTTACCCATGCAGCAGACCCCTCCCCCTCTCCACGCCACTGGAATGGTCCATTGGAAAGGCTTGTACAATGAACATTGTGAAAGAGGGGAAGGGATGGTTTATCAGCACCACTTGATTGTGTTTTGCTTCTTTCATTGTTTACTGTTTTTGTTTTGTTATTTTTTATATATTTTTTTGCTAGTTTTTTCAATGGGATTTTTTTAAATCAAAAATTCAATTCAATTCAAACATTTTATTATCGCAAAAACAGAAATTCTTTTTTTTCTTTCTTTTTATAGAGAAATTCTTCTTTTCTCTTTCTTCTTTTTTTCAAGTGACTTATTCTGAAGGAACCCTGAACATACTACTGCAAGTGCATGTTTTTTTTCCTGCTGTGGTGAGGTGTTCTGCCCGAATTTCACACAGAGATTATGCCATGACGAAAGCAGTATACAATGCAACACAGCACAACACAATACTCACACAACACAACACAGTACAACACAATACCACACAACACAATACTACACAACACAGTAGAACACAATACTACACAACATAATACAGTAGAACACAATACTGTAGTACAATACACAACAACACAACACAAGACTACACCACACAACATTAACAGCACAATATAATATAATATGACACAACACAATCATTAAAAAAAATACAAAATGAAAAAACACAATATAACGCACTACAAAACAATACAACAATTATAATACAAAACCATGTGATAATTGATAGCAGCTTTAATTAGCCAGACAATTTTGTAGCCTGATCCAAAAGCGAAATATTTATTCTGTTTCTTTTCATAGCAGATATGCTGTATAATGAAGTATACGGCACTCTTGCCTTTGTTGCTTTTCCTTTTAATACCAGAAAGAAGGGCAAGTAAATAATTTCCCCTTGATTTTTCCCTTTCTTTTCCGTTTAATTCCAGAAAGAAGTGCATGTAAATATTTTTCCTTTTTTTTTGCTTGTCCTTTTAGTGCCAGAAGAAGGACAAGGAAATAATTTGTCCTTGCTTTTTATTTTATTTTTTTTTTTTACTTTCTTTTCAATTGAAGAAAAGAGGTAACTAATTTTTTCGTTGTGGTTCTTTCTTTCTTTTTTTCACCCTTTTGATTACAGAAAGACGAGGATGTATCCCCTCTGTTTTTTTTTCCTTTTTCTTTCTTTTCCTTTTTAATTCCAATTCCAAAAAAGAACTTTTACATGTTTTCTCTCATGTGATTTCCCTCTGTTCTTTCTTTCTTTTCCTCTTAACTCCAGTGAAAAAGGCATATATCTATATCTATATGCTATCGTATATAGATGCCTATAGATAGATAGATAGATAGATAGATAGATAGATAGATAGATAGATAGATAGATAGATAGATAGATAGACTACTTGTGGATTCCCTACTTTAACTGTGGAAACAAAGGCATGGTAAACAATGTTCCTGGTGTTTTCTTTCTTCTTTCTTTTTCCTTTTAACTCTGTCTAGAAAGAGG
>CM060316.1:8243238-8245738 GCA_030674155.1 Stramonita haemastoma | reverse complement strand
GTGTGTGTGTGGTGGTGCGCGCGCGCGCGCGCGCAACCTCAAAACTATGCGTGTTCGTGGACAAAAAATATTCCGGCTTATTTGCTTTTCATTTTCAGAGCAATTTTGTTTTGCTCGCGGTTGTTCTTTTTAACCGTGTTTATCATTCGTAATGTTTTATCTACACAGCATCAGTCAGTTCATTAATCAATCAATAAGTGGAATAGTCAGTCAAATTACAAGCCTCAGCGTTCGCGTGAAAAGCATGAAATGACCATGCATGCTCAAACGATGCACATTGCAGTAGACAAATGAAGAGTAGGGAAAATACCAATAGATCTACCGTACAGATATATAATTAGCTAACTATTTCATTCAGTACAGACGCTACAGTTTTTTGACCACACGCACGCACGCTTACACGCACACACACAGTGAAAAGGTGTTTGATTTGTTGAAAAACTGTTTTTAAATGTTTGGCCACAACATATAATTAGTTACATGCTTTAATACATTTTAAATTTTTGTTCTTTATTTTAAAAACAACAATTTATTGGCATTGTAATCCACACGTAAAGTTATGTTATATATAATTATAATTTTAGGCTTTTTGTTGTAAAGGTATAGTTTGTGTTGTCAGGTGAACATTGTCATTGCTCATGTATAAGACATGTTATTCATCATTTTGGTTACCAGAAGTGCTTTTTGCCATTTTCCCCACCCCCTTAAAAATATTTTTCATATAAGCAATGTGCAGCTTCTTTCTTTCTTTTTTTCAACAAGGGGTGGGGTATTTGTGAGGAGAAGGTGTCTATTTGATGATGTGTGCTTTATTTTTTCGAATGTTTAGCTTATTTGTTTTTTTCGGATTTTAAGAATTGTTTTAGTGTGTCTACCTCTCTCTCTTACTACTCCTCCCGCCAATATTGTACTTGTTAGGGCGGTATGTGCACAAAACACACACGTTCAATTCTTTTATTTCCAGGGTAATGTATGAGCACCCATTGGCTTTTCTACATCCAGTTCTCTCATGTGTATGCGGCTTTGTTAATTTTATCATCGGTTCCCACCGCCATTCAGTGGCTTTCACTTCGAATTCCGAATGGCGGAATGGGTTTTAGCGTGTGCACAAGATGTTTTTGGCGTGCATTCGCAAACGGGACCTCGGTTTATCATCGGACTTTGGGGGGACTCGGCACTGATGTTATTAACTCCAGATGGAAAAAAAAATATTATAGAACGGGCGAGCGCCTGGGTTGTGGTTGGAGCCCGCCTGTAGTCGGACATACTCGTTGAGAGCTAACAACAAGCTGCTGCTGCTGTATTCCACTCTGGGATGGCAATAGAAGGCCAGTCATCCATTGGCCGACAGCTTTGTTTGTCACTACGATCCCATTGTTATGGACATTTGACATTTTAGCATGGCCTTTCTGTTGGGTGGATAAGGCTCCGCTCTGATCCTAAAACAAAGGTAGAAAACAATCAGGAAAAAGCCATGCTAGGGTCTGCTGAACCCTTAGATCTAATGAGGCGGAGATCAGATAAGACAAGTTTCGTTTTTTTGTGTTTTTTTTTTGTGTTTGTTTTAAACCAAGCTATGTAATTATAACACATACAGCCCGTGTTGAACAAAAGCCCTATGCACGAAACTTTGGAGAACAGCCCCTAGGGTGGTGATGTTATTACTACTACAAGTTTCTGGCAGAAAGAACTTCATCGTCCTCATCGTCCTCATCGTCCCTAGCACGCCAGAGGCGGGCAGCCGAGCGAAGTTTCATTAGTTGAAATTGTGGGGCAGGCAGCGTGCGAGAGGGGAGAGAGTGAGGGGGACGAGTGGAACTGTATTGAATCAACCACACGACAGTGCTCTCTCATTTGTCTCCCGCCTGATTAGGCCTCTTTCTAATTTCATCACTGGCGGATGAATAATTGATTGAACAATCTTGCCTTTCTTTTTTCAACTTGAACGGATGAGCGGAGGAGGAGGAGGAGGAGGACGAGGAGGAGTAGTGGTGGAGTTATTAGTCAGTGGATCCATAAGTTAACAAATCAGTGGGAAAGCGGGCGGGAGAAGTCAAATATTGCCGCAGACAGCGGCTGGTGCGAGAGGGAGAGAGGGAGGGAGAGGGGCAGGGAGTCACACAGCCGTGATGCCACAGTCAGAATCCGCTCGTTCATGCGTACCTTTCGTTTTCGTTCCGATAGATTTTGGGTAAGAGCTAAAAGCAACAAAGCGAAAGCGCCGTGGAAGCCTCTTTCATTCATTCCTCCGTTTATTCATCGACTCTTTTCATTGGCGCGCCTGTTGGGTTAGCGTTTCCCCCCTAAAATCATTTGTTTTCCTGATTTAACATGATAGCGGCTTTGTTGTAAAATTTATGCTTATTTTGTAATGGGGGTTGGTAATTGGAGGGAAAACCCCCCTCACAACAAACGTAACGGCTGTTACATCGATTTGGGAAGGGGAGGGAGGGAGGGGCTGTTGTTTTGTTTGTTCGTTGTTAACTTCTTTTCATATTTT
>CM060316.1:8195738-8238238 GCA_030674155.1 Stramonita haemastoma | reverse complement strand
ACACTTCTCCCTTAAACTTCTTGAGGAGTCTTTTGTGAGATTCTTTGTTCTGAAGTTGTCAGGCAATGTCTTTGGGGTGTTCTGGTTGTCATGAAGTCTGTTGTTCACACAATGTCTTGATTGAGGATGTCTTTGGTTTTTCTGAGTTGTCACACAATGTCTTTGGGGTTTTGTTCTGAAGTTGTCAGGCAATGTCTTTGGGGTTTTGTTCTGAAGTTGTCAGGCAATGTCTTTGGGGTTTTGTTCTGAAGTTGTCAGGCTTGAATGACTGTCTTTGGGGTTTTGTTCTGAAGTTGTCAGGCATGTCTTTGGTTTGTTCTGAAGTGTCAGCAATGTCTTTGGTTTCTGAGTGTCGCATGTTTTGTTTTCTGAAGTTGTCAGGCAATGTTCTTGGGGACTTTGTTCTAAAGTTATCAGGCAATGTCCTTTGGGAACTTTGTTCTAAGTTATCCAATGTCCTCGGGGACTTTGTTCTAAAGTTATCCAATGTCCTTGGGGACTTTGTTCTGACGTTATCAATGTCCTTGGGGACTTTGTTCTGTCGTGATCAATGTCCTTGGGGACTTTGTTGTGACGTTATTAGACAATGCCCTAGGGGCTTTGCTCTCGTCATCAGGCATTGCCCTGGGGTTTGGGGTAGAAAATTATCCGGTGTTGTCCTAGGGGCTTTTCTGGGTGAATTCTCACCCAGACCCCTATATTTTGTCTGTAACTCAAGAACTTTTACAGCTGCTGCTTTGAAATTTCTCGTGTTAGATGACTGTGTAAGACCTTCTGCATGCGTCTACACACGAAGGGAATCAAGGTCCTAGCAGGTCTGCACTTTGACCCGGGGTATCGTAAAGAATAAAAACCCCTCCAGCCAGTACTGATACTACAGCAGTATTCTTTCATTCCAGGGTGGTTTATAATAAATCCTGCTTCATTCCAGACCTAGTTCGCAGCCTCCTCTATCCCCGAGGTTTGATAGAGGGTAGGAGACACCGACATAGATCAGGCTGGCTGTGGAATCATCCCTGTCTGCGGGTAGTGTCTGCTGCAGTGGCTGAGCCACTAAACCATCGAGTTTCTGTCAGCGCTTTCAGTCACACGGGTCCTGGGTTCCATCCCCATAGCCCCCTCCTCCCCCCCCCCCCCAGCTCAGCATGTGTGGAACTGAATTGATCGCACTTTGTCTGGGCCTCTGAGGGTTTTTTTTTTTTGGGGGGGGGTTGTTTTTTTTGCTTTGGTCTGTTTGTCTGCCTTGGTCTGTTTACCGTGATATCTTTTATCTCCATTTAAAGACAGTAAAGAGTGTGTTGATGGTTTGTTTTGTCGTTAACATCTTGAAATAAGATCATCGCTGTTGTTGTTGTCGTCATGATCGTCGTCGTCGTCGATCATAATTCATTATCATCATGCTTTCTCTGTTTGTCTCTCTGTCTGTATGTTTATTCTCTCTCTCTGTCTCTGTCTCTCCCAGACTTTCTCTTTCTCTGTTTCTCTCTGTCTCTCCGTCTCTCTCTCTCTGTCTTTCTCTCTGTGTCTCTTCTTAATTTTTTTTTAATTTCATTTTATTCTTTTATATCGAGAATAATGGGATAAGCACTCTTGTGTTTTTTTTTTACATTCAGTCCCCGTGTGTATGCAGTTTTGTAAATGTCATCTGTTCCTCTGTCTCTGACTCTCTCTGTGTATGCGTGTGCGTGCATGGTGTGTGTGTACGCGCGCGCGTGCTTCTGTTGTGTGTGTGTACGCGCGTGCGTGCGTGTGCGTGTGTGTGTGCGTTCGGGCATGTTTACTTCTATGTTTACTATTTTCTCTCTCTCTGTTAATTTCTGGATTTCCGTTACCAGTCTATTTCCAAACTCAAGGACACTTTCCCTGAGAGTCACACTGAAATATTCTGAGGTACAGCACAACAGCTGTTTGCGTCACAGTGTGTGCTGTTTGTGGTGGTGGTGGTGTGGCACCAGTAATGTCTTGGTGGGCAGATCAAAGGAGAAATGTAGGGTGAAGGTCCAGAAAGAGGAAGAAGACTGTGTGTGTGTGTGTGTGTGTGTGTGTGTGTGTGTGTGTGTGTGTGTGTGTGTGTGTGTGTGTGTGTTTGTTAAATATTAAAGAGCACTTTCCGATGGATATGGCCTTGGCTAGATGAGGATAATGTTGTTGTTGTGTGGTGTGTGTGTGTGTGTGTGTGTGTGTGTGTGTGTGTGTGTGTGTGTGTGTCTGTCTGTCTGTCTGTCTGTCTGTCTGTCTGTCTGTCTGTCTGTCTGTCTGTTTAAGATGTGTGGGTTTTTTTCTTATTCTATAGTTTTGTGTTGTCAGTAAGAGAGATTTGAGACTATAAACCGATGTCGCTTTTGCGAACACCCAATCACCCCCCTTTTTATACAGAAACACATACACACACGCGCGCATGCACGCACGCACAAACACACACACACGTACACGCACACACATACGCACAAACACACACACACATCCCGCTCTGCCTTAAGTTAAGGAGTAGGCTATAGGGATAGATGACGCAAACATACACTGAAAAGTAATCTAAACCATATCACAAAAAGCATTCTCTCTCTCTCTCTCTCTCTCTCTCTCTCTCTCTCTCTCTCTCTCTCTCTCTCTCTCTCTCTCTCTCTCTCTCTCTCTCTCTCTCCTCTCTCACTCACCACCACCCCCCATACTCCTCTCTCTATGGTGATCTACTTGTTGATTTATTTGTCTTTCCATTCAACTCGTTAAATAAAAACCCCGACTAATGAATATATTGATTTGTTTATTTTGAAGTCTAGGATTTCGTTCCTGTTATCACGTTTACAGACAGGCACGTTGCATTGGGGAAAAGATGATTAACAAGGTGTTTGTGTTCTGAGATGTCATTTTTTGTCTGCAGCTGTGCCAATCATCATCACATCATCATCATCATCATCATCATCATCATCATCATCATCATCTGATTTCAGTTGTGGAAGAAAATTGTTACCTTTATTAAGTCTTTCTGAAAATAAAAGCAAAAGATTAGACCGTGACGGCAGAAAATTAACAATAAGTTGGTGACCCAAAAAAAACCCCAGCAAACAAAACAAAACAGAAAAGACTGACAGAAAGAAGGAATTCCTTGCACAGAATTCCCAGAAGGTGGGATGCAGTTTATATACGGACAGGTCCCTGGCATCCCCACGGGGAAAAATATGCTTGGGTGTTGTTGTTGTTGTTGGCGTTCCCCAGCTTAACACCCTGGGAGTCAGTCACCCAGAATAGCCACTCTTGACTCACTCATCCCACCTGGGAATCACTGTGAGATAGAGAAAGTACACTGGATGAGAAGTTTGCGCGTATGACTGTTTTCAAGTAAACCCCTCCATACAGGCAGCCATACACCGACTTCAGAGGACCTTGGGTGTAAAAGTCTGGCCCAATCTTAACCCTTGACCCATCTACCATTTTTCCTTTATTCCAGGGGGCGACAACAGCCTGACAGAAGACCTCCGCCTACGTCCACTAACGGGCCAATGGCTGGCGGCTGGACACGGGATGACCGCCACGCCCTGGCTGACCCCCCAGAACCCCTTCGCCCTCCACCCCGCCCCCATCCCCACCACCACCACCGCCTTCGACCCCAGTCACCAGGCCGGGGTGGCGCTGGCGGGGGGCTTCAAGCTGGCGCAGGACTCGCTCACAGGGCAGCTGCTGATCATTCCTAGCGGAGGTAGGTTTGGGTGGATTTTTTAGGGTGGTGGTTGTTTTTGGGGGCGTTGTTTTTTTTGTTTGTTTGGTGGTGGTGGTGTTTGTGGATGTTTTTATTCGTTGTGTGTGAGCATTTTGAGGATGTGTGTGTTTGTGTTGTGTGGTGTGTGTGTGTGTGTGTGTGTGGTGTGTGTGTGTGTGTGTGTGTGTGTGTGTGTGTGTGTTTGTGTGTGTTTGTTTAGCATGTAGAGCTGTGTGTGTGTGTGGGGGGGGGGGGTTGTTTAGTGTAATGATTGTTTTTTTTGGTGTTTATTTGTTTGTTGTTGTTGGTGGTGGTATTTGTGGATGTTTTGTGTTCATGTGTGTGTGTGTGAGCATGTTGAGGAGTGTGTGTGTATGTGTATGTATGTGTGAGGGGTTGTTTGTTTAGTTGTAATGATTGTTTTTCGTTTGTTTGTTGTTGTTGTTTTGAGTGGTGGTGTTTGTGAATGTTTTGTATACATGTGTGTGTGTGTGTGTGTGTTGTTTGTGTGTTCTCAGTTTAACGTATTCAATTAGTATTTAGACAAGAAAAAAAAACAAACAAAAACCCTGAACAAGAAAATTGAAATAGTTGAAACCAATGCAGATAACAAAGTTAATTAAAGCTAACTTAAAACTATAATACGAATTATCGACTACTTATTAGTGCAACATGTCCAACATGCGATGTTCAGACAAATGAGCACACCTACGTAAATGCTAGAAACTAGGCAGGTGTGCTCGCAGTGCACAACAACACAAGCATGCACAAGTCTGCGCGCGTAAATGCACACACAGACACACAGGCATGCACACACACGTACATACATACGTACTTACGTACACACACACACACGCGCACGCACACACACACACTTACATGTATATGATTTTTTTTCTTAGATGGATGGCGTGATGAAAAAAGGCAACTGTACTGCTTTGTCAATGTACCATCTAGAAATAAAAGTTTGACTTGACTTAGCTTGACTCGCATCTACGCACGCGCGGTGATATGCACACAAACATACGTGCTGTTCACTCACGCTTCCATACACGCACGCACCACACACACACAGACACACACACACCACCACCACCATAATATCTAGGTCTCTCATTGCCTCAGTCTGTCTGTCTCTGTCTGTCTGTCTGTCTGTCTGTCTGTCTGTCTGTCTGTCTGTCTGTCTGTCTGTCTGTCTGTCTGTCTGTCTGTCTGTCTCTCTCTCTCTCTCTCTCTCTCTCTCTCTCTCTCTCTCTCTCTCTCTCTCTCTCTCTCTCTCTCTCTCTCTCTAGCGTGTAAGCATTACCCATGCATGCATGCATGCAGTCATGCGTGTGTGCTTATGCATGCATGGAGAGTCGTGCATCATTTCGGTGGCTATTTGATAAAAGCTTACTTTTTAGTCGTGCAGAAAATGATAGTTCCTGCTTCGGAGTGTGCTCAGTGTGTGTGTGTGTGTGTGTGTGTGTGTGTGTGTGTGTGTGTTGTGTGTGTGTGTGTGGTGTGTGCTGTGCGTGCGTGCGTGCGTGTGTGTGTTTGCGCACGCGCGTGCGTTATGCTGATATTAAGAAAACAGCTTTGTAAAAAAAAGAAGAAAAAATGTAGGAAAAATTCGTGCATTCTATCTTGTAGGGATAAAAAAAACCGAGCTGATGTGGAGAAGGATTTTAAATCACACACCCAAAAGACAGGAAAAACAGTAACGATTCTTACTATACCACCGGAGCAAAAGAAAACAACACGGCTAGTATTAGAGCAATCCGCCCCAAAATGACTTGTCAAAATATCAATTTGAATTTCCCATTTATTTATATATTTGTTTATTTATTTATTCATTTATTTATATATTTATTTATCGAACCATGCATCTGTTTGTTTATTTACTGGTTTAAGAAACTTGATCGTCGGATTGTTGTTTGCTGGGTGGTGGTGGGTGGTGGTATTGTTGACTAGAGATCGGAGATAGAATCGATAGAGAGGGGGAAAGAAAAACGAGGAGTGGACACGAAAGTCACGACCTAGACTTGTGTGGATGCGGAACCCACCACCCCACCTACCATCCTGTCTTTCCACTGCAGTGTAGATAGGAGAAAGGGCGCACGGAATTGCTCAGTGGTTAGAGTGATACATTCCGATACTCTGAGCTTGCAGGTTCGGGTCTCCGCTGTGCCGATCATTCTTGTTCCTGTTCTTCTTGTTCTTCTTGTTCTTCTTGTTCTTCTTGTTCCTGTTTTCTTGTTCCTGTTGTTGTTGTTGTTGTTGTTGTTGTTGTTGTTGTTGTTCTTCTTCTTCTTCTTCTTCTTCTTCTTCTTCTTCTTCTTCTTCTTCTTCTTCTTCTTCTTCTTCTTCTTCTTCTCTTCGTCTTTGTCAAACGCTCTGACAGCAGCTATTTGTTTTCTGCAATAGGAGCAAAAAAGTTTGGCTGATACAGGTGAAGCAAGGTCTTAAATGTACCAGAGGCTGTAGTTCATCAGGCTGATCGATCGTTTGATCTCTGCTGTAGTGTCTGATTTCATGTATTGACTCTTGCATCACTTCATCATAGAGTATCAGCTGTCTTTAGATGTTAGTTTATATGCCCGCCCATCCTTTGCATCTGTCCTGTTTATCTGTGTCTTCGAAGCAAGATCAGAGAAGAGACATTTCCTCTTTTTTTAATTGTTCAGTTTCAATATTTTCATTTATTCTTTTGTGAGACTTATTTTGGAGTATGTTATTGCATTCCTAACAATATTTTTTAATACTTTTTTCTGATAAAAACACTTATCGAGGATGGAAGGGTATGGAGCATTTTTATTTGACCAAGTGCAAACAACTACTCTATTGATCCAACACGAGTAAACAATATATTATACAACACGACTTACAATAAATTAAGACAATAACACAATAAATTGGATATGTTTAAATAAAAAGACTAACTAAATATCTTGATAGACACGACAAAACCGGATACATCTACAGAGCATGACTCAACTAGACATTTTTATAGAACACGACAAACTGGACACAATATTTATACAAACAACTTTCACCACCATCGGTCGTCTAGCAATTTAGGCGAAGGTCGGGTGGGGACTTTGGAGTTTTCCTTCCTGCCTTCTGTTTCTCTGTGGTCAGAGCGCTCCCTCGCTTCGGATGAGACTATAAACCGAGTTCCTGTGTGCGAACGCACGCAGAATATCTTGTGCACACGTTTAAACCAGTTTCGCTTTTCGGAAGAGTAGGCCATTGTGTGCTGGTGGGAACGGGTGATAACATTTACAAAACTGCATTCACACGGGGACTGGATGTAAAATAAAGGCACATAAGTTCTTATTCCATTATCCTCGAAATAAAATGATAAATAAAAGAATAGATACATAAATAAAATTATTAAGGCTAGTCCCTTCTCAGGGCAAAGGCCGGATGAAAAGAAATATGTCAATACTTATCTATAATCCTTGGGAATAAAGATTATCAATCAATCAAATCAAATCAATCAATCACAATCAATCAATCAATACAATCAATCAATCCAAGCTAAGGTTAAGCAGCATTGAGCATGGCTGTGTGTTGTATTATGTATGTATGTATGTATGTATGTATGTATGTATGTATGATGTATGTATGTAGGATGTATGTATGTATGTATGTATGTATGTATTTATGTATGTAATGTTTATATGTATGTATATATTATACATATATATGTATATATATTATGTATTATGTATTATGTATGTATGTATGTATGTATGTATGTATGTATGTGTGTGTGTGTGTGTGTGTGTGTGTGTGTGTGTGTGTGTGTGTGTGTTATTTATCTGTCTGTCGGTCGGTCTCAGTGTCTCTATCTCCCTGTCTCTCTCTCCCTGTCTCTCTTTCACTTAAGATTTTTTCCTTTTTTTTTTTTTTTTTTTCTTTTTACTTTTTTATTCCTTCCTTCTTTCCTTCCTTCCTTCCTTCCTTCCTTCCTTCCTTCCTTCCTTCCTTCCTTCCTTCCTTCTTCCTTTCGTTTCGCCCAGTGATTTCTATCTCTCTGTACTGTGGTCGACCTGTTTCCTTTAAAAAAAAGATACTGGACATTTTTCCTGTTAAATTCTATCTTGTAATTGAATTGAATTTGGGGAAGAACGGGTTGGATTTTTCAATTCCGCCAGAGCGTGCCTTAAATATACTTAAGTCTACATGCATAGCATGTTCTTTCTTTTTCTTTCTTTTTTCTTTCTTTTTTTCTTTTATTCTTTCTTTCTTTCTTTTCTTTTCTTTTTGTTTTACTGTCTTTTATTTTCCTCTTTCTTCTTTTTTCTTTTCTTCTTCTTTCTTTTTTCTTTTTACTTGCTTGCCTTCTTTCATTCTCCTTTTCGTTTTTTTTTATTTTGGTTATTTTTTTCTTCTTTCTTCTCTCTTCTTTTTCATTTTTTCTTTTTTCTTCTTCTTCATTTTCTCTCCTTCTATCTTCTCTCTCTCTCTCTCTCTCTCTTTCTCTCTCTCTCTCTCTCTCTCTTCTCTCTCTCTCTCCTCTCTCTCTCTCTCTCTCTCTCTCTCTCTCTCTCTCTCCTCTCTCTCTCTCTCTCTCTCTCTTCTTCCCCTTGCTTTCTTTCCATTTCCTTTTTTTTCCATTCTCTTCTTTTTTTTCACCCATGCTTCTTTGATGAACTACTAAACGATTAATGAATGAATCCATTCCTTCCTTCCTCTCATAAATGACACGATAGATGACAGATTTACAATTAAAAAAACTGCATACACCGGGGACTAGACGTAAAAATGCACACGAGTGCTTAATTCCATTATCCTGATATAAAAGAATATTAGAAAAAAAATACTCTCTTCTCGACTCCTCCATCATCTTTTTTTTTCCTCCAGCCGACCTGGTGGACCAGAACTCTCTGTGGCCAGCAGCAGCAGCGGCAGCAGCAGCTTTTCAGAGCGGAGCCGGCTCCCAGACTTTGTCCTCCGCCTTCCCCCCTCCGCCCCCTCCTCCCTGCCCCTCCCGTCTCCCTCCCCCTCCCCCTCCCCCAGCACACCCCCATCACCGCCGCCCCCACCCTCCCCACCACCATCCCCTCCACCCCCGCCATCGTCAGCAGTGGGGAGGAGACCACGTCGTCGTCGTCGTCGCTGTTGCAGGCGCAGGCTGACTCTGCCTCGGTGGTGGATGTCGCGGTCAGTTGTAGTTGATAGTAGTTGTAGTGGTTATGTTTGGGGTGAGAGAGAAGAGAAGAGAGAGAAGTAGAAGAGGAGAGAGAGAGAGAAGAGAGAGAGAGTGAGAGTAGAGAGAGAGAGAGGAGTGAGTGAGTGAGTGAGTGGTGTGTGTGTGTGTATGTGTGTGTGTGTGTGTGTGTGTGTGTGTGTGTGTGTGGTTGGGTGGGAGGGGTATGTGTGTGTACTTTGTGTGTGTATAATAATATGATGATGATGATGATGTGATGATGATGATGATGATGATGATGATGTGATGATGATGATGATATAATAATAATAATATAATAATAATAATAATAATAATAATAATAATGATGAGATAATAATAATAATGCAATAGATTATATAGCGCTATATCTTGTAAAAACAAATCAAAGCCCACCTGTGTACCTTTGTGTGTGTGTGTGAGTTTGTGTCGTGTGTGTGTGTGTGGGGGGGGGAGGACAGGGGTAGGGTGGGGAGAGAAGACGGGACAGTTGAGGGAGGTGTGTGGTGTGTGTTGTGTGTGTGTGTGTTGTGTGTGTGTGTGTGTGTTTGGCTTTAGTTTGTTTTTACAATATTCAGCACTGTAAACTTTCTATGTGACTGTTATATAAGTTTTTTTATGCATACCATGAAATGTACACGTGTGTAATTCATGTCAGTGTTCTGTACATTGCGGAAGTAGAAATAGACCCAGCATGCACCTTGTACCTGGGGAGGGATGGGCTCCGCCAGGGTGAACTGGCCCAAGTTACCTTCTTGTAAAATTCAGTGCATGCAGTGCCCTAATGACCTTAGTAAGTTAAATTAAAGGAGAGATGTTATTTATTTGTCTATCTGTTTATAAAAATATCTATTTGGACGGGGTAGCTCAGTGGTCAGAGCACTCGCTTTTCCCAAGCTAATGTTAAGTAGCATCGAGCGTGGTTACCAAGTGGATGGGTGACCGTTTGCGCGCCTTGGCTACAGTACAGTTCCCCAGTTCACCCAGCTGTAAACGGGTGCCTATCCTCTTTAGGGCCAGGGAAGGTAAAGCAGCGAGGGAGATGAGATGGGCGCCGACCTCAATATGCTGGCCCCTAGAGAAGCTGAGGTCTGTGACATCTCGCTCCCCAATGACCACATAGGTTAGGGGACACCTTTACCTTTTATCTCCGTGTTTACTGCAGCACTCGGAGGAGAACGCCAGTGTGTGTGAGGAAAGCTCGGAAGGTCAGCAGACCCCAGAGCAGCCTCAGCAGCTGGCTGCCTTCAGTCGTGACCACTCTGCAGCCAACAGCGCTGTGGTGTCGCTCAGTAACACCACTGTCACCGAGGGCAGGGAGAAAGGGGAGGGTGTCACTCTGAACAACACTTTTGTACCAGGTACGTAAAGGGTCTCTGTCTGTCTGTCTGTCTGTCTGTCTGTCTGTGTTTGTTGTGTGTTTGTATGTGCATGCGTCTGTTTATGCCTGCGTCTGTGTATGCCTGTGTCTGTGTGTGTCCACGCGGATACATTCATACATGCGTACCTGCGCGTGTGTATTTGTGTATGTGTGCGTGCGCGCTTACGGTGTGTGTGTGTGTGTGTGTGTGTGTGTGTGTGGTGTGTGTGTGTGTGTGTGTGTGTGTTTGCTCGCATACATACGTGCTGTATAGTTCTTCGGATGAGACTTTTAAACCCAGGTCCCGTTTTGCGAACGCACGCAGAACATCTTGCGTACACACTAAAATCTGTTCCGCTTTTCGGAAGAGTAGGCTATTGTGTGCCTGTGGGAACGGATGACAAAATTGACAAAACTTTATACATACGAGGACTGGATGTAAAAAAAAAACCCAACATGATTGCTTATTTCGTTATCCTCGAAATTAAAGATTTTTTAAAAAGAAAAAAACATTTATTTATTTGTTTATTTATTTATCTATTTATTTATTCTTTTATATCAAGGATGATGGAATAAGCACTCATGTACTTATTTTACATCCAATCCCAGTGTGTATACATTTTTATAAAAGTCATCTGTTCGCACCGGCAAGGCACAAATTAGCCTACTCTTACAAAAAGCGGAACAGGAATTTAAATTGTACAATGAGTGTGTGTGTGATACCACCAGACCTGACAGCAGCGCACTCGCCTGGCCCTGCAAGCGGCAGCAGCAGCAGCAGCGGCGGGCATCACCACCCCCCAGTTCCCCTTCGTCTTCAGCCCCGCCCTGCTGCCCCTGCCCCCCGCCCTGCCCGTGGGGGAGGCGCTCAACATCAAGACTGAAACCCCCAGTGTGCAGTCCCGGGGCTGCTCCCCCATCATCATGAGCCCCACCCCCTCCGAGGAAGACCCCCCGGAGGAAAAGGCGGCGCTGCGGAGGGAGAGAGCAAGAAACAGGTGAGACGTTCTGGAATAGTACTGAAAATATGGGTTGTTTTTGCCTTTTAGTTCTGAGCTCAAACACATACAAAGTTGTTAGGTTTTGTGATTTTGTTTTTTCGTGGTAACATGATTGGTCCTATTTTCGGTTGATAATTTTGTCTTAAAATAAATTATCAAATCAAGTGAAAATTTAGAACATTTTTTTCAAACTGTTGTATGGAGGTCTTAGGAGAATATCAGATTAATTTTTTCATCATAATTCCTCACAGATGATTTCAATCAAACCGAACCCCCACACACAATTTCTCCAAACTATCAGCAAAATACTTCACATCATTTTCCAACCCCACACCTATCACACCCCACACACCACACAACAAAACCTCACCACCTTTCCCCACCGGACTCCTTTACCAGGTCACCACAGCGTGCGCCTCCGTCCAGACCGGAAGTGACCTGGAACCCGCCAAAGCTGACCCGGAAAGGAAAGAGAAAAGCGGCACGTGCAAGGAGCAGGGCGTGCAGACCAGCCTGGAGGAGCAGCTGCAGCCCCTGTCCGTCATCTGCGCCACCCCGGAGCTGCAGGACCTCCACAAGGACACCGCGCCCCTGGGGGCCCTGGCTGCAGCCGCCCTGGTGGCGGAGTCCAAAACGGGCCCCCTGCGCGGCGTGGGGAGGGGGGGCCGGGAGGGGGGAGTGAACTACAACCCCTTCACCGACCCCCAGATCCTGCAAGCTGCAGATGGGCTGGAGTTGCTGAGCACCCTAGCGGAGAAACGGCCCAAGTGTTCGTCTGCCGCTCTGGTCAGTTGTTGGGGGGGAGTGTTGGGGTTTGTGTGTGTGTTGTGGGGGTGGGGGGGAGTGTGTGTGTGTGTGTTCGGGGGGGGGGGGGGGGAAGTGGGTGGTGGAGTGCGTGTGTGTGTGTGTGGGGGGGGGCGGGGGGCGGGAGTGAAGTGTGAATGTATGTGTGAGGGGGAATGTGCTGGAATGAGTGCGAGTGTGTGTGTATAGATTCTCTCTCTCTCTTCTCTCTCTCTCTCTCTCTCTCTCTCTCTCTCTCTCTCTCTCTCTCTCTCTCTCTCTCTCTCTCTCTCTCTCTCTCTCTCTCTACATCATCTCTCTCATCATCTACTCATACTTACATACATACGTGCCGTTACGTACGTACGTACTACGTACATATTTGTATGTATCTGTGTGAGTGTGCGCGCGTGCGTGCGTACATGCATGTTACTGCGTGCTGTTTTCGTCGTTTATTTTGTTTTGACTCAGTTGTGAGAGTATGTCCTAGTGCCGTTTTATTTAGCAGTAATTTTTTTTCTGTCCAAAATGGTTATGACAACTGATGACAGTGTTTCTGTCTCCAATGACAGATGTTTTTGGTGTCCTGTTTCTGCTTTCTGTAGTCTTCAGTGTTCGACTTGTATGGTTTGGAAGACATTTTTAATAAGTGCGTTTGTCATTTAATCTCTGACAAAGTATTGCAAAGTTATTAGTATTGTAATTTTTTTCCTTTCATTCAAACATAGCAAATATTTGAAACATCAACTTTTGTTTCGGATTTTCTTATTTTTTTCTATCCTCTGCTAGAGCTCTGAGGTTAACCAATGATGAAGATTTTTTATCTGTATGCTACCATTTACCACCTATTAAGATAGCTGCATTCCGACTTGTGTATCAACAGTTTTTAAATCATGTTTCATACGTATCAAGAATGTATATTTGATCAGAAAGGCTGTGGTTATGATAACTTGAAGTATGTTTTAGTATATTTAGCATTGTTTAGGTCCCAGGTATTAGTCGTGCTTTTTGTTGTTTTTTTATTGTTTAGAATATTTTTACGTGACTCTTTCACTATGCTGCACTCTTCTGATGTAACCGTGTGGTGACATTCACCTGCTATTCACTCCAGCATGTAACCCTTTGGTTTTTTTTGGGTTTGGTTAAGTTGTTTTTTTGGTTTCTCGACTAGACTGCAAGGTTTACAAACAGTGAGATTTCGCGTATGCGTCCCTTTATACCCACCATTGGGATACTAGATAGTCACACTCGACTTCAGGGGTTTTTCCAGTTTAAGGCAAAGGATGAAGAAAAAAAGCATTGACAAATCAATCAAAAATTAGGCTAAGTACAAGTACAACAGGACAGTCTAAGATCTTCTGGCAACTGTAGACATGAAGCACGCTATAGAGCTATTTTGCTTGATGTTGCTTTAACATTAAGTTTTATGTCGTGTTATTTTCTTAACTGAAAAACCATTATTAAACCAACTCTACGCATTTTGCATTCACAAGAAAAATAAAGAAATACTGTGTTTTTTTAAACAACCTGAAGCACAGCTTTCCGACATACAGCGTTTGACAAAACACTAACATCATCATTATTATTATTTTTTTTTTTACTTACACTATTTCATCGGACAGGTGGACCCGAAGGCCGTGTTCCCGTCCCCAGCGACTCCTTCAAGTCGGACACCCCCCTGCCCTGCCCTGAGCTGGAGGAGGGCTCTTCCCAGGGGGAGGGGGAGAGGAGCGGGGGCACCACCCCCCGGGGGGACAGGCCCCGAGACGTCTCCCCCAAGTGGGGGCCCCCGGGCAGGAGGGAGGCTGCCTCCGCCATCACCGGCCCCGACTTCAAGCTGTCTTCCAGTCAGTCACGGTTTTATGTTTGGGGTTTGGGGTTTTTGTTGGTGTGTGTGTGGGGTGGGGGGTGGGTTGGGAGTGTGTGTGTGTGTGTGTGTGTGGTGTGTGTGTGGTGGGTGTGGATGTGTGATGTGTGTGTGTGTGTGTGGGTGAGTGTGTGAGTGTTGGGTGTGTGTGTAAGTGTGTCTGTGGTGTGTGTGTGTGTGTGTGTGTGTTACGGATGGTAGGTATGTGGGGGGAACTCTGTGTGTTTTTTTTTGTTTTGGTTTGGTTTTTTTTTGTTTAGGATTTCTTTTTCGTTTCATGATCTGTGACTTATTTAAATATTTTGAATTTCATGCCAAGGCTCAGATATTAATAACATCCACCCACATACTATTATCAAAGTTGGCTGGACTTAATTATTGCGAAAAGTGAAATGAATAGATATTGTGAGGTGTATTTATGTGTAGGTGCACACCTGTGTTGTGTGGGCGCGCATGGTGTATGCTTGTGCGTCCAGGTGTATAGGTTTAGTTTGTGTGTATGTTTTGCTTGCACGCACGCGAACGTTCATATGGTTATATTTATTATTCATGTATTCTTTTAAATTAAGGATAATGGAAAAAAGTTCTCATGTACTGCTGACGTCCAGTCCCCATGTGTTTTCGGTTTTATAAATTCTGTGATCCATTCCCACCGGCGTACAATGGCCCTATTCTTTCGAAAAGCGGAACGGGTGTAAACGTGTGGGTAAAATGTTCTACATGCGTTCGCAACGGAGCCTCGGTTTATAAGTCTCGTCCGAAGGACTTTTGAGGAGGAGTGGAGTCGGCTTTGATGTTAACTCCAGGGAAAATATCCCTTTGAACGGGATTCGAACCCGGGTCATCAGATTGCGAGCGCAATGTTCTAACCACTAGGCTATCCCACATGTATGTGTGTGCAGCGAGTCTGGCAACATGGATTGCCCTAGGCTGGACATGAGGATTCGGCTGGCAGAACTGCAGCGTCGAGTACCGAGAGAAGCAGAGAGAGCTGGCCAAACTGCAACCCAAGAAAGACAAAGAGTAAGAGCTGGACTGTATTGGGAAACGTGTCTGTATGTTGCGTGTGTGTGTGTTTGTTTGTGTGTGTGTGTTTAAGAGACAGACAGACAGACAGACAGACAGACAGACAGACAGACAGAGCGGTGGGGGGGGGGGGGGGTTGCGTGTGTACGAGCCCGCGGATGTTTTGTATCATTTGTTGTCTATGTGAATGTGATGTGTGTGTTTTATGCATGCTTGCTATATATCAGTGTTAGTGTGTGTTGTGTGTGTGTTGTGTGTGTGTGTGTGTGTGTGTGTGTTTTGAAACGTATATATTTGTGTATATGCGCTATCAAAGTTCTTGCAGATATTCAAATGTAAAAATCGAAGAGAAAAAATATTGAAACATGACTCACAGTACTAGTTTTCATTTCTTTCCGTCCTACCTTTTTGTGCTCACTTCTGTACCTTATTCTCCTTCAATGCTTCATTTATTCCTCCATCTCTCTCTCTGTATCTCTGTCTCTCTGTCTCTGTCTCTCTCTCTCTCTGTCTCTCTCTGTGTCTCTCTCTCTTCTCCCTCTCTTATCCCTCTCTCTCTATTTCCGTCTCCCTCTCTCTCTCCCTCCCGCTGTCTCTCTTTGTGTCTCTCTCTGTCTCTTTCTGTGTGTGTGTGTGTGTGTGTGTGTGTGTGTGTGTGTGTGTGTGTGTGTGTGTGTGTGTCTCTCTCTCTCTCTCTCTCTCTCTTTCTCGCGCTCTCTCTGTGTCTCTCTGTGTCTGTGTCTGTCTGTCTGTCTGTCTGTCTGTCTGTGTCTGTCTGTCTGTCTGTCTGTCTGTCTGTCTGTCTGTCTGTCTCCCTCTCTTCTCTCTCTCTCTCTCTCTCTCTCTCTGTCTCTGTCTCTCTCTCTCTCTCTCTCTGTCTCTCTCTGTCTCTTCCCCTCTCTCTCTCTCTCTCTCTCTCTCTCTCTCCCCTCCTCTCTCTCTCTCTCTCTCTCCCTCTCTCTCCCCCTCTCTCTCCCCCTCTCTCCCCTCTCTCCCCTCTCTCCCCCCTCCTCTCCCTCTCTCTCTCTCCCACACCCTCCCCGCCTTTCTTCCTCTCTTCTGAATGAATTAGAACTCACGAATTTGTCAGCAATTTTTTTTTTAAATCACGGGAGTAGGTCTAGCAACAGCTAAACATTACCAGGTAAAACACTCCACTCCGCCGGTCAGTTAAAAAAAAAAATCTCCACCGAAATCAAACACAAGCCAAAAACAGCTCTTTCTAGTCTCCCCGGTGTTCGTCAGTATCAGTGTTCTCGCAAAGACGATGTTGTTCTTCTCCTTCTTCTGAACGGATTATCTTCATCGCTGTTTTCCTTCCTCCCTTGGAGTGCGGCAGGAGTATCGCCTCTACTGACTACTATGGACCTGTCGTCAGACAGTGATGACAACAATGAGGGTTTTGGCTTTTCCTTGTCATCCTCGTCTCACGAGTCCGATGAGGGCCCCAGGCAGGAGGCAAACGCTCCTCCACCACCCCCGCGCCCGCCACTGATACGACCAGCACGACTACTGCTACAACCACCACCACAATCACCATCACAATCTTCATCACCATCACAATCATCACAATCTTCATCACCATCACAATCATCACTATCACCATCACCACCACGACCAGCACAACCGCCACCACCATCATCACCATCACCACCACCACCACAATCACCATCACCACCACCACAACAACAATCACCATCACCACCACAACCACAATCACCATCACCAATACAATCGTCATCACCACCACCACCACCACAATCACCATCACCACCACGACCAGTACAACCGCCACCACCACCACCACAATCACCATCACCAATACAATCACCGTCACCACCACGATCACCACAATCACCATCACCATCACCACCAGTACAACCGCCACCACCATCGCCACCACCACCACGACCAGTACAACCGCCACCACCACTCTCCCCAATACGACGACGAGGACGACCAGAACAACTGCCACCACCGTCACCACCACCACCACCACCACCACGACCATTATCCTCATCATCACCCTTGCGGGTGACTGTGACCAGCCTCCAAGAGATGCTGGACCGGCAGACAGAAGCCCTTCAGGCCAGCGTGGGGTCTCACATTGTGCCCGTGGAGGAGGGCGTGATGGCCTTGCTGGAGATTTCCTTCGACTTTATCTCCCATCTGGGAGCCGTTCAGAGCCGCCTCCGCATTGTGGAGAACATCTGCCAGCGCCTGGAGCACACACAGTCAGACCTGGCGGCTGGAGTGGGCCCGTCTGGGTCTGGGCGGGGAGGTTTTGCTGCAGGGTAGGGGAGGTTTTGCTGCAGGGTAGGGGAGGTTTTGCTGTCTACAGGGTAGGGGAGGTTTTGCTGTCTACAGGGTAAGGGGTAAGTGGGGTTTTGCTGTTTACAGGGTAGGCGTGAGATTGTGAGTGGTGGGTAGATGTGAGTGGGGATGGGGGGGGGGGGGGTTGTAGAAAAGCTGATGGGAAAACATGTTATTTCCTTTCTTCATTTCTATCTTTCATTCCAATGTATTACCCCTCCATCGCCCACCTTCCTTGTACCAAAGCAAAAAGAAAAAAAACCGGAAACTATAATTTTGTGATAGGGTTGTCTTGAAAATACCGAGGCTGCTTCAAAACTCGTCCTTCTTTCATTCCAGTGTATCTACTCTCTCCCCCCTACTCATCCACCAAATTAATATAAAACAGAAAAATGCAAACTGTATTATATAATTATGTGATAGGGTTGCCCTTAAAATGCCTAGGCTGCTTCCAACTCGTGCAAGCGACAAAAAACTTATTTCCACGAAACGATTCCTTCACCTTCACCTATCCTGTTGTTTAGTAGACAGTTAGGGGCACCACTGAAGATTTTGCAACCAGCTTCCTCCACTCCTCGCGGTTTTCAGTTCTCCGTAGCGAGTCGTTTCGAGGTTGGTCCAATCTCTGGTGTTTATCTCCCCATCGTTTTCCTGTCTGCCTCTTCGTCTCCCTCCTTGTACTGTTCCTTGTAGGACAGTCTTGGCCAGTCCCGATGTTCGTGTGACGTGCCCATACGATTTTAGTTTGCGGATTCCCCCCCCCCCCCCCATTGAAGTAAGAAATTCTTCTTATAGCCCTATGGGGTCTGGTTTTTGTTTCTTCATTTGTGGTGTGATCTCTGTATGACATACCAAGAAGTTTGCGAAAGCATCTCATTTCCATTGCCTATATCCTTTCCTTCAGTGTCTGCTCTTATGGTCCACGTTTGACATACATACAAAAATGTGATTTCTGAAACAAATACTAGATAAGCACTTGTCATAGAACGGTTGAATGGAAGTCTTGCTCTATGGATAGTATATACCTTTGTTTAAGATAACGATTTTCTTTTAAGATATTTTTTTAAGTTCTTGCTGTTGTTCTACGTTCTGTTTTCAAAGGAGATTTCAACAATGTGTGTGTGTGTGTTGTGGTGTGTGTGTGTGTGTGTTGTGTGTGTGTGTGTGTGTGTGTGTGTGTTGTTTTGACTGGATGTGTGTGTGTGTGTGTGTGCATGCGTGCATGTGTGTATGTGTGTGTGTGTGTGTGTGTATTTTTTGCAGAGATGGCGTGAAGAGGGGGCGAGGACGACCCCGCAAAAGACAGTTCGTCGCCGGCAAAATGGACGATGAAAGGTAAGCGGCCAGAAGGTTTGGTTCTCCAACACTCTACTTGAGGGAGAGAAGAGAGCTCTGTTTTCAATGTGTTTTCATTGTTGGTTTTTTATTTCTCTGTGTGTGTGTATGTGTGTGCTTATGTTTGTGTGTGTGTGTATGCGTGCGTGTGTGTGTGTTTTTAATTCTTTTATTTATTTATTTTTTATTTCGAGGACAATAGAATGCACTGGAGTGTGTCTTTACGTGCAGTCCCTGTGTGTATGTAGTTTTGTCACCGTTCGCACCCTACTCTTCTAAAAAGTGGAACGGGTTTAAATTTGTTCGCATGATGTTTTGCTTGCATTCGCACAAGGGGATGTGTTGTGTGTGTGTGTGTGTGTGTGTGTGTGTGTGTGTGTGTGTGTGTGGTGTGTGTTGTATGTGTGTCTGTGTGTGTATGTCTCTGTGTGTGTGTAGTGTTTGTTGTCTGTGAGTCTGTCATTCCTGTCAGGTTTTCCCCATTCTTGGTTGTCTGTGCTGTTAGTATGCTGTCTGTGGGTCTGTACTAGTGTCGCGTTGTCTGTCTGTCTGTCTGTCTCCCTGAACTTGTATCTGTCTCTGCGTCATTGTTTGAATGTCAAGAGTTGTGTATTTATGGGGGGATGGGGGGGGGGGGGGGTAGAAGGGGATTGTCACTGTGGTTTTCCTGAGTAAGTTTCCTTGTTCTGCCTTGTGTGTGTGTGTTGTGTGTGTGTGTGTGTGTGTGTGTGTGTGTGTGTGTGTCCCTCTGAATGTGCGTTGACAATGGGTGACTGGTGGGTATTTTTCTTTTCAAAAAGGCAAACTGTATGCAAGGAATGTTGCTGCATTGTTCTTTCCCCCTTCCCCACTGCACACGCTTAAAAACATAGAATCATGATATTGCATTCCTCTTTTTGTTGGTTTATCCCCTCATTGAGTACTATTTTTATTTTGCTTGTGCGTTCTCTCTGTCGGTCTGTCTGTCGGTCTGTCTGTCTGTCTGTCTGTCTGTCTGTCTATCTGTCTGTCATCTATCTTCATCTATCTGTCTGTCTATCTGTCTGTCTGTTATCTATCTATCTATCTATCTATCTATCTATCTATCTATCTATCTATCTATCTATCTATCTATCTATCTATCTATCTATCTATCTCTCCCCCCCCCCTGTGTCTCTCTCATCGGATGACGCACACTCTCTCTTAATTCCTGTATGTTGAGACTTAACACAAGGACAGTACTGATCTTTCTTCTTCTTCTTCTTTCTTCTTCTTCTTCTTCTTCTTCTTCTTCTTCTTCTTTCGTCTTCCTCCTCCTCCTTCTCCTCCTCCTCCTCCTCCTCCTCCTCCTCCTCTCCTCCTCTCCTCCTCCCCTCCCACACCTCCTCCCCCCTCCTCCTCCACCACCTCCTCCCTCCTCCTCCTCCTCCTCCTCCTCTCCTCCTCCTCCTCCTCCTCCTCCTCCTCCTCCTCCTCCTCCTCCTCCTCTCCTCCCCTCACCACCACCACCACCACCACCACCACCACCACCACCACCACCACCACCACCACCACCACCTTCTTGTTCTTGTTGTGTCGTCATCGTCGTCATCATCAGAGTAGTAGTGTTAGTATTACTGTGTTACTTCTGTTTCCCATTCTCTACCGCCTTCAACATTGTGAAGATTCTGTAGGCTTCAGAGTGTATGCTGGGCATGTTCGTGTTTCCGTAACTCATGGGATTGAAGTCAATCGGTATTAACAACTCGGCTATCGTGTCCGTCATTCGCGCACCGCTACTGCTAATACTGCTGCTTGTACTAGTATTTATTTTTTATCATCATCATTGTTATCATCTCTGCTATCACTATCATCATTACTGTCATTATGGTTTGTTGTTCAGTTCCAACAGTTCTGGCAGCAAGAACCCGAAGGAAGCATCGGTGAAACGCCGCAGACCCGCTGAAGAACTGGTGGACAGAGTGTTCAGAAAGGTAACGTATCTGTTGTATGCCAGAGATTCCCTCTTTTCTATCCCTCTCTTGTTTCCGCCCTGTTCTTTTCTACCTGTCGCCTCCTTCTTGTCTATGTTTTACCTTCGTGGTCTGTCCTCCTGTCTTTTTTTCCTTGATAGACTCAAAAGGTGAGAACAGTTTCTCTCGCATGCTGAAGTCGGATGCGCTGGGCCTGACTTGTCAGGCGCTTAACGGTGGTGCAATGCATTTTCTCTCCGTGACCAAACTCAGTATTTGCTGTCTGAGCGTTGGAAGAAGAAAATCCAATGCAATCTGATCATGTTTATAGTCCCAACTACTCACGTTTTATACATTTGTCTAGTTTATTCTTTTATATCGAGGATAATGGAATAGGCACGCATGCGCTTTTTTTACATCCAGTCTCAGTGTGTATGCGGTTTTGTAAATTTTATATTTATTCTCACCGGCACACAATGGCCTACTCTTTCGAAAAGTGGAACATGTTTAAAGGTATGTGCAAGATGTTCTGCGTGTGTTCGCACATGGGGTCTCGGTTTATTGTCTCATCCGAAGGATTTTTTGGGAAAGTAGAGTCGGACTGATGTTAACTCCAGTGAAAAATCCCCTTGAAAGGGATTCGAACCCGGGTCGTCAGATTGCGAGCACAATGTTCTAACCACTAGGCTATCCTGTCAGTTTAACCGCTTCTATCCTAAGTAAATGTATTTAAAAATTAGAGCTTTGCATGAATTATGGGGAAGCTTTTATTACTTATGGTTGGTGAATTCAGAGATGAAGAGGGTGGAATGAAGTGTCAAGAATTGCATTTTCAGTGGGCAAGATTGTCATTTCGCAGTTTTTATGACCAGCATAAATCATGTAATGAAGACATTGTGTTGTGATGACAGCTGAAGTACAGAGTTTTCGTGTATATGCTACCGATTTTTGCCCACCATGAAGGTAGCCGCATTCCAAATTCGGAGAGGATAATGGAGAAGAATATTTTAAAATCGGATTTTTGTGAATTGTGACTGGTGTTTTATGTTGCAGTTACGATAGATATATCTAATATATTTTTTTATTAAATTAGTGATGATTTTTGTTGTTTGCAGTTGCGAAGAGTATTTAAAATCTTTAATGTGTGAAGTAAATTGTGACTGTCGAATGCTATGAAGTCCGCAGTCTGCCTCTCCTCTCAACACAAGAACCCCGCCCTCCACTCCTCCCCACACAGCTGTCAGGTCAGCCAGGCTTTTGTTTTTGTTTGTTTTGTTTGTTTGTTTCTTTGTTTTTGTTTGTTTCTTTTTGTCTTTCTGTCTTTTTTGTTTGTTTCTTTTTTTGTTTGTTTTCTTTCTTTCTTTCTTTTTCCTTTCTTTCTTTGCTTCCTTTTTTTCTTCCTTCCTTCCTTCCTTTTTTCTTCGTTCCTTCATTTCTTCCTGTCTTCTTTTCTTCCTTCATTCCTTCCTTTCTTTCATCCTGTCTTCCTTCCCTCCCTCCCTCCTTCATTCCTTCACTCTTTTCTTCCTTACTTCAATCCTCTCTTTCTTTCTTTTTGTTTCATCTTCGTTCCTTTTTTTTTGGCTTCTTTATGTCTTTCTTTTCTTCCTTCCTTATCTTTTTTTCTTTCTCTCATTACTTCTTCCTTCCTGTCACTTTTGTTTTTAGGTGTGTGTGTGTGTGTGTGTGTGTGTGTCTGTCTGTCTGTCTGTCTGTCTTGTCTGTCTGCCTTTCTGTCTGTCTGTCTCTGTCTCTCTAGTTATTTATTGCAAATATTGTTCGTTTATCTTTTTTTTTATACTTCATTCTTTCTTCTTTTTTTTCTTGTCCTTTTGTTTTTTTTTCTTTCGACCATTTTGTCATACTTACTTTTTTCATGTATCAACTTTTGTGGATTGCCTTTTTTCTTCTTTTTTTGTATATGCTTTCCTGGTGCATTTTTAGTACTGTTTGTTTCTTTCATTCTTCCTTCTGTCTTTTTTCTTTCTCTCTGTTTTTTTAACTCTTTCCTTTCCGACAGCTTGTCAGTGTGTCTGTTTCTGTCATTTACTTTGTTTTTCACCTTTGCTGTATTCTCTTTCTCTCTCACACACACATACTCTTTTTCTTTCTTTCTTTCTTTCTTTCTTCTTTCTTTCTATCTTCTTTCTTCTTTCTTCTTTCTTTCTTTTTTCTTTCTTTCTTCTTTCTTTCTTCTTTTTCTTTCTTTCTTTCTTCTTTCTTCTTTCTTTTCTTTCTTTCTTTCTTTCTTTTCTTTCTTTTCTTTCTTTTCTTTCTTTCTTTCTTTCTTTCATTTCTTTTTCTTTCTTTTTTCTTTTTTCTCCTTTTTCTTTGCTCTGTTCTGCTTTCTCTGTGCTTGTCGCTTCTGTTGCTTCTTCTAGCTTGCTTTCTTTCTTGCTTGCTTGCTTGCTTTCTTCTCTCTCTCTCTCTTCTCTCTCTCTCTCTCTCTCTCTCTCTCTTCTCTCTCTCTCTCTCTCTCTTTCTTTCTTCTTTCTTTCTTTCTTTTTTCTTTCTTCTTTTTTCTTTCTTTCTTTTTTCTTTCTTTTTCTCTTCTTTCTTTCTTTCTTTCTTCTCTCTCTCTCTCTCTCTCCTCTCTCTTCTTCTCTTTTCTTTCTTTCTTTCTTTTTTCTTTCTCTCTTTCTTTTTCTTTTTCTCTCTCTTTTTTCTTCTCTTTTCTTTCTTTCTTTTCTTCTCTCTCTTCTTTCTTTCTTTCTTTCTTTCTCTCTTTCTTTTCCTCACCGTGTTTATCCTGTTGCCGTCACGTGTATCCCAGCATTTCTTAGGAACTTCGAGCACGTTTCATGTTTGCACATTCAGTCGTAAGGAAGAGTGAGTGTGTCTGCGTTTCCTATCGATTTGCACATGCTCGCTACATTATGTACATATCAAAAATACAAGGACGCACGCACACAAACAAAAACGTACGCACTCATCCCTCAATAGACACACATACACATATACACATACACACACGCACGCGCGCGCGCACGCATAGACACACACACAACTGTTCTCACACATACGCGCGCGCATACACACACACATTCTTACAGAGTGAGAGTGTATGAATGAGTGAGACGCAGAGAGAGAGAGAGAAGAGAGAGAGAGAGAGAGAGAGAGAGAGAGAGAGAGAGAGAGAGAGAGAGAGAGAGAGAGAGAGAGAGAGAGTACACGCATATTAACACACCAAGAAAGACCAAACACACACACACACACAACAACATACACACACTCTCTCACACTCACACCTACACACACACACACAGACACGCACACGCACACGCACGCACACACACACGCACGCACACACCACACACACACACACACACACACACACCACACACACACACAGCACCCACACACCACCACACACACCACGCTCTCTCTCTCTCACTCATTCACACACCCTCTTACACACTGAGAGATGGACAAATCTATGCAAGTTTGGGGGGCCAGTGGCCCGTGATATGAAGCAGAAAACAGTGGCTGACAGAAGATCAGTGAGGACAACAGGCAGATTGACAGAATACGGAATGAGCCGAGATTGCAGCTACCCAAAGAATAACATGTTAGAACAAGGACACGCAGAGGGAAAAAAGACTGCTGAGGTCTCCCAGCCTCCTGTCTCCTCTGCTCGTTAATTATAACATGTCGATAATTATGGTGAGGTGGGGGAGGAAAAAGCTAGAGAAGGCACTGTATAGTATCAAAATGATCAGGAAAAAAGGGCAACGATGATAGCGACAAAACATGACTAACATCATTGATTGTATAGTCTCAAAGTTATCAGATCAAGGAAAAAAGAGCAACGATGATAGCGACAAAACATGACTAACATCATTGATTTTCTAGCAAAGAAATTGGACGTACCCCTCTTCTCAGAAGTGGTTATAATTCTAGAGTTTTTAGTTTTTAAAACGCATGATTCCGAATACTTTATATATCATCTCAACAAGAAGAGCCATTCATATGGGTTACTAGTATTTTTAGGGGGACGGGATAGCCTGGTGGTCAGAGCGACGCGCTTCGTGATCTGCTGACCCGGGTTCGAATCTCGTTCATGAGTTGTTTTTATTTCCCTTGGAGTTAACATCAGTGCCGACTCCACTCCCCCAAAAAAGTCTTTCGAATGAGACTATAAACCGAGGTCCCGCGTGCGAACACACGCAAAACTTCTTGCGCACACGTTAAAAGCCGTTCTGCTTTTCGGAAGAGTAGGCTATTGTGTGCTGATGAGAACGGATCACACATTTACAAAACTGCATACACACAGGGACTGGATGGAAGATAAGCAAATGAGTGCTTATTCCATAATCCTCGAAATAAGGGAGAAAAAATGTAGGCATTTATCACATAACTCAGCAGAAAACGGTATTGGAATCTCAGGCACACCTTTTCCATACATATGGATTGAAATATGCATTTCCCTGTTCCAACCGGTCGTGTTGAGAGTTGTCCCTATGGGAGCATTGGTGTGTGTTAGTGCTCACACGGAGGAGTATCATTTAGCTTTTCTGTGCCTGGAGCCAGGTCCAAAACATGTTTGTTTTCCAGTTCTGCGAGCTTTCGAGGTTGAGCAGAATTGCTATGGAGATATTCTTGTTCGGATTTTGAGCTGTACAGAATAATATATTCACGCGCGTGCTACATACGCAGTGAGCGGGCGCGCGTGCATAATTACACTTACATTCACACACACATTCACCCCCCCCCCCCCCCACACACACACACACAAAATCTTGCCCCCCCATCCCTCCCCCCTACACACCGTATACATTATGCACACTTCCGGTTCCGGTTTCCCCGTTCCACAACCTAATAGTCTTTCGACCGAAACAACATCCCCCCCAAAAAAAAAAAAAAAAAAAAAAATCCCTCAAAGCACAGAGAATCAAAGACCCCCACCCAACACTCACAGAAAGAAGTGAAACCCATGACGATGTTATATCAGACGGCACTGGTCTGACAACACCAAAATAAAGTATTAGCGATAAGAGTTGTTATTTCAGATGGGACCGATTCAGATGGGATGATTGATTTGAACAACAATGGGACTGATCTCTGACAACAATGGGACTAATTGACAACAATGGGACATCCGACTGATCTGACAACAATGGACTGATCTGACAACAATGGGACTGATCTGACAACAATGGGACTGATCTGACAACAAAAAAATATGGCAGAAGAGATGTCATTTCAGATGGGACTGATCTGACCACCACCCCCTCCCCCCAAAAAAAAAAAAATGAGGGTGGCAATGACAGTGTCATTTCACACCCAAAGCGTGGTTATCAGACAGGACGAAGCCGGGTGTCATGTTTACGTATCGATCAACGCTAAAGATATTATCAGGACACCACTCACTAGTCATGAATACTGCACAGTGATAAATGGGACCCAGCCCCACATTTGTGATTTTCTTTTTTGTTGTTTGTTTTTTTTTATTCACACGCTGTATATGGGGTATTTTTCCCTGGAGTTAACATCAGTGCAGAGTCCACTCTCCCAAAAGCCCTTTAGATGAGACTATAAATCGAAGCCCCCGTGTGCAAACGCACGCGGAACATTCTCGCGCACTCGTTAAATCCTGTTCCGCTTTTCGAAAGAGTAGGTCATTGTGTGCCGGTGGAAACAGATGATAAAATTTGCAAAACTATACACACGAGGAAAGGGTTTAAAAAAGCACATGAGTGCTAATTCCATTATCCTCGATATAAAAGAATAAATAAAAGAAAGAAAGAAAATAAATAAAGAAAAAAAATGAATATAAAACTACCAGCTATCTCAGGGCATGGTGTTGGTGGGATATGGAAGGAGGTAGCAGATATGGATGGATGTTGGCACTCACCTGTAAAGTGTTTCAGGGTGCGCAATTTTACCAGAAGCAATGGATGATGTAGAAAGGCATTTAGCGCCCCATGCCCTCTCTCTCTGGAATTGTCTGTATAATGCTTGTCTTTTTTTTCTTGTCTGTCTCTGTTTCTGTCTGTTTCTCTATTTTATTCATCTCTCGGTCTCTCTCGCCCTCTTTCTGTCTCTATCCCTCCCCCATCCCTTCTCTTTTTCTTTTCATTCTTTCCTCTTGTCCCGCCCGCCTCCCTTTCTGCCTGTCTGTCTCTCTCTGTCTCCTTGACTCTGTCTCTGCCTGTCTGTGTCTGTCTGTCTGTCAGTCTCTGTATCTCTGTCTGTCTGTCTGTCTGCTGCATCTTCTTTCTGTCTGCTGTCTGTCTGTCTGTCGTCTGTCTGTCTGTCTCTCTTCTGTCTGTCTCTCTGTCTGTCTGTCTCTGTCTCTCTCTGTCTCTCTGTCTGTCTCTCTCTTCTCTCTCTCTCTCCCTCTCTCTCTCTCTCCCTCTCTCTGGTCTCTCTCTCTCTGTCTCTCTCTGTCTCTCCTGTCTGTCTGTCTGTCCTCTCCATTCTCTCTCTCCTCCTCTCTCCTATCTCCCCCTCTCTCCCTCTCTCCTTCTCTCCCTCCCTCCTCTCTCTCCCTCTCCCCTCTCTCTCCCCCTCTCCTCTCTCTCTCTCCTCTCCTTCTCTCTCTCTCTCTCTCTCCTCTCTCTCTCTCTCCCCTCCTCTCTCCCCTCTCTCTCTCTCTCTCTCTCTCCTCTCTCTCCTCTCTTTCTTCTCTCTTCTCTCTGTCTCTTCTTCAATCTAGGTCTTTCTCTCTCGTCTCTCTTCTGTTTCATCTGTGTCGGACTGATGGTTTGTCCCTCCATACAGCCGTGTTGACGTGTGTGATGATCGATGTCACAACATGAGAAAAATTAATATGGGGGGAAAAAACAAACAACCAGAGTAGTAGGGCAGTATGTAGACCCCAGCCGCGCCCCCCGACTTCGGGGATAATAAATGAATGAATAGGTAAAGAAATAGAAGGGTAAACTGTTTTAAGCCTTTATGTAGCTTTTTCTTTCCTCTCCCCTTCCCCCTTGGGGGTCCCCCCCAGCCCCCGTGTCTTTCTCTCTGTGTCTGTCTCTGTTCTCTTTCTCTCTCGTCTCTCTTCTGTCTCTGTCTCGCTCTTCTCTCTCTCTCTCTCACGCACTCCCTCCTCTCTCTCTGCACCCTTCCTCCCTCTGTCTCTGTCTGTTCTCTCTGTCTCTGTCTCTGTCTCTCTCTCTCACACACCCCTCTCTCTCACACCCCCTCTCTTTCCCCTCCCCTCCCCCTCTCCTGATCCCTGCTTTCGGGTCCTAAACCAATTCCTGACGAGATTTCTTTCCCAGCGCCATCACATCAGCAAGCAATAATAGCATGTCTTCTTTCGGAGTTTTTCTCTTCTTTTTTTTCTTCTCTCTCTTCTCTTCTTTCTCTTCTTCTTTTTTTCTTACTACTTTATATGGTCCAGGCTAGGCCAAAGCTAGGCCAGCACATAGGCCTAGGCCAGGCCAGGCCAGGATGAGTAGAGATAGTGTGACAGTGTAAATGTGGGCCCCCGGGGGAAGGGGAAAAAAGATAGCAAAGGGGGAAAGAATTTATAGTGCCGGGCTTTACGAGGCGTCTGCCATCCCTGTGTGACAGGGTGCGAATGAAAAGCGGGGGGGCTACTGGGGAGGCAGGGGCCATTAAGCTCTACCTCCCCCCCCCCGTCCCCCCTATCCCCCCCTGTCCTCGCCATGCTCCGCTGACCACTCGGCCTGCATTGCCCTGACATCCTCACCCCCCTCTCCCCTCAACCCAGCCTTCCTTCCTCCCTTCTCTCTGGTCCCCCTATCACCCACCCCACCACCCTGTCAGGTCGTCAGTCTGGGAGGGTGAAAGGTGATATTGAGGTGGTGGGGGAGGGGGGAGAAGGGGGGGGGAGGGGATGAAGATTGTGTGGTCGAAAAGGTTTTTCAGCGAACTAGATTTATATGGGTTTTGAGGGTTTTTTTTGGTTGTTTGTGTTTTTGTTGTTTTGTTGTAATTTTCATTTTGTGATTTCGTAGTGTTGTCTTCCATCCCTTCTTTACGCGTCAACAAAATGGCAATAACAGTTTTTCCACCTAAAACTTGGCTTCTTTTACGCTAAAGCTCGACGATAAAAAATATATATCCCCCTCCTTTCTCCCCACCCCCTCTTCTAAAAATCAGTCCACAAAAAAGGAAAAAGCGTTAAATTCATCTTTGAAATATTGTGTACCTGGTGCTTGTTTTTAAACTTTTTGCGTGATGTCAACTCCTTGATGCCCCTGGGTATGTCCTACCCTATGCGACTTTGCATGGAAGAGAACTGTATCTCTTAAGTCTTTCTGGTAAAAGGCAGAAGAACGGGCCAAGATGGCAGCCAGTAGACAAGAAAGAGGTGACAGGAAGAAAAGGAATACAACAAAAATAAAGAGTGGTGTAGAAAAGAGTGGATTCCTAGCACAGACTTTCCAGAATGTGGGAATGATATTTATATTGACAGGCCTCTGGCATCCCCGTGGGGATCGGAGGAGGTGTTCGTAAGACTAAGAACTGATCTGCATGTATCTGAACCTCTGAATTGTTAAACTGGTTGATGCCAAGATTTGACAGGAAATTTGTCTTGAAAGTGCTTTCCTACCCTGCTGTCTGCAGATGGATTGAATGTCTGAGATGTTATTCGACTTTGAAAAATCGTGATCGAATGAATAGTGAAAAGAGTTATGTTTTTGTACTCATAGTTTGGGTAAACTAAAAGAGACTACCTCTGTTTGTGGTCATTCATGCAGAATACAGATGATATAAAGTTGTAAGTCAGTGGTTGAAAGTTCGTTTTTATTTGATCATTGTAGTTTGTTTTTTAAGGAGTTACATGATTGGTGTGACGTGCATAATGTTGTAATTTTTCTGTTAGCAAAAGGCTTTTACAGATTTTGCTCTTCTTTAGACATGCTGATTCCAGGCGTAATTCACCCTATGATTCCTCGTTTTTAGATTTTGTTTTGTTGTTGTAGGCATGTCGTGCTGTTGGTGTTTTTATTGCAACTGAAGTCTGTGATGGACACTTTGTGTTTAGGGGACAGGTGCCGTAATCTTTGATGTAAAGGAGGAGATACTCTCATAGTTTTGTCTAAGTATGTCACATTTACTGTTATGAATAGGTACATGTTTTGCCAGTTATGTCCATGTCAAAAACATTCTGGATTGACGGAGTCTGTAGCCGAGTGGTTAAGGCCGTTTGACTTCAATCCTAAGGGTCTGTGAAGTTGTGGGTTTGAATCTCGGCGGCGTCTGGTGAATTAAGGGTGGGCAGTTTTACCATCTCTCAGGCCAACTTCAAGTACAGGCCTGCCAGAGCCTTGATTTTCTTTCGTATGTGTACACATGCAGAATATCAAATATGCATGTTAAAAATCCCGTTATTCGTTCTGTGGGTTGGTTACGGAAACACCTACATACTCAGCATACACCACAGAAGCCAGAATCCGGCTACTTTCATGCCGGGCAAAAACGGTTGGATACGCAAAATTTCACAGATCGTAAACAAACCCCAGAGCTCTAGCCGAGGAACGGAAACCCCCCCCAGAGTTTATGTATCCCAAACATACCTTTGATATTTTCTGTCGTAAAATTTTTAGTATATCCCAGCAAATTTGTGCACGCTACATTAAAAGAGAACAAACTGATGAAAACGAAATTCAATAACTTTTTAGCAATAGAAAAGAAATTGGAATGAAAATGGTGTTTTGAAGAAAACGTTTGAAAGAATGAGAATGTGTGCGCATACGTGTGATGTGCACACCCACGTACTTAGTAACGAGATAAAACTGCTACTTAAAGCAAGTCTGTGAGATGAGTGATAAGACATATGCAATAAAAAGAACAGAATAGGGAAGAACACACCTATAGTTACCGTCGTACAACCTTTTAATTTTACTTCTCAAAAGATCTTAGTAGGGAGAGAAATACACATGTAGACATGTAGAACAAAAATTAGGTGGAACTGCTCTTGCGGCGACACTGTCTCCTCGGGGAGAGCAACCCGAATTTCACGCAGAGAACTCTGTCGTGACTTAAAAGTGGCATACAGTACAGTACAATACAAAACAAAACAATACAGTACGATTTTAGGCTGTTTGACATGTTCTTACATTTTATTTCAATTTTTGGCGGAGCAATAGACATTTTCCCTGCATTTTCCAATACAGTAATACACCACAAATGTGATTTTTAAAAAAGGTAAAAAAGCATAAATAAAATTCCATTAAAGAATATTGCTTGAAATGTTTTTTTATATGTACACGAGTTTTTGTGGATGGAATAAGCTTTTCAAATGTCATTTTGGAGACGGTAAGACACAAAGACAAACACGAACGCTGGACAGCAGAATGATGGCTTAACATTGAATTACCTGTCCAGCAAAAATGTTTTAAAAAATCCTTTTATTTAAACGTTTTGTTATTTTCCTCATTTTTAATTGTCCAGACGCATTGTACACTTTTTTGTTGGTCATTTTATTCATTCTATTCTATCCCAATTAATTTCATTCACTACAGATTCTGTTTTTAACTCGGAATAAAGCTGTATATTTCTTTTTTTTACCTGCTCAGAGGGGAGCGGTGGCTGTCCGTAGGGGCACGTTGTAATACACTTCTCATTTGAGCGTCTGGTGGCTAGGTGAGGCCATAAATTGACAAGGCTCACACACGCCCTGTCGCGCACATTGAAAAACCGTTGCGACGCCTCCCCCCCCCCCCCCTTCCCCTCCCCCACCCCTACCTCCATTTCTAACCCATTCTACCCATACACCACCCACCTTCCCAACCACACACACACTCCTCACCTTCTCTGCCCCCTCCCTCCTCTTCCCTCCTCCACCCCCTCCCAACTGCCAGTAACCAATAAGCAAGGCAGGATAGGAGGAGTTCGATAGGTGATGATGGAAGGAAGGAAGGAAGAAGGTTTTAGGCGAGGAAGGAGGTAGGCAGAAAAGAGAGGGGGGGGAGAGAGGAGGGGTGCAGTGGGAGGGGGAGATGGGGGGATGGAGAGGTAGGGAGGTTGAGCCGCCATCTTCCTAGATCAGGTTTTGCAGGCTGCAATACGGTGTTGGAGTCCCGACAGGTCTTTTAAGAGCGGATCATAATAAGCATGGGACAAATTGCCACCTTCCTGCCTTTTTTCCTACCCCCCCCCCCCCCTTCCTTCTCTCTCTCTAACCAGCCATACCTTCCTCCCCCCTCTCTCTCTCTTTCAACCCCCCCCCCCACACTTACCCCTCCACCCTCTCAACCCCCCCCCCCAAAGCCTTACCCCACTCTCTCTCCCCCCCTCCCCCCCTCTCTCTCTCTCCCCCCCCCCTTCCCCCTCTCTTTCTCCTCTGCCCGGAGTCCCCCTTCCCCTCCGTGCCCCCACCCCCCTCTATATACCCCCACCCAGCTAGTGTCGCTTTCTGCGAGACTTTCTCATGAATTATGCAAGAGTCGCCACACTATCAGGAAGGGTAGGTGTTGAGGTGTTGGCCATCAGCACAGAGAGAGAGAGAGAGAGAGAGAGAGAGAGAGAGAGAGAGAGAGAGAGAGAGAGAGAGAGAGAGAGTTGTGTTGTGGAGGGGGTGAGGTGGGGTTGGGTCTGTGGGAGGGGGGGGAGGGGGGGTCAGAGTGAGAGATTGCAGGGAGAGTTTGATATTGCTTGTCACTCGGCTGAGAGGCGTTCATTGACGTGATATTAGCGAGATAAAGCGCATATGCGCGCGCGCGCGCGCGCGCGCGCGCGCGCGCGCGCGCGTTGTGTGTGTGTGTGTGTGTGTGTGTGTTGTGTGTGTGTGTGTGTGTGTGTGTGTGTGTGTTAGAGAGAGAGAGGGGGGAGAGAGATTAAAAAAAAATTCTTTATTCAGAGGATGATGGAATAAGCACGTGTGTGTGTTGTGTGTGTGTAGTGTGTTAGTGTGTGTGTGTGTGTGTGTGCGCGCGCGCGCGCGTGCTCGCACATGCGCGGGCGCTCTTATTCGTTCATGAGGCTGTCCATATTCAACTCGGTATGCTCTAATTTTTTTTTCATAATTCTCTGAATTGGTGAATGGTTCTGAGCATTATCATAACTATAAAGAAAAACCAATCAAACTTGGGAATGGGATTTATAACAAAAAGAATTTTGAGTGAAAGACTCCATGAATATCCGTGACAGTTTTAGATAGAGTCTAGATCTTTATTCAGAAAACCTGAATAATATACATACATACACATATTAGAGCAATGATAAGCAAACAGCTTGATGATCTATGACCAGTCCCAAATATTTGAGCGCCAGTTTTTTTAAGTCAGCAGCAGTGAGCTGGCTATCAGATTCATGGCTAAAATGAAATCAAAGCCTAATCCATATAACAAATGTTTTAAACTTTGTATGTGCTTACTTGTCAGTGTGTCTCACTGAAATAATCCCTACATTTTCTGAAGTATCCTTAAGATGGGTTCTATCTGCAAAGAGAATAGCTACAAATTCTGTTATCATTAGCTCATGATATTGATGAATTTTTGTGGATTTCAATCAGTGCCCACCCCGCACCCCCGTTTTTGTGTGTTGCATACTTCAGATAAGCCATCAGAAGAGCTTGGTCTGTTGGAGAAAATCATCTCATGTGATGTGTACAGATATGGAATTTTTGTTTCTCTTTTTGATTTTTAGCAAAACGCAATTCTTGTTTTTACCGAAATGTCTGCTGTTTCCAAAGATTTTTTTGATTTTTTTCACTGGATTAACATGTCCACTTAAAAAAAATTAATTGCTTCTTCAAATTAATAACTGAATCAAATTTAGACAAAATTCATCATCAGCAAATGGTGCTTGAAACCTGTAAAGAAATCTGGTCCCACATCCTGTTTGTCCTTTGAAGATACTTCAGAAGCTGATGCATGGACAGAGAGAACGTTAGAGGGCTGAGTAGACATCCTTGTCTCACACCTTAGGGACATTAAATATCAGAGAACAAGAAGAGGGGTAACTGAAAGAGATGGGTGATGCATTACCTCTGTGTGTGTGTGAGAGAGAGGGGGCGGAGGAAAGGTGGGGGGAGGGAGGCACTATTCCTTTTTTGAATTTTTTTTTCAACTTTTGAAAGGAGTTAAGACATTAACTGGAAAGGCCCACCTCGCTTGAGTGGGCACCAGCTTTCCCCCATCTCGTCACACTCTGATAGGTAATGCCCACGCTTCACTTAACATGCAAATTGCTGTGCACCACTGCCCCTGGTCTTTTTTTCCGTCTTCTTCTTTCCTTTTCTATTTTCCCTAACTTTTTCCCCCTTGCACCCCTCCCCCCACCCAGCAATCTTTTACAGGGGACCCTGTTGGGCCCCAGTCATTTTTTATTAATGGCTGCGCGGCATCTGTCGGCGGGAAAATTGATGGAAAGCTCTTGTGCTTTGAGGGTCGCTGATCGTGCATCCATCATTTTCCCTGCTGTTAATTGGATGGATAGAAAAGTTTGTTGTAACAGCGTTCTCTCTAGCGCCGCCTCTTTCCAGCCCCACCTTCCTCTTTCCTGTAAAAAAGGTAAAATGAAATGAGAAATCTCTTTTCCCAACTTTTACTGTCTCTATCTCTTTCTCTGTCTGTCTGTCTTTCTGTTTGTCTCTATCTTTTCTCTTCTCTCTGTCTGTCTGTCTGTCTGTCTGTCTGTCTGTCTGTCTGTCTGTCTGTCTCTCTCTCTCTCCCTCTCCCTCCCTCCCTCCCTCCCTCCCTCTGTCTCTGGCATTCTAAAAAGCCAGTGATGTGTTGTCCACTTTCCTTGTTTTATGTAATGAGTTTTCTTTAAAGGGTAAAATCGAAAAAGGAGTCTGGGGTAGGGGGGATTCTTTTTAATGGAAATGATGATAAACGCGAGTTAATGCTGGAGTTGCTATCTTCCTCTGATCACTTGTTCAAGCGAACATGTTGTTTTTCCTCAATTAGAACCTTGAGGTTCACCAGTGATGAGACTTTGTGTAGGTCAGGCATGCATGCATATGTGTGCCAAATGGCCTGAGTGTGCGTGGACGCGGACATGCACACGGGCATGCGCACACACGCACGCACGCGCACACACGCACACACACATGCGCGTGCAGTGCAAAGTCTGCCATTTTCTTTCCCTCTTTTCTTCTTGGTCACTGTCACTATCCCATTATTTACTTTGCAGGAGCCATGTGACTCATTCTATCCCCATTCTCTGTATTGCTTTTTGTTTTATCCTACCCAACTCGCAACATGGCTGTTCCTCATGGGTATGTCACACTGCATTTCTGGACATCTGTGAACAGGAAGCCAGAAGAAGATGTAAAATCATTTCAAGTTTGAAATGTGATGTGAGATGTGTACAACTATACATAACATTACCACATCATTTCCTTAAGTTTGGCTTTCAGTCAAACAGAATCAACTTGTGTTAATTTATTATTGAGAAAAAAATTGTCTCGCACAGAAAGGCAAAAAAAAAGAGAGGAAATATTTGACATACACCAAAAATTAAAACAAAAAGCCATGTATGAAAGGAAGAAGAAAAACACTCAGACTTGAAAATACATTGTGTCATACCCCTTATTAAGCTCACACTGTTATATAAACCTGGTGTATGTAAGCAGACACTTCTTATTCTCCTCTGATCCTTCAAGGCCGTGTTTCCTCAATAATACAAGAGGAGTTGATCTGTATAGTAACGTGTAAAGCAGTATAATGAATGAAATCCTTAGCAGGGCGACCAGTGTCAGTGTCAGTGTGGAGGGCCTGCCTCAGCCAGCCCTTATCCACAGTCAGGGGCTGTTGTAAACGTCGTGTCACTAGGATCTACAGCATGGCAGCTGGATCCTCTTACCTGGATCTGTGCTCCACCTCTGTCTGTCTGTCTGCCCTCATTGCCACTACTCTTATCATTGGCTCCAAAGGGTTTCTTTATTTATCTTACTATTTTACATTGGAGAAGTATAGTAAGGGGTGGTGGGGTTGGGGGCAAACTACACACCTATACAGGTGCTTATCTGATCTCCAGTCTAAAGGGATTCATTTTTGAAATGTTCATTTTTCTGTGTGGCTGAATGAAAACACACACACACACACACACACAAACACACACACACACACACACACACACAACACACACACACACACACACACACACACACACACACACAAAGTGGCTTAATGAAGAAAAAAACAATATACATTGCTTATTCGAAGTACAACCTGGAAATAAACATTTGACTTTGTCTTGACTCTTAACTTTGACTTGAGTCATGCATATAATTATAGGGGTAGGAAAAGGTGTGTTAGTCAGAGGAATTTCCCTGGTGTTATACATCTCATTTTACAACACTGAAAAAATAAAGAAGTGAAGAAGACATAAACTGCAAAGGTGTGCCTACTTCTGCATCCACATCCTTCCTGCCCCCCCCCCCCCCCCCCTCCCCACTCTGATATAAGTATTGCATGGGCTTCACTTCACATCATAATAATTGCCACGCTCAGCTGCCCTCCTAACATTTTCTTCTGTCCCTCCAGTTTTCTCTCTCACCCCCTATCCCCCTATTACTACATCACTGCTGTCCTCTGCAAGGGGGACCCTGTTGGGGCCCCAGTCATTTTTTTCTTATTAATGGCCTTGGGGTCCTCTGTCGGCGGGAAAATTGATGGAAAGCTCCCGTGCTTTGAGGGTCGCTGATCGTGCATCCATCATTTTCCCCGCTGTTAATTGGATGGATAGAAAAGTTTGTTGTAACAGCGTTCTCTCTTGCAGTGCTTGCTTCCTTCCTTCCTCCTTCCTTCCACCCCCACTGGTTTGTTTTTTCTGGGTTTCTCTCCTGATTGAAATGCATGAAAAGCTGACAGTGTTTGCCTCCCTCGTTGTGACTGTGTTTGTCTCTCTCCATGTCTCTGTCTCTTTCATCTTCTTTTTTTCTTCCTCTGTCTCTCTTTTTCTCTCACTTTCTCTGTCTTCTGTCTCTCGCTCTCTCTCTCTGTCTCTCCTATCTGTCTCTCTCTGTCTGCCTGTCTGTCTCTCACTCTCTGTCTGTCATTTTCCTGTGAATTTCCTGATTAATTGTAATTGGGTTTTTCGTATTTTTCAAAACATTAAAGGGAAAAGGATTTAGGTGAGAGGGTTTATTCCCTTTGGTGGCAACGAAGGTATCCACATGTAAATGTGCAAGTCACTAAACTGCACCTCAACCACAGAACAAGTTCAAAGCAAAAATGAACTAATGCAAACATGCACGCATGCTTGTGTGTGCACTAGTCATTGCAAAATGCACACATTCAACACACTTATTTAGAAGGCCTTATTATCTTTCTTCCTTCTTCTTCATCATCGAACACTCAGCAACTATCGTTGTCTTGTTATAATTATAAGCGAAAATGGCGTTGCATTGCAAGCATGTGACAAGTCATGCCCAGCGCATCTAACTTTGGCGTGGCCTTTCTCCAAAGCTGTTGTCAGCTACTTTAATTGTGCAGGTGCCATGTGTCATTTTTGTATTTCTCTTACTCTCTCCTATACAGTGCTACTCCTTAAGGGTTTAGCACACATGTGCCATACCACCTGGATGGAAAAGTGGCTCACAAGGCATGCAGAACATTCTGCGCACACATTCCGCTTTTTGCAAGAGTAGACCGTTGTGTTACGGTTGGAATAGATGACAAAATTGACAAAACTGCATACACACGGGGACTGGATGTAAAAAGGCACATGAGTGCTTAATCCAGTATCCTTGAAATAAAAGAATGAAAGAATTTTTAAAAGAATAAAAGGTTTATTGTTAGTTTTGCTTTCATGAAAGTAATGTCGCTTTGTTTCCCTCCAAAGAATATTCTCAAATTTACTATGGCCACTTTGAGGTTACTTTAAGTTTCTTCAAAACAAACAAGCTAACAAACCAACCCTGAAAGCAACAGAAAAAAAACAACCATAACAAACATAAAATGCCATCAACATTAACAAAAAATCCCAGAAACAGTCTTCAAACAGAGAGAGGACAATTTCAAAAGACAGTGGTGTCTCTCATCCTGTGTAACATGTTTACCAACAACATCAAAGCAAGTTTTCATGACATCATAAAACTGTTTTTACACCAGTGACAAAGTCATTCTTAGTTTTTATTTTATGCTTTAGTAAACACGATTCCAAAGACTTTGCTTTAAGTAGTACTGATGTTTAAAACTGTTTCAAGCGCACTTGGCAATGTTTTAGGCCTTGAAATAAACGTTGCTGCTTAATTCGTCACTTTTGGAACCACAGTTAGGCAAACCAGCATCTCACAGTAAAGGAGAGATTTAAATTAAATTTTGTGTGAAAGTCAGGTATGAAGTAGTTTTCTGTCACACTGTGTGCATTGCTTTTGATTCTTAACAATACACGTACAACCAATTATTCTATAATGATTTTGTAATTGGTCACCTGCATTTGTTTTCCTCTCCTGCATTATTATAATATAATATATATATATATTATAAATTATTAGTATTTATGATATTAGTTATGTATTTGTGTATATTTTATATGTTGTGTGTGTGTGTGTAAACTATTTATTTTTTATTTATTTCGTTTATTTCGAGGATAATGGTATAAGTACTTATGTGCTTGTTTTATATCCAGTCTCCATGTGTATGCAGTTTCGTAAATTTTGTCAATCATTCCCACTGGCACACAATGGCCTAAGGTAAGGGTAAAGGGTAGTTCAACCTGTCTTTCATCACGTACCATTCAAAAAGTAAGACATTAACAAGAGAAGGTGGCATCACTTCAATCTTCGCCATGTTCATCTCACTAGTCACACTCTGGTAGGTAAGGCTCGAGCTTCACCCCTAATGCAAATTGTTGTTCACCACTGCCCATGCTGTTTTTTCTTCTTCTTTCCTTTTCCACCCCCACCCCCCTTTTCCCTATGGCTGTTTCTACAAGAGACCACTGTTGGGTCCCCAGTCTTTTTTTTTTTTTATAAATGGCAGCACGCCCTCTTTTCAGCCGGGAAAATTGATGGAAAGCTCCTGTGCTTTGAGGGTCACTGGTAGCGCATCCATCATTTTCCCTGCTGTTAATTGGATGGATAGAAAAGTTTATTGTAACAGCCTTCTCTGGCACGGCTTTACTCTCTCTTCAAAAAAAAAGAAAGGAAGAAACACATATATTCGCACGCACGCACGCACACACATTTACACACACACACACACACACTTACACACACACACACACTCTGTAAAGAAGGCCACCCACCTTCTTTCCCTCCTCTCCTCTCAGTCACTGTCACTGTCACCTATATTTACTTTGCAGGCGCCGTGTCTCTCGTGCCATTTTTGCATTACTGGCTTATCTCCCTCCCCTCCTCCGTCCTCCTCCATCCCTCACCTACCTTCCCCGCCCCTCTTCCTCCACCACACACATTCACATCGCCGCCCTTTAAGACTGTGTTGCACCTCCTGTCTCAACAGTTTTCCACCAAAACTGGCTTTCAAAACTGAAGGTTTTCAAAACAAGAACTGCATACGGACAGGGACTGGATTAAAAAAAAGCACATGAGTGCTTATTCCATTATCCTCAATAGAAAAGAATAAATAAATAAAATAAGGAAATAATGTTTTCCAGTCTGTTTCCCAATCCTGCAGGATGGCTTCTTGTTATCATCAAAGAAAGTATGGTAGATTTTGCTACTTCAACACTGAGACTATTTTGATATTATTTCTGTGAAATGCTCCCCTAAAACCCCTCTCAAAACATCAGATTTTCAAATGACTTTAACATTTCATGGTAAAACGTCATTGATATCACTTCTATAAAATGCTCCCAAAAAAACCCCTCCCAAACATCAGATTTTCATATGACTTTAACATTTAATGGTAAAGCGTCATTAAGAAGGTATGTGGGAAAAGGGAAATTAGGGAATAGGTGAAGATGTTCCCCTAAGACAGTTACATGATTTTGACAGAAAGATATCTCCCTACCCCACTCCATCTGGATTTTGTTCCTCCCACTTGTAACTGTGTGGCTTAGAAACGGCATAAATGTATGTGCTGCTGTAGTTTTGCTTTGACATCTCAGAACTAAAGTTTTTTTTTTTAATCTCTTGAAGGTGGGAGGGTCATGGGACTTGGTCATTAAAAGAAGAATCTTCCATCAGAAGCCCTTTCCAAAATATTGAAACACACACACACACGCACGCACGCACGCACGCACGCACGCACGCACGCACACACACACACACACACCACACACACACACACACACACACACACACACTCAAACCAAACCAAACCAAAAACCATACAAAAACACAACATAGTGAAACAGAAACCTATAGTATTTTGTTTTGTTGTTTCTACAATAAAACAAGTAACAGTAGAACACAAAAACAAATGAAAAAAAAACAGGTGAATCTGAACTCTGCGTGCCTTGCCTTGGTCAACAAGAAGCCCCCTACCCCACCCCCACCGCTTATTTTTTTAATATTAAATTCCCCAAGGTTTAGCAGTAGGGATAGAATCAGCAATTAGCGTGTAGACCCGAACGTGTAAAGCAGTAGGCCTGATGAATGAAAAATCCTTTAGCAGGGCGACCAGTGTCAGTGTCAGTGTGGAGGGGCCTGCCTCAGCCAGCCCTTATCCACAGTCAGGGGCTGTTGTAAACGTCGTGTCACTAGGATCTACAACATGGCAGCTGGATCCTCTTACCTGGATCTGTGCTCCGCCCTCTATCTGTCTGTCTGCCCTCATTGCCACTGGCCTTATCACTGGCACTACCAGGTCTCTTTTTTGTTTGTTTTTGGTGTGTGTTTTTTACACTGGAGAAGGGAAAATTAATGGGTGGGTAGGTGGAAGGTGGGGATAGTTATGAAAAGAGACAAGACGAGGCAAGGCAAATTCTTTTATTTCGAAGATAATGAATAAGCACTCGTGTGTGTTTTTTTTTCATCCAGTCCCCGCCCTTACCAGGGATAAGATCAAGATAAAATAAAGAAGAATACTAACTAAACAACAACAAGAAGAGAGAGAGAGGAGAGAGAGGGGAGAGAGAGAGAGAGAGAGAGAGAGGAGAGAGAGAGAGAGAGAGAGAGGAGGATATTTATTCAAGATACTAAGAGAGAGAGGGGAGGGGGGGGGGGGTTGAGGGACAAAGGGGCTCTGCTCCCACGTTCCTGTGCTTATCTGATTTCCGGTCCAACGATAGAATTCCTTCGCATTCTGGCGTGTTATTCAATCTCATGTTTGATTGAGTTTGGATGAAGGGTGTGTGTGGTCTGCGCTCATGTACTGGCTCCTTTCCTTGTCTTTTAATATTGTCTGGTTTGGAGAATGGAGAAAAGCTTATAAAGCAGTTTATTGAAAGAAAGCTTAAAGCAAAAGACAAAAGGATTTTTTCTTTTGTTATATTCCTTCTTCTGGTTTTATAGAGTTTAAATCTGTGTGTGTGTGTGTGTGTGTGTGTGTGTGTGTGTGTGTGTGGGGTGTGTGTGAGCGCACGCACGCACGCACACTTACATGTATAGGATCGGAGCTTGTGCATGTTCGTGCATGCATTTGTGCATTTTTAAGTATGTAGGCACATGGGCATGAACATATATGACTGGTTGGTTATCCTGTTCAATTGACACCAGAAATGAGTTTGACGTGTCAGTCTCTCGGCAGTCTAAAAAGTGTCCCAAGTTATGGCATAGTGACAGTGGTTGGCTAGTTGGATGCCCTGTCGATAATGTACAGCCTGTGATTGTAGTGTAGGCAGGGTGGCACTTTACTGATGGTCTTTATACTGTCACCCCCGGCATCCCCACAGGAGGAGGAATACAGCGCCACACAGGTGGTCTGGAACCGTGTCAGGGACTGATGAGGATTGGTGGTGATAGCATGGTGACTTGTTAGTGCTTGGCATGGCAGGTCCTCTCTGTTGTTCTACTATACTACGACTTGGCCTCCAACAGAATCTGTGGATTCAGCACCCCAAAATCCTTTACAATCATAAATAACCCAACTAATAGCCTATGTCTCAAAACAAGGCTATTCTGATTTCGCCAGTACTATAGTCTACTTTTCATTTCCATTCCCCACCTCTCCCTCATCAACCTTGTTGCTTTGTACTTTGTACCTTGATTTTCCAACTATGCTGTTGCCGTGTGCTCTGTGCCTTGGTTTTCCAGTTACACTATCTGTTTTCCAGCCTCGCTACTTAACTCTCAGGCGGGAAAATGGCTGCTTGCACAAACAGAAGAGCAGAAGCAAAACATACACAAACTCGCACCCATGTTGTGACTGCAGCATTCGCACTTAAACATTCGCACGCGCCCGCTCTTGCCTGCATTCACACTCATCCAAGTTCCCCCTTAGGCCCCACCCCTTCCGAGACTTCTTTTATTCCTACGCACACACGCACGTACGCACGCACGCACACACGCACATGCGCACGGAGGCACACACACGCACGCACGCGCGCGCGCACACAAACACACACACACACTCACACACATTACTCTCTCTCTCTCTTTGTATAGCTTTATTGATAATGGGGTTTACTTCTTTTCATTCGTTTTTATAATTTCTGGGTTTTTTTCTTTCTTCTTTCGAACAGTCAGCTAAGTGATTGTAGTTACCACGAATCCTAACCCAATGCCATGGTTTCCTTTACACAGCGAAAGAAGAAAACCTGCCGTTCACTTTGCATGCATGTAGCAGGTAGACTGACTGACTGACTGACTGACTGACAGTGTTGGGGTTGTGACTGACTGACAGTGTTGGGGTTGTGACTGACTGACAGTGTTGGGGTTGTGGCTGACTGACAGTGTTGGGGTTGTGATTGAGTGTTGGGGTTGTGATTGACAGTGTTGGGGTTGTGACTGACAGTGTTGTGTTGTGACTGACAGTGTTGGGGTTGTGACTGACTGACAGTGTTGGGGTTGTGACTGACAGTGTTGGGGTTGTGACTGACAGCGTTGTGGTTGTTGTGTGTGTTTGCAGATGGCTCCAGAGAGGCAGGGAAGAAGAAAAGTAAACACAAGCATGGTAAGTCTTTGATGTCAACACACACATACACACATACACATATACATATGCACACGCACACGCGCACACACACACAAACACACACACTCACACACACACACACACGCACGCATACACTCACACA
>CM060316.1:8140738-8185738 GCA_030674155.1 Stramonita haemastoma | reverse complement strand
TTTAGGCCCCCTTTTAGCTTTTTCCTCCACCCCTTGTCGGTATTTTCCCTGCTCGTGAAGCCAGATAGTGATGACTTGTACTAAAAAAAAGTCGTTGATAAAGTCAAGTCAACAGGATTACAGGAATAAACGCCGCCACAGACAGAAACCATGCCAGGTGTAACCACAACTGCATGACTTCCTCTATCTTCATTGTATGTTTGATTTAATCCGTGACTAGAACAGCCAGGTTGGGCTACCGTTCAGCACAGCGTTTGGATTTTTCTTTTAGCTTCTTTCGGCATGTTGCAGAAATGTTGTCAATGTGTTGTACCTTTGCAATTTTTCGTTGCGCGTTTCAGATTAAAAAAGAAAAAAATGACGTTAAATTCAGAACAAAATGTTCGAACCTTGAAGCCATGCTGCATGCGTGGGTTTTGAGCTCGAGTTTGGAACCGTGGGGTGTGATCGGACAGCCGGTGACGGAAAACTATGAGATGACTTAGAAGCCGAAACAGCATCCTGGGACAACAGCACGAGCACGGTTCATAATGTTAGAATTGGCAAGCAAAGAGAGAGATCAGATAGCAGAGTTTTTGAACTGCGGCTTTCAGTTCCCTGTTTAGGGGGATTTTACTTTCATATGTTAACGTCATTGACGGAACTTAGCCACAAAAATTATGGAGCATAAAAGTTTTGCAATTATTTCGAGCAGTATTTTGTAGTTGCAGAAAGTGTGGTGGAAAAAATATACGTAAATATTTTGAAAGTTTCTATAGTATTCTACAACAGAAACAAATTATGAAGTTGATTTCACTTCGTACGAGTAGCCTACTGTGTAAAGAATGCTCATTGGAAATAAGGTTGAAAGAACGCGTCACGATGATTTACCCTGTTAAAAGAGAACGGGGTCAGAGAAATGTCTTTTGCCTCTTAAAAAGGAAAACAAAAAGTACTTACCCAACAATATTGAATTGTGACGAAATTCTGTTTTCCATGAAAGTACGTTTATCGCTTTGGTAGTAACTGTCAGCAACAGCTAAGAAGATGGAAACTGGAAAGAAAAACAGAAGAAAGGGAAAAAAAAGAAAGAATTTTGCGGCAACAGGAGGAAGTGGTGCAGTGGGCTGGTTGCCCGTGGCATGCGTTGGGTGGCGTGGTTTGTGGAATGCTGGCTGTGTCGGTGTGTTGGTGTGCGTGTCTATGTGTCTTTCTCTCTGTGCCTCCTGTGCAGCTTGCTGCTAGCCAGGGCTCTCCCCTGGCCCCACTCTTAACAGATGAGTGGTCCTTACGCCGCAGCGAACGCATCTTCCTCAGCGACACCAGCCCCCAGCCCTCCCCCAGCCTGCAACCCGCCAGAGACTCCGCCGGCAGGGCGCCTGGCCCCAAGGACAGCAGGTCTAGCTCCTCGGGGTCGGGGCGGCCGGCGGGCGCGGGAGGTCGGGGGCGGCCCCCAGGCACGGGGTACAAGCAGCTGCAGGCCCAGCGACTGCGCCAGCAGAGCAGCAGCCCCGGAGGGGGCAAGGTCAAGGACAAGGACGCGGCGGGGCCGAGTTCCGGGTCGCTGGGGTGGAAGCGGAAGGGGAAGGAGGAGGGGAGGCGGGAGCGGGACAGGGACCAGGCCAAGGTGCAGAAGGCGCGCAGCCTGCAGGAACTGAGCCAGCGGGTAAAGAAGAAGTACTCCAACAGCAGGAAGCAGCAGCAGCAGCAGCAGCTGGGCAAGAAGGCCGCCGCAGGAGGCGCCCAGGAGGACAGGAGGGTGAGTCAGGCAGGCCCTAGTCACACAGTGCTAGCTGTGCTGTTGTGTAGATCTCTGTCTTCTCTGTCTTCCCCTCTTTCCTTCTCCATGTCCTCGTGAAACTTCCTATCTACTTGTTCTCTGAAACATTGATTTTTTAAAAACATATTTTATAAGCTTGCTTTATGCAGATTTCTGTTCTAGGGGGTTGATGTCCAGGGTTGTAATATGTTTGTTTTGTTTTCAGAAGTACCCTTTATAATATCATGCTTTTGTCTGGTGTCGTCCTTTTGTGTTTTTTTCTCTGTAACCTTCTTCTCATAGTCTTGTGACATCGTTTCTGAAATGTATTGTTTGCCTTTTCTTGTGATATTTGATGTGTATACTCTGTATCTTCTCTTTGTGACGTGTTTTTCGTCTTCTCCCTAATTCTAATCTGTGTCTGGTTATGAGGTATTTTTCCTATGTGTGCCATCTTTTTGTGACGCCTTTGTTGATTTTACCTATTTTCCGTGATGTGGTTGTTTGATGTGTACTTTGAATCTCCTCTTCATGACGTGGTTTTCTGATGTTCTTAGTATCTCATATCTGTGAAGTGATTTTCTGTTGTGTTCTCTGTATCTCTTTTCTGTAACATAGTTTTCTGATGTGTACACTTATCTCCTTCTCTTTGTGATGTGGTTTTCTGATGTGTACTCTATATCTCCTTTTTGAGATGTTATTTTCTGATATTTATTTGTCTTTTTGTGATGTGGTTTTCTGATGTGTACTATGTATTTCTGTGATGTGGTTTTCTGATGTGTATTCTGTCTCTCTTTTTCTAATGTGGTTTTCTGATGTGTACTCTGTATCTCCTTATTGCGACGCAGTTTTCGAAGTATGCTTTGTACTTTTTTCTCTGATGATGCCTTTTCTGAAGTATATGCTGTTTCTTTTTTTTTTTTTTTAATCTCTCTTGTATTATGTGTTTCCTGGTTTGCTGTGTACCTTTTGCTCTCCTAATGTCGTATTGATTGTGTTCTGCTGTATAGTCTTTTTGCTGTGCTGTCCGTTTCAAAACTGCACATTGTATCTTCATGTCTTTTCTTGCAGTGGATTTTTTTCTGAATGGTCTAGTTTGTCTCCATCTCTTGATGGAAATGTACTCTTGTATCTTTTCTTGGAGAGTTTTTTTCCTGACACGTATTTCATATTTTGTCTTTGGTTGTGTATGCGCGAGTGGCTGTGAGTGTGTGTGTGTGTGTGTGTGTGTGTGTGTGTGTGTGTGTGTGTGTGTGTGTGTGTGTGTGTGTGTGTGTGTGTACTTTTTCCTCAATAAAACGAAAAGAGAGAAGAAGCGCGCACACACACAGACACACAAAACACACCAGACACACAGACACACAAAACACACACACACACACACAACACACACACACACACACACACACACACTTATGCGGTCTTCTTTTGAAATAAACATTCTAAGATTGTATTCTTCTCACAATGTATCTATTCTAAGGTGAACGATTCATTTCGTTCTGTTTTATTATCTTTTAAAAAATGACCATTTGTCTCCGTTTAAATGTCCTTGAAGAAATGTATTTGTGTAGTTTCTATCTTCGTATGTATTGTGATATATTGCTGTGTTTTGTCTTCGTATTCTGTTTAAACTGATGTTTATTCAGGAAAACACACTGCACACAAATCTAAGTGAAGCACCAACAAGCTAGTAGCTTATAGACGAAATTGGTCATTTGGCATCTGGGAAAAAAAGTCATTACCACAACAAACCAATCCCTTGGAAACGATTGTAATTGGCAAACGTTTTTGTTCTGAAATTTACTTTCTTTACACTTGTGAAAACTGTAAAACCTCGTATTTTGCATATTAATATGACATTTTTTAACTCAGAAGAAAAAGTAAAAGGAAGGCCTAAGTTAAAAACAGACCAAAAAAAAAAAGAAAACGAAAAAACTATTTTTTCGTCAATAAAACGAAAAGAGAGAAGAAAATCTTATTCATTTTATTGAAGGTGTTTACTCAGTTCCCTGGAATTTTGCTGTCTTGTTTTAAAGCATATTGTATGAATTTACATAAAGGAATCATTTAAATATTCTATAACTTCGGGTTTGTGCAGTGGTGTGTCTTTTTTAAGTGCTGTATCTTGTTCAATGTGAAAAACTTTTCTGAATTGTAGCGTGTCTCAAAACTTCCTCCTTCTCTTCTTCTCTTTTTCTTGTTGTTGTTGTTGTTGTTCTTGTTCTTCTCCTTCTGGTTCTTCTTGTTCTTGTTCTCCTCCTCCTCCTCCTCCTCCTCCTCCTCCTCCTCCTCCTTCTTCTTCTTTTCTTCTTCTTCTTCTTCTTCTTCTTCTTCTTCTTCTTTCTCCTCCTCCTCCTCTTCTTCCTCCTTCCATCTTCTTCTTCCTTTCTTCCTCTTTCTTCTTTAAAATTTAACACGTATGATATTTCCTGCATGGTAAAAAAACCATGTGAAACGTTAACCCATCCCCACCATCTATACCATGTCTGTTTTTCCCCTGAACAGAGAAAAGGAGCGAGGAAGGAGAAGAGGAGAGCCACTTGGAGTGTAGGAAGAGGGAAGGAGGAGGAGGACTCCTCCAGCGAAGGAGAAAACGTTCCCCTGAGCACCCTGCGAGAGAGGGCGGTCACGCCAGGTCAGTCACAGGCTCACCTGGGGCACCTTAGTTAATTAAAGCACTATGCTGGTCAAAATGATTCACTGAACAGGTTAACGCTAAAGAGCCTACATAGAAACAAAAGTAACACCCTCTCCGAACAACTCAGCTCACCTGTACTGTCTCCATCTCTCCATCTCCTCTGTCGTCGATTGGAACACCTTGCTGTGCCACCAGCGATAATAATTACATGAAAAGTGTGTGGGTTGATTTTCATCCATGTTGACAAAAGTCTACATCATAATAGGAGATGAAGACTACACACCTCTGTCGTCTCAAAGCTAATGCACTTCCGTAGCATTATTATCAATGACATCACCTTCATCACCATCAATGATTACGCTGTCTGTATAGTCTCGAAGATTATGAACGTATGCAGTACATGCTCAACACAGCCCTGGACTATTTGCAAGAAAAAAATCAGACAAAAGACTACATAAAAAGTGTGTGATGCGGCACTAAATAGTACTGTTGTACTCGCCAATCAAAATGATGAGCAGTTTGGTACCGGAAGCCAGCAGAAGGAGGTCCATCTAGCCTGTATTAAAACCTGCATAACACGAACAATGCAGTTAGTATGTGTTACGTCTCCACGCTGCAGCCTCCTACACTATAATGAATGCTGGCTGCATCCTTTTCCACGCCTAGATAAAAGAGTCCACTTTGTTCCGTCTGAAGTGTCCACTGAGCAACTAATTAACAGCTCTCTGGAGCTTAGGTCTTGAAGGACGTAAACTTTCTTGCATGTTGTCTAATTGATGCACTCGGCTATCTCTCCTTCAAAGTCGTTGTAATTAGTGTCGCGGGGGATTCGTCAAGAGTGCAGCTAAGTGAGGGAGACTAGTGTGTGTGTGTGTGTGTGATGTCCTATGAATCGTCTTACGCTGATTAGTGTACTATGTGTGCGATCGGCGAGGAGGGGGGTAAAGGGAAATGAGGAGACTAATGCGAACAAGGGAAGTGCTGTTGTGAGCTGTGCAATATTCTTTAATTGGAAGAAGACCCATGTTTTTTTTCTCTTCAGTCTGGCTTCAAAGGGGTTAAAAATAAAGGATTTTTAGGAGGATTTGATTGCGGTTTTACTGTCAGAATTTCTTGTGAGGGGAAGTTTTATTACTATACAAGGTTTGAATGATGCCTTTAGTTAATGTTCGATAGAGAAGATGGGTGCCGAAAAGGTGTAAACCTGTGCTTTAAAACCCATTTAAAGATTTCTTTAAAGTTTATTGGTTTTTATCTCTTTTTTGTTTGCAAAGAACAAGCTTATATTATGTTTCCTGTGTGAGTCACACATACATACATACATACATACATACATACATACATACATACATACATACATACATACATACATACATACATACATACATACATACATACACACACATACATACATACATACATACATACACACATACACACATACATACATACACACATACATACATACACATACATACACACATACACACATACACACATACATACATACACACATACATACATACATGCATGCATGTATACATACACACATACATATACATACCTTTTTAAATAGATAAACATACATTTCGCTTTCTATGTGATCAGCATTGTTCATCGTGAATTTCAGGGTGGCCTTTAGAAAATGTTTGACTGATAGTAAAATATCGGTCCTTTTTGTGCTATTTCTTTTCCCCAAGATTTGTTTTTTTTGGGGGGAGGGGGGTTGCAAATAAGATAGGAAATGTGCGCGGTTGTTCGTGAGCAGCAGCCAAATGAGTCGATAGGTCCCAAGTAGCTCTGGAGAGTTCGAATTACATCCCATCTCTTGGGCCTGTACTTTTATGGTCGAGCTTAGAAGAACGAGGAAGAGCAGCAAGATTGGAGGAGAGGAACTAGCACTGAAAGTAGGTAGGGATGGGCGGTAATAAAAGTAGGGAAACTTCAGTCTTTGGCAGTAACATCACGTGGTCAGGAATAGCAGCAACAACAAAAATGGTAAGCTTGTCCTCAGCCAGTGTTGATGAAGTCTGGCTAGGTTTTCAGCAATTCAACGAAGGTTTTTTAGTTTTAACAAAAATGTCTTTTGAGGTAAATGACGGTACGCATACAAAGTGTTCCAATTATTAACGTTTATCAATGTCAGTTGGTCACTCTTTTAGTCCGTGGAATGTTTTAGATAAACCGGAAAAAAAATTTGTTCTGCCAATGACTGGGGTGTTGTGTTCTTACTTTTTTGCTCATTGACGTTTTAACTGGTGTGAGTGTGGCCTTTTCACTGAGGGTCATGGATAGTTGTTGCAAAGGTTTGATAAGTAAACTGAAAGGAATTGTGATAAGTGGCTAATTGTAAGGTGGTTTTAGTTTTTGGTCGATATGCAAAGCCTGATGAATCGGGACTTGTAGGCTTCCTTCAGTCTCGAAGTCTATGGAGTTGCGCTCTATGCTGTAGAGCGCAAAGCCTGGGTAAATAAGTATGGAGGGTGAGCTGTTAGCCATGCAGAAGACCCCCTCCCCCCTCTCCACGCCGCTGGAATGGTCCATTGGAAAGGCAATCGCCGATACGGATGGTTCCAGTGCAGTCGTAGGAGCTGCCAAAACATTGCCATATAGGCCTACAGCCCTAACCGCCCTGGGGACTCCCAACTCCCGATTTTTCCTCAGGGATGGTGTCTAAACACGACACCTGTGTGCATGCAGGTTTCTTGTTGTCATCAGCTCCTACCGGCATACAATGGCCTGCTCTTCGGATTTTTAACGTGTGCACAAATGCGAACGTTCGCACACGGGCCTCGGTTTATAGTCTCATCCGAATGACTTTGCATTCAGTTCGATGTTTTCGTCAAACTGAGAGGAAAGGGCGAGGCTGGGAATCGATCCCAGAACCTCACGGTTTACTTGTTGGCAGGCGAACGTCTTAACCACCCTGCCACCTTTCTTCCTTTGAATCGGGACGCTGTTGCGAGAAATACCTAGCACAGTAGGTTTGAAGGCAGATGGTTGGTCTTTAGGTACAAGTGTTTGATTGGTATTGACAAACCAGAGAGAGAGGAGAGAGAGATGTGTGTTAGTAGGTTTTGTTGGGGTTTTTTAAACGGGAATCTCTAAAGGATGGTGATTTGTCGTTTGTTAGAAATAATGGGATTTTTTCTTCTTTTTTCTGTCTGTTATTTGAAGAGCCAATTTCAAGCGTGATGGGCTGCTGTGAAGCGTGATGGTTGATGGTAATCTAGTTTGTTGACCGATGTTGACACAGCGACCTTGAAGCGTGATGAATACGGGCGGTTAGATCTGGACGCTTTGATTGGTGTTTGCAGAGATAGTGTGAAGCGTGAGAAGAGATGGTCCATTTGCACTGGTATTTGCAGAGCAACTTGAAGCGTGACTGCTGATTGCAGGTTAGATTTCAGTGCTTGGGTCAGTGTGTACAGACCGAGGTGGGCTCTGCCAGGATCTGTCAACATGCCCAAGAAATATTGTCTGAAAAATGAAGTTCTGTGCCCCCAAAACTTCTCGAGAAGTTAAGGGAGAAATCAAGAACGATTTGACATCCTGATGTTTAGCGTTAAGTGTGTTTTGATTGGTGCGTTTATATAGACTTTAAGACTGATGATTGGTGGCTAGATGGAAGTGATTTGATTGACATGATGGGGTTTTTTTAGGACTTGAAGCGTGTTGATTGGCTGGTTAAAAGTTGAATGTTTTCATTGGTGTTTTATACAAAACTTCTCAGGTCTGGTTATTGGTTTTATAAGATGTTGGAGTGTTTTGATTGGTGTTTACAAGAAAGACATGAAGCCTGGTGATTGGTGGTTAGACAGAAGGCTTTGATTGGTGTTTAAGAGACAAGTCTTAAGCCTGGCCATTTGGTTGTATTAGATTGGGGTTTTTGATTGGTGTTTGTAGAACTACTGGAATCCTGGTGAATGGTGATCAGATGAAAGTGCTTCAAGTGATATTTTCAAAACGCCTTGAAGCGTGGTGATTCGTTGGTTGGGGTGGAGAGTGTTTCGATTGGTGGTGATAGAAATTAATTAATTGATGATGAGATAGGAGTGTTTCAACTGCTGTTGATAGAACGACTTAAAGCATGCTGATTGGTTGTTTGATATCGACTTATGGGTACTGGTTGGTTGTTTTAAATCGACTTAAAGCGTGCTGATTGGTTGTTTGATATCAACTTGAAACGTGCTGATGGCTTGTTTGATATTGACTACAAGCTTGCAGATTGGTTGTTTGATATTGACTTACAGTGTGCTGACTGGTTGATATCGTCTTGAAGCACGCGTACTGGTTGGTTTGGCGAACTTCTTTTCATTAGTGTCAACATGACTGAATTCAATCATAGAAATGAGTTTGTTCAAAACATGAATGCTGTGATAGGCGTTTTATGGAGCGTGTCTTAAAAAAACAAAAACAAGACTGCAAGGCAGTGTCCAAGGAGGAAGGAAAAGAGGCAGACCAAGGAAGAGATGGGAGGACACCATCAGCGAATGGACAGGCCTAGAACTCAAACAAAATTTTGAGAAAGGCAGAACAGAGAGAGGAATGGAGGGGAACTGGTTGTCAAGTCTTCAGGGGTACCTCCACGGTCGCCAGACTAAGGGAAGGAGGGAGGATGGAGAGGAGAGAGAGAGATAGAGAGGAGAAGAGGAAGAGAGTAGAGTAGAGAGGAGAGAGAGAGAGAGAGGCAGTCATCTTAAAAAAGTGATGATTGTGCCTGAGGTGTGAGTGTCCCCCTGGCTGTTGCAGAGCCCCGGTCGTGCATCATCCGGCCGGAGGAGCTGGAGGACGGGCTGAATGTGCTCTTCTTCAACGCTAGCTTCTTCTATGAGGGCCAGGTGCAGGCCATCGAGCCCCCTGACGTGTCAGTTTTCTCTGTGTGTCTGTCTCTGTGTGTGTGTGTCTGTCTGTGTCTGTCTGTCTGTGTCTCTTTCTGTCTCTGATTGTCTGTCTGCCTCTCTGTCTGTCTGTCGTTGTTCTGTGTGTGTCTCTGTCTGTCTGTCTCTGTCTCTTCTCTCTCTTCTCTCTCTCTCTCTCTCTCTCTCTCTCTCTCTCTCTCTCTCTCTCTCTCTCTCTCTCTCTCTCTCTCTCTCTCTCTCTCTCTCTCTCCCCACCCTCCTCTCTCTCTTCTCTCTCCTTTCTTTTCTCTCTGTAAAGGAACGGATGACAAAATGAACACAACTGCATACATACAGGGACTGGAGGGGGGAAAAAGTGCATGATTGCTTATTCCATTACCCTCGAAATAAAAGAATAACTTTTTTAAAACCCTTCCTTGATTACCCTTAGAGAGGCAGGACCCATTTACAGAGTACAAGGTGAACTACTCAAGCTACAACACATCACATTTTACACTTTGTGTTCACTTTTACATGCGAGCCTCTTTACACCAAGACTTTAAGCCCGAGAGAGAGAGATCCAGAAAATTAGCAGTTGTGTTGCAGTTAGGTGTTTGTGTCTGTCTTACAGTTACGGTGTGTGTTTCTGTCTTGCAGTTACAGTGTTTGTGTCTGTCTTGCAGTTTGGGTGTTTGTGTCTGTCTTGCAGTTGTCTGTCTTGCAGTTAGGGTGTTTGTGTGTCTAACAGTTGTGTCTGTCTTGCAGTTAGGGTGTTTGTGTCTGTCTTGCAGGTTTGTGTCTGTCTTGCAGTTAGGGTGTTTGTGTCTGTCTTGCAGTTAGGGTGATTTGTCTGTCTTGCAGTTACGGTGTTTTTCAGTCTTGCAGTTAGGCTGTTTGTATCGTCTTGCAGTTACGGTGTGTGTGTGTGTCTGTTTTGCAGTTAGGTGGTTGTGTCTGTCTTGCAGTTAGGGTGTTTGTGTCTGTCTTGCAGTTACAGTGTTTGTCTGTCTTGCAGTTACGGCTGTTTTTTCTGTCTTGCAGTTAGGCTGTTTTGTATCCGTCTTGCAGTTACGTGGTGTGTGTGTGTGTGTGTGTGTCTGTTTGCAGTTGTGTCTGTCTTGCAGTTACGGTGTTTGTGTCTGTCTTGCAGTTGGGGTGTTTTGTCTGTCTTGCAGTTACGGTGTTTTTCAGTCTTGCAGTTAGGCTGTTTGTATCTGTCTTGCAGTTGGGTGTTTTTGTCTGTCTTGCAGTTACGGTGTTTTTCAGTCTTGCAGTTAGGTGTTTGTTCTGTCTTGCAGTTACGGTGTTGTGTGTGTGTGTGTCTGTTTTGCAGTAAGGGTGTTTGTGTCTGTCTTGCAGTTAGGGTGGTTGTGTCTGTCTTGCAGTTACGGGGTGGTGATAGCGGGTCAGCGAGGCAGACCCAACATCTGCTCCAGAGAGGACTTGCTGAGAGATGCCGTGAGTACTCTGCCAGCACCAATGGCTTTTTTCCTTTTCTCTTTTCTGGTTCTCCCTGAAGCTGTGCTGGAATAGGGTTTGTTGATTTTACATTTATTTTCTGTCTGTCTGTCTGTCTGTCTGTCTGTCTGTCTGTCTGTCTGTCTGTCTGTCTGTGTCTGTCTGCCTGCCTGCCTGCCTGCCACTCTGTCTCTGTCTCTATCTTCTGTCGCTCTCTACAAGTAAAGTTTCACTTGATGATTTTTATTTTCGTTATGCAAATATCTTAGGGTGAGGATTGGCTGTAAAAAAAATATAAAAATATTAAAAAAACCCACAACAACAACATCAGTGCGTATCAAATATCCACAGAATATAGAATTACATCTTGTAATATCTTCCCGGTATATCTATATACCTCTCCCCTCCTCTCTCTCTCTCTCTCTCTCTCTCTCTCTCTCTCTCTCTCTCTCTCTCTCTCTCTCTCTCTCTTCCTCTCTCTCTCTCTCTCTCTGTCTTCCCCCGGATTGCATTATTTACAAAACTGCAAACACACTGAGACTGAATGTAAAAAAAAGCACATAATTTTTTATTCCATTATCCTCGAAATAAAACGAATAAAAAGAGTTAAAAAATATCGTATTACATTTTTCATGATTGAACTTTTTAATTCTGTTAATGCAAGGAGTGATTTCCTGTATCTTCCTTCCTCCCTTCCCCTTTCCCCTTTCCCCATCTCTCTCTCTCTCTCTCTCTCTCTCTCTCTCCTCTCTCTCTCTCTCTCTCCTCTCTCTCTCTCTCTCTCTCTCTCTCTCTCTCTCTCTCTCTCTCCTCTCTCTCTCTCTCTCTCTCTCTCTCCCCCCCCCTTCTATCTCCCCCTTCCCCCATGTCGTCCATCCATATCATCATTACCTTGCTTCCCCGGTCCTATCTGTATTTCTTTCGCATGATTTCACAGTCAGTGGACCATGGCTGATACACTCACACAGATAGGAGATGCTGGTGGCAACATATGTGCATGCATTGTCGTGCTGCCTGACTCTGTGTGTGTGTGTGTGTGTGTGTGTGTGTGTGTGTGTGTGTGTGTGTGTGTGTGTGTGTGTGTGTGCGCGCGCGCGCATGCGCACGTGTGTGTGTGTGCGCACGTGTGTGTGTGTGCATTTTTATTTCACTCAAAACGGAAATGCACATCTGTTGGCTTGTGTACCCATTGCACCATAAAACGACTGGCTGTATTGTAAACAGCTTTTGGTGGTTTTTCTGTTATTGAAGTTTGTTGTTGTCGTTTCGCTTTGCTGCTGCTGCTGGTGGTGTTGTTTTTGCTGCTGCTGCTGCTGCTGCAGCAACACAGTTGCTCAATACTGCTTTTGTATAAAACCTTTTTTCCAGTATTATCACTAAACAGATTTTGTAGAGCGGTTAAAATTTCGGGGAATGGGAGAAAAGAGTAAGGAGAGTGAGAGCAACGTTCGGGGTTATTTTTTTTCCTCTCTGAAATATTTATCATTCTGATCAAATTTGTGCACAGCTGATAGGCTAGGCAGTTATGTGGACAGCTGTCGCGAGGTTGAATAAATTTTCAGCTTCGTGCGTTCTGAGTCAGTTTTCTTCATGTGTGTTTACTTCTTCTTCTCCTTTTGTGTTTGTCAGATTGTTTGATAATGATGGAGATGGTCTGATTGTTGTTCACTGTCCTGTGGTGTTTATTTTTTTTCTACTTCTGTGGGGGCAGATGTATGGGCAGGCAGGATTTTGTGATGTATGTCAGTGTGTTTGGAGCCCTTTCAGTGCTTTGAATCCTGTATGTTTCCCTGTGTGTGTGTGCCCCCCTTCCTCCTCTCTTGCCCCTCCCCCCTCCCCCCTTTCCCTTCCTCCATCCTGTTTCTGTCCGTCTGTCTGTCTGCCTCTTTGTGTGTCTGGTTTGTTTTCTGTCAATGATTCTGAATTCCTTTTTCTCTTTGTGTCTCCTTCCTCCCTCTCCTCTTTCTCTCTCCCTTCCTTACTCTCCCTGTCTCTGTCCTGTCTGTCTGTCTGTTGCTGTCGGTCGCTTCCTCTCTCTTCTCTCTCTCTCTCTCTCTCTCCTCTCTCTCTCTCCTCTCTCTCTCTCTCTTCTCTTCCCCTCTCCCTCCTCCTTCTCTCCTCCTCTCATCTCCCCTTCTCTCCCCCTCTCATCTCACTCCTCCATCTCTCTCCTCTCCCTCCCCTTCCCTCTCTGACCCCTCCCATCTCCCTTCCTCTACCCCTAATCTCTCCATCCTCAACCCTAATCCATCATCATTCACAGACTACCCAATCTCCATCTCCTATCTCAGTCCTACAGTGATCTATCAATCTATCTTTCTACATACATGAAGCTCTATGTGTGTGTGTGTGTGTGTGTGTGTGTGTGTGTGTGTGTGTGTGTGTGTGTGTGTGTGTGTGTGTGTTGGGGGAGGGAACGGAAGCAGGGTAAGCCGGCCACATAGCCACATAACATGACAGTGATTGTGGGATGGTGTCCGTCTGTCTCCCTGTCTCCCTTTCTCTCCCTTTCTCTCCCTACCCCTCCCTTCTCCTCTCTCCCCCATTCCTCTCCCTCCCCATCCTCCCCCCTCCCATTCATTGAACCCTCCCAGAAATCGATACGTGTACATCACAATATACAAAAAAGACCCAGTCCGCAGCACAAGAAGCAACACTAAGCATCGGCATCAGTACTATCCATACCACTGTGATCTATCCATCTTTGTGTAATATACATGAGGGGGTGTGCGTGAGACCGAGGACGGAAGCAGGATGGCCGGACACCTCGCCACACATCAGTGATGGTGGGGTAGTGTTTGTGATGTACATAGCCACACAGCAGTGACGGAGGGGGGTTGGTGTTTGTGATGCAGATCATGGCTGTGGCGCCAGGTTCTCAGCGCTACGTGAAGGAAGGCACCAGAGTCTGCGCCTACTGGAGCCACCAGATCCGCTGCCTGTATCCCGGCACCGTGGCCAAAAGTACGTTAGGCTAGCTGGGCTTGTGTAGGACTGACTGACTGATAGATAGATGGATAGATAGGTTAGGGTCTGTTCTCATAGTGTAGAGCGTGGTATGGTGTTTCGTCTTGTTGGTGTTTTTTTGTTTGTTTGTTTTTGTTGAGTGTGGTTTGGGTTTTCTGTGGGTGGGTGGGTGTGAGTAATATGATTTGTGAAACTGGTAGATATGTTCAGTGCTATGTAATTTCCTTTTTTTCATCGTCGTCATCGTCGTCATCGTCATCATCATCATCATCATCATCATCATCATCATCATCATCCATCATCATCATCATCACCATCACCATCACCATCACCATGATCACCATCATAGTGTAGGGGCATGTATTATTGCTGGGAAATTTATATATATATATATGTTTTTTGTGATGGGGTTTTGGTAGGCAAGGTTTCTTTTTTCTTCTTTGCTGGTTATCCAAATTTGAAATACTGAAAATACGAAAGAAAGATCTCGAGCAGAAAAATGCTATTTCTGAAAAAAATTATAGTATGGAATGAATCGTAACACATCAATACACGAAAATAATAATAATAATAATACATGGAATTTGTATAGCGCTATCTCTTGTAAAAACAAATCAAAGCGCTTATGAGGACAACAAGCACTAGTATAGTCTCACAAAATCAAACCAGAGAATACTGTGAAAAAAGCTGTAAAGCAATATCTCTTCTTACAAAGCCAAGATTGAACAATCTTGTAAAAGGACATTGATGTATAGTGTACCACTTTCTGTCACAAAAAGTTCTTTGCGTGACATTTCCACTGCTCTCTGCAAGAAGAGCACGTCGCCACTAAAGCAACGCCACCCAGACCTTTTCCTTGTCTGTATCATGATATGTCTTTGTTTTCCCTCTAAGTTTCTTTTCTACAGAATTTTGCCAGGTACGGCTCTCTAGTTACCGTGGCTCCTTTCACATGCACACGAAATGCATGCTGCTCACAGGACCTCTGTTTATCGTTTTATTCGAAAGACTAGCACCCAGACCACCACTCAAAGTCTAGTGGATAAAGTTAAAAAAACGGCAACAAAGCTATGGTAACCAAAACAAAAAGCAAGGATTGAACCCACGATTTCTCTCTTTTCTAGACAAGTACGTTACCTCTAGGTCACACATCCAAATTTTTATTTTTTAAAAAAAGCTTGAAAAGAGACATCAAGCTGCAGTGTAGGTTACAAAGCCCCAAGTTCAAAGCGCGCTTGATAAAGGGAGAAGCGAGGCTCTCAGTTACAAAGGGATCAGCAAAGAGCTGTGGTGTCTGTTGTACAGCCAGCCCCAACCCCCACGCGGAAAGTTCCGTCAACGTGGAGTTCGATGACGGAGATTCGGGCAGGATCCCCATCAGCCACATCCGTCTGTTGCCTCAGGACTTCCCCCTCGTCAGTAAGTGTCGTCTGCTCTGTCACTGCCTCTCTTCTCTCTTCTGGGTTGGTGTAGGTAAGAGAAGGTAGGAGGGAGAGAGAGAGAGAGAGAGAGAGAGAGAGAGAGAGAGAGAGAGAGAGAGAGAAGTGTGTGTGTGTGTGTGTGTGAATGAGTGGTGAGTGAGAGAGGGAGAGAGGGAGAGAGGAGAGGGAGAGAGAGAGAGAGAGAGAGAGAGAGAGAGAGAGAGAGAGAGAGAGAGAGAGAGAGAGAGCAGTGTGTGTGAGTGAGAGAGAGAGTAGGACTTGAATTGAAATGAATGATTGAAAAGGAGTAGAGAATTGAAATAATATTGAATGAATGAGAGAGAGAACTGAATTTATGAATGAATGAGAAAGTTGAATGAATATATTAAATATAATAGAGAGAGGGAATTGGATGTATGAATGAGAGAGAGAGAGTGTTTTGGTTGTTTGTGAGTGTCTGTTGGTTGGTTGTGTGTGTGATATAAATAGAGACCAGAATGGTGATTTCACGTGTTTAGCTTCAACGCATACATTTTACACCCTCTTAAAATCAGGAAAGAATAGGGTTGTTTGTGCTCAGTACTAACACAGATTCTAGCAAATAATTTTAAGGTGGTTGTTGAACACTGTTTGCGACACTGTTAGACGGAATTCGTGCCATCATCGTTAAAAAGAAAATGCTTTTTGGAATGGAGCTTTGCTTCAGTCCTGAAAGCAAATTGGTTTACCGAGAAGGGGAGGGAGATTTTTGCGTATGCGACCGTTTCTGCCCACATTTAAGGTAACTGCATTCCGACTTTGGGGATGATTACCTCTCTGATTACTGGATATATTTTGTCATGCCATCTTCAGGCGATGCATTTATCTTGTTTTCTATCACTGAGCAAATAATTATAGTCTAGCGTATATGAAGTACTCTAGCTTACAGCAACATCGTTTACAAGTCTGTGATAAAAACGGTCTCTCCACCCAGCGGAATGCCCAGACCCCCTCGACTGTCCCACTAAAAAACGCCGCCGCACCGTCTCGGAAGATGACCTGCGGCGGACCACGGACGAGCGGAACCCCCTGTTAGGATGTGCCCCCGGGCGGAAAACGGCCCGCTCTCACACTGTGGACGACACTTTCTCGGACGACAGCAGTGTGTTCGACAGCAACCCCCTCAAACCCTCCACAAGCGGCAAAGGCCGCGGCAGACCCTGCAAGGGTGACTCCAAGAGCAGAAGGACGGACAAGAGCAAAGAGTCTCCTGTGGCCTCCACCTCTAAGGCAGGGTCAGCACCAGCGGGGAAGAAGGCGGCAGCCGACAAAAGAGGAGGAGGAGGAGGAAGATAGCGAGTCTGAGGAGGAGGAGGGAGAGGAGGAGGAGGACAGTGAGGATGACTACAGTTCTGAAGAGGAGGATTCGTCCTCCTCTGAAGACGAGAAGAAGAAGAGGAGCAGCTCCAAATCGAAAGACGCCGGGAAGAAGTCTGGGCGAGGAAGGAAGAAGAAGAAAGCGGACAGGCCGGGTGAGTTGAGATTGTTTGTAGGCGATTTGTGTGTGTGTGTGTGTGTGTGTGTGTGTGTGTGTGTGTGTGTGTGTGTGTGTGTGTGTGTGTTTATTTATTTCCGTATATATTCTCTCATTTATTTGATTGTCTTTTTCTGTGGTTCGGTTACGCCAGCTGCTTAATGTTTGTGTTAGTTTTAATGATCTTGGATTGCAAAGAAATTCTATGCGATTTTTCTCAAAACTTCGTGATTGAATTCAGTGACTTGCATAGTGATATCTCATTATGTGGCAAGCTCCTATACATGGTCTTGAAAAGTTTTATAACACAAGACTGTTAGTGTAGTTACAGTGTAGGTTATTCCTTATGCGCTGTTTTTTTTCCTACTGAATTTGCTTTTATTTGATAAGCAGACTCCTGCGTCCATTTTGTTTTTTTTTACACATTAGGACTCGAGGTATAGCATTTTTGATTGATTGATTTATTTAATCTTTTATTTCTAAGATGATGCCATCATAATCTTAAGTGCTTTTCGGTTTCGTGACTGAAGCCGATTTGGATGTGTGTGTTTTAAAAGTTTGGATATGCCCGTGGAATAAGAGTTTAAAAAAAGAGATCAGTCTGAAATATGACAGTTTGTTTAATTTAAACTACGAAAACGTAAGTCATAAAGCTCGTGATGGATATGGACAACTGATAGCCTCTCATAGAAGCATACACAGTTTTTTCATGGTGGAGAGAGGAAGACAGACAGACAGACACGGACAGACACATGGATAACAATTTTATCAAGCCACGTGGTCCTTTAGGAAGTGGTAAACAGATACTGGGACACACACACACACACACACACACACACACACACACCACACACACACACACACACACACACACACACACTCACACTCAGAAATTATTATAAAATCATGTTGCCCTTTACCAAACGGTAAACATAATTTTATGACTGAAAATCAGCATCTCTCAAGATTTTTTTTTTTTTTAAAGTTGCAATCAAAGAAGGAAAGCCAGGGAATAGAACTGACAATAAACCATTTACTTCTAACATATAAAGGGATACTCCCAATGTGACGTAACTATGACTGACGTCACTGTGCTGTGACGTGCAGCCGGTGGCGTGTCACGCCTGGCGTGGCAGTGGGACGGCCCCAGCACGAAGAGGCCCGGCATGAGGGGCAAGGCCCGGAAAGAGTTCTACAAGTCCATCACCAGAGGAGCCGATAGCATCCATGTCAGTGTCTGCCTCAAAGTCTCATTTGTGTTTTGTCCTCTTTCTTGTTGTGTGTATCGCTTTTATCTTGATAGAAAGAATGCCTTTCTTTTTTCTTTTCTTTTTCTTTTTTTTTCTTTCTTTTATATCTTTTTTTTATTTCTTTCTTTTTCCTTTTTTTCTTTTTTTTTCTTTTTTTCTTTCTTTCTTTCTTTTCTTCTTATTTTTCTTTTCTTTCTCTCTCCTTAAAACAACCACTTGTATTGCGCGCGCGCGCATGTGTTGTGTGTGTGTGTGTGTGTGTGTGTGTGTGTGTGTGTGTGTGTGTGTGTGTGTGTGTGTGTGTGTGTGTGTGTGTGTGAGTGACAGAGACAGAGACAGAGAGAGAGAGAGAGAGAGAGAGGTGTAGTGTGCGCGTATTTATATCCTGTCTGTTTGTCAGTCTGTTTGTTCGTCTGCCTGCTTATGCCTTAGGTTATGTCAATGATCATGCTGTTGTCCATGTGCGAATATATATATATATATATATATATATATATATATATATATATATATATATATATATATATATATATATATATATATCACAAATATATATAATTATATACATATATATTTGTGTGTGTGTGAATGGACTTTTAAATCAAGCGAATTAATCAACCAAATAACAGCAAACAAGACGTTTTTTTTCTCAAATTATCAGAGTTGAAAATAATGGTATCATATCACTATATGTATAAAATCAGACTAGCCAACAAAAATAAGCAAGCAGACTTTTGTCTCGAAATATTAATGAAAGTCTGGAGTCAGAACAGGTTTTATCTGGAAATATAAAAAGTCAAAAGTAACTAGACCTTATCTCGAAATATTAAAGTCTAAATTAACTAGACTCATCGAAGTATAGGTCTAATTACAGCTTTATTGAAATATTAAGTCTAATTAAAGACTTTACTGAAGTATTAAAGTCTAAAGTAACTAGACTTCATCTCGAATTATTAAACTATAAAATTACACATCGATTCAAACACACCATAAATAAAGAAACCAAACCACCCTAAATAAGCAAGCAGATGCAGAAACCAGCAGTGCACGGTCGGAAATCGTGTGCTGTGAGCTGGGGAGATGGGGAGAGAGAGAGAGAGAGAGAGAGAGATGAGAGAGAGAGGAGAGAGAGAGAGAGAGAGAGAGAGAGAAAAGGAAAGAAGAAGGAAGGAGGCAGGAGGGGTGTAGGAGATGGAGGGAGGAGGGATGGAGAAGACGGAGGAGGAGGAGGGTGCTAATAGCTGCTGATGGAGGAGACAAAGACTAGAGGGGGGAGGGGGAGGTGGGGGATGAAGAAGGGGGAGTGGTGGGGGGGAGAAGACAGTTGCCTTTGTTCGACGTGTGCGGACTGTCAGGCGCTGGTGTCATTGTCTTGTGGCTCCCCCTGCCTGACCCCCACCCCACCCTCCCTCCTCCCCTGTCCCCTCCCCACCCTCACCCTACCCTCCCTTCTCCCCTCCCCCCCCCCCCCCCTGTCTCCCTGACGCTTCTTCCCTGATTGCCACCTCTGTCTGGCACTGGCACTTGTCACACGTCACCTGCTCTTGGAGGAGGAGAGAGAGGAGGACAGAAAGATGGTTGGGAGGGGGTAGGGGTTGTGGAGGAGAGAGTGGAAGGGAGGTGGGGGTGGCGGTCGGACATGTGACAGTCTGTCTCTCGTTCTCGCTGGCTCGCTTGGGTTTTTTTTTCTTTTTCTTATTTTCTGCTCGGAGAGATAAGCAGACACGCATTTCTTTCCTCTTTTTTTTGTTGGTTTGTTTTGTTTGGGTTTTTTTTTTTAGTGTGGGCTCTCTCTCTCTCTCTCTCTCTCTCTCTCTCTCTCTCTCTCTCTCTCTCTCTCTCTCTCTCTCTCTCTCTCTCTCTCTCTCTCTCTCTCTCCTCTCCTCTCCTCTCCTCTCCTCTCTCTCCTCCACTCTTCTTGCAGCTTTTTTCTTTCTTTCTTTCTTTTTTTTTTTTTTTTTTTTTTTTTTACTGTCGCTTTCAGTGATATAAGTTTTTCTTTCTTTTATTCTTCCTTTTTATGATTTGTTTTTCTTTCTTTCTTTTCCTGGTGATCCGCCCTCCTGCCTGTTCTTACAAGGCTTCACATCCGTAAGAGTCACGATCCGATTCTGGTTGGAGGGAGATAGTGGGTGATGGGGGGGGGGGGGGGGTAGAAGAGGGAGTGGGCAGAGAGGTGTGGGCAGTTTGCATGTATGCATATTTAATGGGCGAGGTGTCAGTTCGGCGCCTGCCTTGGTTTGCCAAATGGCAAGTTTTCAGGTGAAGCCGTTTCGCGTTTCTCCCTCTCTCTCTCCCTCTCCCCTCTCTCTCCCTCGTTGAGCCGTGTCCGCAGGCTGATTTCTGTGTGTGTGTGTGCGATGTCTTGCTCTTCGCCCTTCTCTACCGCCTGTTTTATATCTCACGCGTGGATCGCGAACGTGCATGCATATACGGGTACGCGCGTGTGCGAGTGTGCAGACTCCCTAGGCATGCATGCGTGAGCACGTACATGCTTGAATGTTGTGATACTGCTGTATTTTGTACACATTCTGTTTGTTTGCTGTTTTCTTAATGTGATTCTATGTAGTGACTGTTTGTGATACGTCTATTATTGCTTTGTTTGTGATACTACTACTACTACTACTACTACTACTACTACTACTACTACTACTACTACTACTACTACTACTACTACTACCACCACCACCACCACCACCACCACCACCACACCACCACCACCACCACCACCACCACACTACACACTACTACTACTACTACTACTACTACTACTACTACTACTACTATACTACTATACAACAACTGCTCCTCTCTGCTCTCCTGCTAATAACTGTAACGATAATGAGAATCGTTATAATGAGAAGAATATAAAGGTAATTGTGATGCATGGATAATTCTTATACAGCGCAACATGTTATTTTAGCAACTCCTCACTCCAAGTGAAAACACTTTGAATTAAAAAAAAGAACATTCTGTAACGCACGTCAGCATTAATTTCGTTTTTATCTCTGTGGGTACATCTTGTGTTTCCTTCATGTCTTCTATTCGCCTTGCAGAAAAAAGGCGACAGGGGGGGGGGGGGGGGGGGGGGGGGGGGGGGGGGGGGGGGGGTAAAGAAGATTGGATCTCCAAAGAACAATCAGTAGCAACTAAAAAGTAGATGATTCGAAGCATATTGTGCAGTTTCATCAATATAAATTTTTTAAATAAATGCACATATCTGGAAAAATTATTATTCAATTTTTTTTAAAAATACGATAACGCTAGAATTTGGAAAAGATGATAAAGTAAGATGTCATTGTAAGAAATGTGTAAAGTTTGTTGTAAATGGTTTTTTTTGTTTGTTTGTTTTAATGATGCAGCAAGTCGGTAATTACTGTTTGTGTTGAATACTGTACCTGACCTGTTTCAGTACATAATTGCATACATGTGGCCTGCTACACATGGAATTTTTACTAGTTATTTTTAATGAGACAAACAACCATAACAACAAAACCCGTTCAAATAGACATGGGCCTGAACTGATTAAAGAGGAACGAGAAGCGATGAAACAAAAGAAAAGAAAACAACTTCAAAACAAGACCGTGGTCGCATGTAGAGAATAATTCAGCTGATTACTGTGTGGGAGGGGGGGGATGGTGGTGGTAAAAGAGAGGGTGGAGGGGGAGACTGTCAAAAAAAAGAGGGAGACTAGTCCTGAAAAAATGACGATGGGGCGAGACAGGAGAGAGAGGAGAGAGAGAGAGAGAGAGAGAGAGAGAGAGAGAGAGAGAGGAGAGAGAGAGAGAGAGAGAGAGAGAGAGAGAGAGAGAGAACAAATTGAAAATAAACCCTAAAAAGAAACCGCGAAGAAAAGAAGTGGAAATTGAAGGACTGGGAGGAGTGATACAAAAGACAACGGAAATGAACAGCTAACAAAAAGTCACAGATCTGGTTTCTGAAATCGAAAAAAAAACCCACCACAACAAAAAACATTGACTCTGGCGTCTTTTATCCGTTGATGTGGTTTTTCGGATTCTTCAGCTTTCAAACGAAAAAATAAAAAAAACACTGGGCAGAATGTGATGTAAGTTCCAAGTCTGTTGTTACTCTGTGTATTTTTTGTAACTCGCGATGATGTACGAATTTTGCGAGAATGAAACATGTTGAAACGAAACAAACAAAACAAAAGAGACGAATAAAACAAACCCTAACGAAATGATGCACACTCTTATAAACTGAAAGAAGGGGGAAAAATAACTGTTTCCTTGGTGTTAAAAAAAAACCCATAGGCTGACACAACGTACTGAGGAAATTATCTTACAAAATAGACTTCAGCTAAACTTACACTTCGTCACACAGAAACTAGTGATGTCTGTCATAATGAGCAAAAATAATTGCCTGCCGTTAAGCGCCTGACAAGTCCGGCCTAGCAGCGCATCCGACTTCGGGTGGGAGAGAAGTTGTTATCTTTTAAGTCTTTTCTGGGTGGAAAAGACAAGAGAAATATAATTAGAAAAGACTGAAGTAACAGGAAGAATAAAGAACAAGGCAGAAACAAAGAGCGATAGAAAAGAGGGAATTCTAGGGAGAGAAAAGAGAGAATACCTAGCACAGAATTTCCAGAAGATGAGGATGCTGTTTACACTGACATCCCCCTCCTCCCTCAACGGCAGCTAAAAAAAAAATAATGCATAAAAAGACAGACACAAAAAAGCCAGGAAACTATTCTGAACAGATTATGAACAGAATCCAAAGAAGGAACACCTGTGATGTGTGGTGTTACAGGTGGGAGACTCGGCCGTCTTCCTGTCCATGGGGCGTGACCACTGCCCCTACATCGGGAGGATCGAATCCCTGTGGGAGGGCTGGGGCGGCCAGATGATGGTTAGGGTCAAGTGGTTTTACCACCCAGAGGAGACCAAAGGAGGCAGGCAGTTGGCCCAACCCAAGGTGAGTTCGAATCCGGGTTTTCACCCGGAGCTTCTCTCGGGTGTATGTGTTGTGTCTACTTGGTTGTATTTTATTTCCTTTTTCTCTTTGTCTTGTAGGCAGGTGATAATCTCCGTGAATGTGACGTAACTACAGAGGAGAAAGGAAGAGAAGAGAGAGAGAAAAACAGAAATTAAAAAGGAGAAAAGAAAACAGAAAGAAAAAAAATATTGTGAGAGAAAGAAAAGAAGAAAACCAAAGACAAAAGAAAGAAAAGAAGAAGAAAAAAACAAAGAAAGAATTCTAAAAAAAAAAACTGGTCAGAAAGAAAAATTAGGTAGATAATTATGCATAAAGACAGAAATAAACGAATAAACAGAAAGGAAGAAAAAGAACAGCCTTTGCTGGAATAGCTGTAATTATGATGATATATAATTTGTACCTAACTGGAAAAAACCCAAACTATCAGACCTTTCCCCTTCTTGTGTTGTAATTGCCTTTTATGATATGATTAAAGTATTTTTGACTTGGTTTGACCTCCCCTCCCTTTCTGTTCTTTTACTCTAAGGGTATTCTCTTTTGTATTTGCTTGATATTGAATTAAACAGAATGAAATGGAAATGTTAAAAGAAAAATTATTATTCTTGTAAGGAGGATATTGTGTTTTAATATTTCAAATAATATGTCTCTTTTGAAAGAAAATCTCTTTTCTAAACAAACGTTTAACTGAGCTTAATTTGTTGTGGTAATTAACTGGACTGAATTTGATGTCTTGTGTTTGCTCTTTCTCTTTGTCTGTCTGTTGCTGTTGTCTGTCTGCCTGTCTGCATCTATCGCTGTGTCTCTGTCTCTTCTCTCTCTGTCCCGTCTCTCTCTGTCCCTCTCCCTCTCTCTCTCCTCCCTCCCTCCTCCCTCCTCCTCTCTCTCATTGACTCAGACTCCTTCACTGGCATTTCTTCATCCACACATCATCATTGTCATCTTCACACAACACAAGGACTCACTTTCACAAAACATCACCCCACCTCCACCCCCTCTCTCTCTCTACTGTGTGTGCAGGGAGCGCTGTTCGAATCCCCGCACAGCGACGAGAACGACGTTCAAACCATCAGCCACAAGTGCCAGGTGCTGTCCTTTAGAGACTACAACCGTCGTGTAGCGGAACAGGCCCGCAAAGGCCAGGCACTGGACCCCAACACCTACTATCTGGCCGGCTACTACGACCCCACTATCAGCTTCATCAAACTGGAACCAGACGTGCAGTGAGGGAGAGAGGAGGGGGAAGACAGACAGTGTCTATGGGACAATTCTAAGGATCACGGTAGAGACTTGGGCCTACTGCTACAGCTAGGCCTACAGACACCAGCACAGTGTAGGACTTCTCGTATCACTGGGTTTTTTGTCTTGGATTAGTACTGTGTGGTGGTGCTTCTTCTTTTTCCGGACCAAAGTGAGGAGAAAACTATACTGCGTCGTGTTTGTTGAATGAGAATCGACGATGTTTTTATCATTATTTTTGTGTTTGTGTGTGTGTCCTGTGCAATTTTTTTGGTCCACTTGTGTTCTTCTTCTCCATCACTATTTTCATGAAGTTGATGCTGCCATTATTGTGTGTATGTATGTATGTGTGGTGAAATATCGGAATTATTTGTTCACGTAAGTTATTTTTTAAAAGGGGGGCTTGTTTAGTGAGGAGTATCATGATTCGAATATTGGTGCCGTCGACTTAGAATATATTGTGCTTGTATTTTAATGCTTTTCTGATGGTTTAGGATTTTTTAAAAACAAACATGGCAGTGGATAGGATGGAAAGAGATTGAACATAGACTTGGCAAGCTGAAGTTAGAGACACGCGGCAATGTAATAAAAGGTTAGTCTGATGTTTGAAGATTAGGCAAAAACAGCAGGGTTTGGGATAAACGAGCATGCCGTGAAGAACTGGTACTGATGTGTGGTACTAAAAACACAAAATTATCATCACAACTGCTACTTGTACTGGAGCGCAGATTCATGTTTGTGCTCCATGAAGGTTAGTCACCATTTTCCCCGTGATGGTCAGAAACAAGCACGCTGCGTGTTAGTGCGGAGAGTCAGTGCCCTGGGAATGGATGTCCAGTCCCACAGTCAGCTGTGCGAAGAGAGCAGAGCAGAGGACAGCAGAGGAGCGGACGTGTGGGTCATGAACTGAAATCATTCCATCGCCTTAAACTTTGCAATGTGATTCGTGTTGTGTGCAGCAAGGGACTTTGTTCTTCAGACAAGGTGCCCGAAGTGTTGACGGTGATCTGCCCCCCCCCCCCCCCCTTCTCCCTTTTTTGGACAGTGCCCTGCTCGGTGCAGGGGAGAACCCCCCCCCCCATCCCCCACTCCCTCCACCCCCCCCCCCCCTCTCTCTCTCAAGACAGCAGAAAAAATATTGTGCGGATGCAAGTTGAAATGACAGTGTCACCATGACGACATTTGGGTCACCAGTGACGGTTTGATTTGTGCTGACGTAGGTCTGGAAACTGTTGACGTCAGTCCGTTCTGTATTCCATGTGGCGTGTATACCCTTGATGATGTCATAATGCGATTGGTTTCTGGTCACAATGTTGCGCTGTGCTGAAGTGTCCTGGTCCTCTTGATAACTGAATGCTGACTGACTTCACATGTTGTGCTCCGTAATTACCATGAATGGCGGACTGCTGATAGACATCAGAATTCTTGTCGACAGACTTCTGTGTGTGTGTGTGTCGCCGGATTATGAGAGCTGATAATCACGGTGCAAACAGTGTTTTACAGAGGATTTATCGATTGATCATGAAGTTGTGTGTATTGGCCAGACACTGTTTGTATTCTGAGGACCCTGGAACGTTGACTTGTTAACAAACTGATACCTTGACAGTGCCGAGAGTTGTGTAAAGAAGACAGTGTGCTGGATCCACGTTACTTGAAGGTCTCACTCGCTGCTATGAAGATGTACATGTATGTGGTGTGTGTTTTGCTGACACGGTTAAAGCATGTACAGTTGCATTTTTATGTATTCAACAGCAACTTCGGAGAGGCCGTTCACCTTTGTAAGTAACGGACCTGTTTCTGTCGCAGACTGTTTGGTCTTCATCGTGTGGTTCGTTGATAACAAAGAAACAAACAAAAAATCAGAGTGCATTTGAAACAATGGTTATCCCTGTTATATGTGATCATGATGGCTTTCCTGTCCTGTCCTGTTCTGTCCTGTCCTGTCCTGTTGTGTTCTGTCTTGTTTTGTCTTGTCTGGCTTTTTGGTCCAACGCTCAACTGTCCCTGTCACCAAGCATTGTGGACACTTTAGCATCGATCTACACAATTACTACCAGTACTATGATTTACCATCATGTGTTTTTTTTTGTTTTACAGCGTGCAATGGCTTAGCGTTTTATTTTGTTTGATATATATTTTTTAATCTTTCAGCTCTGAGAAGTGTTGTGCTGACGAATGATACAGTTCAGTTCTCATCATCTGTTATTTTTACACTTATACTTTCATTTTTTAGCTACAGGCACACGTGGACGCATAGAGGGATATAATAATATTATAGTCATGGCTGGTCAAAAACAAAGCAAAAGGTGTTTTCGTGAGTATGCATATATGACTAACAGAACAGACTGTCAACTTCTGAATTCTTTCAGCGCTTATCTTTCAGACACACTTCAGAACAATCATCACTACACAATACCATACACCACTTCAGCACAATCATCAGCCATTATCTCAGCAACAGCAGCAGTTTTAATCAACCATGTTTTGTTGTCATTTTTTTGTTTTTGCTTTTAAAACACAGCACCAGAGAAAGGTAAAAATAACATTGAAAGTTACTTGTAGCGGGTTGTGAGGTCATTTTTTTCAGAACGGTTGGTGACAACAGCACTTTGCAACAACAGTTCCAGAGCAATGTGCCATTTTGTGTGGAATGGCGTATATTATATCTTTGCTACTGTAAGTCAGCTTATTACCATTATTGTATTTTTTGTTGTTGTAACTGATCTCTTACACATGCACCAGTGAATAACTGTCAACATCTATGCTTGTGTTGATGATCCCTTACATGGCATGAATGGCTTTCTTATTTGTTTAGTTGATTGATTTTCGTAAATAATTTTAAGGCAGTTTAGTACATTTAAATCATTAAAATATTCTACACAAGTTTAATCATTTATTTTAGAACTTATAATAATAAGGATATACCATTGTCATAACTTGCCTTTTATGAATTTCAGAATTGTTTAAAAAGTAGTCCTCAAATTTGTCATTTAAAAAAGAAAGACTTCAACTTATTTCATCTTGTGGAGTTTTTATAAGGTAGCTGTAAAAGAATGCATGGCAACCCACCTTTTTCATTTTTGTTGTGGGTTTTAATCTATTGTTCCATGAAAGACCCATGTGTTCTTAGTGCCTACCGGCAAAGTATCTTAATATACATCTAACTAACTTTTAGAAAGTCGTATGATGATGCACAGTAATGGTAACTATATACTAACCTAAAAATTAAGATGTAAATGAACTATTGCCTGTAAGGATATACGTTGGAGTATGAAAAATAATACCTACAAGGTCTTCTGTGTGAGATGTTTCCTTTGTTGTTTTTTTTTTGGTCTTTTTTTGTTAAGCACTAGATCTATCATTTTTGTTTGTTTTTTTCTTCCTGTCATTAAAAATTGTTTTTTTCTTCCTGTCATTAAAAATGTTTCTTCTGCCATTCTGAATCCTTTATCGGTATATCTTTTACCAACAATTCCTGTGGATTTCAGCTGCTGTCGCTGTATCATTATTTTGTGGATAAGTTCGCGAATCGTTTTCTGACAGTTTTTTAAAACGTGGTTGTAAATGCTGTAATGTGTGTTTCAGGATAGGTTTCTTTCTTCTGTAAAATGTTATCATGTTTTTATCACTCTTTTTATTTCCAGTTTCCATTTCCTGCTTTCAGATGTGGCATGGGCTCTAAACAATCTGACGGACCTTAAATAATAAAAAATGATATGTACGTAGATAATAATGGTGATAATTGTTGCAGTAATAACCACAACGATAACTCGAAAGATCTGCAAAATGAATGAATATGTGTGGGTTAGACAAGAAATGAAACACATCGCAAAAGATTCTAAACATATCCAGAATGCCAAGTTGAATATACCATGCTTATTATGACCTGGTTCAGTACTTTTCATCCATTTCTTAATTTGCTGTAGGAGTATTCAAATATTCGGAACTCTATTCTGGACTCGATATCTATGATGAGAGCTAGTGAGCATATGAAGTAATAAAGCCTATAAGCATCGATATTTCCATCCCTTCATCGCCTGTCTCAGTGGTATACTGTTCAAAATCAAGCAGTTTATGCATGAACAACTTGTTGCGAGAGATTTGCGCGTTCATTTCTTCTCAGCATAAACTTATTTTATCCGAATAATGCTTTTAAAAAAAAATTCTTAAGGCCAGAAAACTTTGTTCTGTAATTTTTGTTTTTAATTGTGTCAGTTCTTTCTAAAGCTGTCGGAAATTAAGAGGGCAGTAAAGGCGCGAGTAATCATCAGATTTGAAGGTTCTTTTGTGGATTAAACAAATCATTATGATAAAAAGCAAAACCCCTCCCCTTTCCACCCCTCCCCACTTTTAGAAGAAGAAAAAGCGAAAACCCAATCAACCTTGACCTTTAAACGGGTTTCATTTTTAAATATGAATTTTTTACCAGTTCCGCCGTCATTGTTCGTGGCTGGTCTGCCGCACACTGTGCCTCCTCCTCCTCCTCCTCCTCCTCCTCCGCTGCTGCTGCTGCTGCTGCAGTGAATTGGCGCAGCGCCATTGTGACAAAGCCCCGCTAAGGAAGCCCTATTTCAGGCTGAGGCTGACAGCAGCCTTGTCAGCCAGACTTTGTCAGCTTCTTCAGCCTGCCATCCAAGAGCCATTCCTCAAAATGGACTGGCATTGTTCCTGGCATCAGGCAAATCTGACAAATTTATGGCGGCTTGCTGTGGGCCGAGTCTGCAGGCCTGCCCTGGGCGATGCAGTGGTGTTGGTTGTGGGGTGATTTACTAGCGCCACTCAAGCCACCCTTCGCCAGTGGCCGCCATCTCTTTTTCCTGCAGCTTGTCACTTGTCTCCTCGCCGGGCTGGAGAGCCCAAAGGGACAATCACTCTTGATAAAGATCTGTCTTCTAACTTTCTTTTGCTGCAAATGACAACATCGATCCGTCCTCCCTCCCCCCCCCCCCCCCCCCCCCCCTCATCCTCCAAAAAAAGGATAGAAAAACAGAAAGAAAAGAGCTATTGCGAAGAATGGATTATCCTGACATGAAAGTGGGGAAAGGGTGGGGGAAAGGTAAACCCTTCTAAGATCGAAATCTTTGAACAGAAAGAAGTGTTGGGTTCACTTCTGGACTCACAGTCATTGCAATGCACGAGGCTGGCTGTGCTGTTTGGAATTGCCGTGTCGTGAAATGGCTGCAGGGTCAGATCTATCTCTGGGCCTAGTTTCTCTGAGGCTTTCAAAGAGCTGGTTTTCATTACAACCCGATACTCATACCATTGCTTACTCCAGGCGAAGTCTCTCTTTTTTAAACTGTGCTATCAGGCGTTAGTTTACTTAATGTGTGTATTTTATGACGATTTCTCCCCTGCAGAAACCTGACAAAGAATTGGAAGTTTGTGATTGGTGATTTTAGCAAACCAATTCTGGTGTTAGTCATAATTATCAGTCATCAGCATTTGTAAGCTCTTCTTGAGATCGATTTAGATAATGAAATGCAAACAAAACAAACACAAACCACTCTGTGTATTTGGTGTGGGATGTTTCTAATGCCTCTTGCAATTTCCAGCATGAAGAATTTTGATTGATAGACAAATAGAAATGCAGGTTTTGTTAGGCGTTGGGAAGGGGTGGAGGAGTGGGAGGAGTAGAGATGAAGGATGGTGATATCTTTTTAAAGGTTTTGATGGATGACTTTTTGTGAAATGCCCTGGCAGTCAACTGAAGTTATGACCCATAGTGCAGAGAAGAAATGAATGCAAAGTCCCAAGCAGCACTTTGTCCATAAAATTATCTGAAAGAATAAGTGAAAGAAGGATCGAAACCCTGAGCTTTTGGTTTCATTAGTGCAGTCTGTTATCGGAAACAAGCACACTGTCTGTCAGTATCTGTGCTGTTGTTAGGACGTCTCATAACCTGTCACTATTATCCGTCACTGAGCATTATTCTCTTTATTAATTTTTTCTTTTTCGTTTTTTTAAGACATTTTTCCTTCAAACTGACACAATTTGTGTCTCACATGTTATTTATTTTTTTTAGTTGTTTAAAGATTATGTTCTTAGCTTTCATTAAAGGTTAAAATAAAGGGTGTATTTTAACTTGGACACAATAAGTAGATAGTATTTTTGTGTGCGTATTTGTCTGTTTTATTTGTAGTGTGTAACTAATAATTGAAAAAAAAAACACAAAATGATTATGTACATTTTTTTTTATTGCAAAAATACAAAAAGTTATAGGTACACCTATTTTATTACCTTAGGAGAGATGCACTTGCTTTTCAGTGGTATAGCCTGTTTATCAATCAATAAATGGTATCGGTTCTTTTGAATCCTTTATGCCGGCTTTTGTAATTTCAAATGCTTTTTAATACCAGTGTGTGTTTTATCAATCAACGGTTTGCATTAATTCAAAACAAAAAAATTAGTTTGGCCTTTCTTATTTCAAAGTTAAAATAAAATCTTACAACATGCAGTATAAAAGTTTTATTAATACCTGCCGGTCGGTCTACACATATAGTCATTATTAGTTCAGATAAAGATTTACTATGTATGAATGCCGGCATGTTCTGATGATTATTTCAAACAGTTATCTCAACGGGTAAGTATCCCATACAGATTTCACTCTAGTTTGCAGTTACCTTATCATTTCAGCGCTATCTCCAGCAGAAGTAGCTTCTTTCGCCAGTGTAGAAGATGAAGTCAGTGACAGTCCACAGCCGTTGTGCGGTACAATGCTGTCAGAGGCTGGTGCTGACAGTTTGGCTTTTCCGTTTGTAACCCCTGGTGTTTTTTCCTCTATCAAGCCTTAAGAGTTGGACTTTAAAAGAAAAAAAAGAACTTTAATTTTTATAGGAGTGACAGGATGAGAGAGAGAGAGAGAGAGAGAATTCCTTCACCTTCCATTAATGTTTCTCTTGTGTCGTCATTTGTGAAACGGTCTGTTAACCCATGTTATATTCACCATCCAAGTTTACTACCATAGAGATTGTTCAGTAAATGTGGATGTATGTATTTCGTTTCCCTCATATATATATGTTAACGGCTACATTCATATAGTTGCCTTCCCAGCCTCTTTCTTCATCCGTTGGAAACACAAATTCATGTAAAAAAAAACTTCTGATGTGAAATCTGTCCAATATCAATGCTTGGATGTGTTCAGTGATCGACACATGTGTGTATATTACGAATGTTTTGTGATAGTTTGAACATCTCTGGACTTGTTGCTTGGAGACAGATGTTGGGTGAGTGTGGCTTGGGTGTATTGGAAAAGACAAGAGGGGACACCCAAAAGTTGCAGACATGTGAACAATGTGATGATGCAGAGGGCAGTGTTAAAGCTTCTTCACACAGCGCTGTCTAACCCAATGGCTTCTTACCCTAAACTTCCCTCTGGTCTGGTCTTCAATGCTCATCTGCAGGTGTTGAGAGCATGGAAGATGATGATATATATATTCGCGTGAAGTAATGTAATGCTTGTATGATTTTTTTTATTTGTCCCATTTCTGTTTATACGTTTTTTCTTTCTTTTGGAAAAATATTTTTTGCGCCCTTTTTGTTTTTTTGAAAAAGCTTTTTGAATTATTTTTAATGAAGCTATTGTTTTGTATTGTCTGATTTTGGAGAAGAAGATGGATGCTTGTGTTTCTTCTTCTGTATGGATGATTTTTTAGTTGTTTTTTTCGTCTTCCTTTTTTGATAATTAAATTCTATTCCAGTCCATGGACATCTTCTTGACCACATGGTGCTTGCTTCCAAAGTCTGCATGCAGTAAAAGAACTGATTCTAGTTCAGATGAAAATCATCAGAAAAATATTACAACTCTTGGTGTTTGAGGGATGTACCGAGGTCATTGATAGGTTTATGATTACTGGTTTTCTTTTTGAACTTTTTTGGTGTTTTTGTTGAGGTTTTTTTAATTTTTTTTTTCATCTTTAGCTTATCACTTATCAAAAAGAAGTCTGTTTTGTATGGGAGTGGAGGATCGCATTTTTGATTCTCAGCCAAGAAAGCAGCTAGCTTTCTGTTACTTACACTCGTGTGTTTGCAAACCTCACACTTGACAGCTAGTATATTTTTTGTTTATTCTTGTGTTAAAAAAAAGAATTTCTTTAATTTGTGTGTAACAACTGTGTATGCACGCAAACGTGTGCGCAAGTCTTAAAATGTTTTTTTATCTCTAAAAAAAGTAACCCAGCATGCAGCGTCTATTTTGAATAAACAAGAGGTTTTTATTTTCTATTCTTTGTATTAGCAGTTTGTCCACACACAAAAGTGGGCATTTCTATATAATTTTGGTTTGATAGTTCAAGAATTTGAACTGTTGTGATTGGTACTCGAGCGATAAGGTCGGTCGCTACATTTGTAAAATATCAAGTTTCTTCCAAACAGTTGCTGCTTTTGTATTCTTGTTTCTTTCGTACAGCTCCTATTTTGCATTATATGCTTAAAACAAAAGAAAGGAAAGAAAGAGAGGAGCCAGTAAAGAAGTGATTGTTCACAACTCTCCTCTTCCATCTGTATTTGTTGTATTATTGAGTCCCGTTTCCTTGCTGTTTTTTTTTCTGTTGGTATTAAAGTTGAGACATCAGAGGACTTACAATACAGTCGGAGAAGAGCACTGTGACTAATGTAAAGAAGGGAAACGAGCCTGAAAGATGATAATATATCAGTTTTGACATAGACTGTACAGAGATTGCTTTAATATAAGTTTCAGATTTTAAACAACTTTTTTTTACGCACAGCCCATCAATGATTTGTGATATATTAATTAAGAATTATTTTTATTCTAGAAATTTTAAAGTGTGCAAAAAAAGAACATTTTAAAAACTACAAAAGCTCCTTGGTTTTTTTTTTACATTCTTATTGAAATATGAAAGATATATAACAATATAGTCTACATGATCATAGGAGAATCAAGCATTTCATGTGTTAAAACTGATGTAACAAACCATATGTATGAAAAAGTATCAATTTTTGATTTTTTTTTTAGTTAAATTGTGATTTTTTTCCCAGTTTCATTTTTCAAATTATCCTTTACATTTTTCTTTATTTAGCAGGATTATAAAAGCTTGTGATTTGCCTACATGAAAACTGTTTGAATACTTTCACCCAAAGACGATATATATAAAGATATACAAAATTATTTTTGTTTTTGCTGGATCTGCGATCATGGGCTTGTGCGTATTGTGATTCATTTGTTGTTGGTGTGAATGAGATTTTTTTTCAAACCATAAAACGAAAATGTTGGCTCATTTAAAAACAAAAAGTAAGGACAAAAATCAAGTGTGCTACTGTTTATTTCTGGCGTTCCTGTGACGCATCTTGGCTAACATGCGCGTTCCCCTTCATCCAGACTATGTTCAGCATCTATCTACAACATTATCGGATTCGTTGTTTTCATTCAAACAAATTTGTTATGCAAATGTCTCAATAAATATATTTTCAACACGCCTATTAATTAAAGTCTTTCTGTCGCACTGATTTCTCGTTCTCGTCTTTTGTGTGTGTGTGTGTGTGTGTGTGTGTGTGTGTGTGCGTGTGTGCGTGCGTGCGTGCGTGTGTTTTGATGTATTATGTTACAGCCAAAGTCTTTCTGTCTGTATGTATGTCTTTGTGTTTGTCTATCTCCCTCTGTCTGTCTGTCTGTCCCTGTGTCTCTATTAGAGACTTTAAACCGAGGCCCCGTGTGCGAACGCACGCAGAACATCTTGCGCACACGTTAAATCCTGTTCCGCTTTTCGTAAGAGTAGGCCATCGTGTGCCGGTGGGAACAGACGACAATATTTACAAAAACTGCATACACACGGGGACCGGATGAAAAAAAGCACATGATTGCTTATTCTGTTATCCTCGATATAAAAGAGTAAATAAATAAATGAATAAATAAATATCTCCTCTATCTCTGTCTGTGTGTTGTGTGTCTCTCTCTCTCTATGTCTCTGTATCTGTCTGTCTCTGTCTGTCTGTCTGTCTGTCTGTCTGTCTCTGTCTGTCTCTGTCTGTCTCTGTCTGTCTTTCTCTCTCTCTCTCTCTCTCTCTCTCTCTCTTCTCTCTCTCTCTCTCTCTCTCTCTCTCTCTCTCTCTCTCTCTCTCTCTCTCTCTCCATGAAATCCATGTCGTGAAGATATTTTGGGCCGCAGCCTTTTTTTCCGCTATTTTTCGTTATTGTTCAATATATGTTTTGTGCCCAGTCCCCTTCCCACTGTCCCCTTGTGAAAGGGCTGAAAAGCTTAAATCACAATAAACTATTGTCATTGTCATTGTCATTCTCTCTCTCTCTCTCTCTCTCTCTCTCTCTCTCTCTCTGTTTCGTTCTTTCCTCTGGCCATCCTTGTAGGATGACAGCTTTGAGAGTTTTCATGGTTTCGTCTTCTGCAGTCGCTTGCTGCAGACTGAGGAGTCTCTCTTGGCTGATAGCCAGTTCTTGACATGGATCTGTGTTCTCCAGTTCTGTGTAGAATATTGCTTCTTTGTGGGTGACTAGTTGTTCTGCCTTCCCACTGACTGCTCTGCTGAGGGTGTCGGCCAGGTACATCTCAGCTCCACGCTTGTACACTACTGTGTACATGAACTTCTGAGTTCGAAGCAACATGCGTTGTATCCTCTTTGGTGCTGAGAGTAGACTTTTCTTGTGAATAGTTTCCAGTGGTTTGTGGTCTGTTTCAACCAAGATGTCTCTTCCATAGACATATCTCTCGAATCTCTCCAGGCCGAAGAGTATTGACAACATCTCCTTTTCTATTTGAGCGTAGCTCTTCTCTGTCTGGGTCAATGCTCGTGATGCGTACTGGACAGGCTGGCCATCCTGCATGAGGCATGCTCCTAGTCCGTACTGTGATGCATCACACTGAAGTGTAGTTATGCACTTTCCTGAAGAGTCAAAGTAGCGAAGTACAGGCGGCTCAGAAAGAATTTTCTTCACTTTCATCAAGGCTTCTCCGTGGACATCCTTATCCCATCTGAAGTGGACGTCCTTCTTCACTAGTTCTCTGAGTGGTGCTGCTACTTCAGACAGATTTGGCGCAAACTTCTGAAGGTAGCCAACCACGCCAAGTAGTCTTTGTACTGCTGCTTTGTCTTCCGGAACTGGGAGTTGTTGAACTGCATCCAGTTTCTTTGGGTCTGCTCTTAAGCCTTCTCTTGAAAAGATGTGTCCAAGGTATGTGATTTCTTTTTTCTTCAGCTCGACCTTTTCCTTGTTGAGCTTCAGTCCCGCGTCTCGGCATCGCTGTAGAAACAGGTTCAAGTTAGCGTCATGGTCCTTCTCTCCCGTTTCATCCGTTACTCCTTTGCCAAAGATGAAAATGTCGTCATGGACCGCCACCACGCCTGGCAATCCTGCCACAGCCGAGTCCATCCTCCTCTGGAATTCTTCTGGAGCGGGTGAAATTCCGAACGGCATTCTTTTCCATCGGTACTTGCCAAGAGGTGTTTCGAATGTCGTTAAGTAGCTGCTTTCTTCATCCAGCTCGACATGCCAAAATCCGTTCCTGGCATCCAGGTGTGTGAAGTATTTTGCATCTTGGAGCAGTGGCAGTACATCATCAACCGTTGGAATAGGGTACTCATTTCTCCTCAGGGCCTTGTTCAACGGTTTAGGATCAATGCAGAGTCTGACTTTCCCATTGCTTTTCGTTGCTACGACCAGGCTGCTGATCCACTCAGTAGGGGTGTCAACTCTAGTGACAACGTTCAGTTTCTCCAACCGCTTCAGTTCATTCTTCACTTTCTCCTGAACTGCTATTGGCCATTTCCTACAAGGCATCTTCACTGGCGCAATGCTGGGGTCAGTTTCCAGGTGTAGTTTACCTTCCAGCTTTCCTTCTCCTTCAAAGACATCTTTGTATGTTTTCATTATGTTCTCTGCACTTGCCTGCTGTGCTTTCTGGTCTGCTGATACTGTTGCAATATTCTCTTCATGGATTGTCAGCAGCTGCATGCCCTGTACAGCTCTCAGTCCTAATACTGGTTTACAGTCTTTTTCCACGATCACGAAGTTCACTTTGTACTTTTTTCTGTTCTTGGGGTTCTTCACTCGTAGTACTATCTCCCCAACCGGCTCCATTTCAGTTCCGTTGAACATAACTAGTTTTCTCTGTGTGTCTTGCAGGTCAGAGCAACGTTCATCCCCGGTGACTTCTCCGTACAGGCTCTCGGACATAACGTTAGTTGTTGCTCCTGTGTCAAGAAGAAATCTTACTGGCATTTCATTGATCAGCATTCTTGCCCGTATATTTCTATTCTTTTTTCTTGTTTTATCGTCAATCTTGAGAATTTCATGTTCACTCTCGGAATCCGAATCCTCTTCTTCAAAGTGTCTAATTCTTGTTTTCTTCTTGTACGCTTTCGGTGTTTTGCAGCATGAAGCAAAGTGATTATTCGCGCCACAAGCTCTGCATCTCTTCCCAAAAGCTGGACATTTTTCTTTTGCTCTTGGGTGCCTTCCACCACAGTATCCACATCTCATTCCATTCTCTGATCTCGATCCTTTCGTGTTCATTTTTGAATATTTCTTTTCTCGAAACGCTTGGACTTCCTGCTCATCCTGTGTCTTCCTTGTCATTTGCATCGTTTGTTGTTGACTCGTTTCGTGTGCTCTGCACATATCAACGCATCCTGTCAACGTCAGTTGTCGGACTTCTAGCAGTTTCGATCTTAAAGTCTCGTCGCGTACACCTAGCACAATTTGATCTCTCAGCAGTCTATTTTCTAGTGTTTGATAGTTGCAGGTTTTTATCAGTCTTCTCAGGTCTGCCACATATTCTTCAATGGACTCACCTGCTGCCTGGTGTCTGCAGTTGAACTTGAAAGCTTCGTAAGTCTCGTTTGTGGAGCCCACACAGTATTCTCCGAATTTCTTCAGTACAGTGTCTATATCGTTTCTTTCAGCTTCATTTGCGAACGACAAACCTTCGTAGATGTCCAGTGCGTCAAGACCAATACACGACAGAAACACTGCTGTCCTGTATATCGAACTTTCTTCCTTCTGGTTTGTCGCAATTTCGTAGCTGTCCCAAAGCCTCTTGAATTTTCTCCAGCTGCTCTGCAGGCTTCCTCCCTTCACATCAAGTTTCGGGGGTAGAGGAATGTTCGCACGTCGTCGTCGATCTGCTCCTCTTTCTTCGTGTTCATCATCCATGGCTGAACTTTCTTTCAGTCTTCTTCAGTCTTCTATGTTGAGATTTCTTCTCTGCTTCAAAGCACTGCTGACACTACCACTTCTGACACCATGTTTCGTTCTTTCAAATCAAAGACTCAAAGGCAGAGCGAATGCTTCAACGTCTTTACTCTGTGATGTCTTCCTTTCAACTGACAATGCATTCGAATAACTGAACAACTATCATTTCATATGTACACAATCATCTCGTGCTGCTATCAGCATTCTGATCACTACTAACATACGTCACACGAGTACCTGGTCACCGTGGATCATTACTCAGATTTCTTCGAGCTTGATCGACTGCAAACAAGAGAATCCAAGGAAGTCATCACCTGCTTGAAGAGACACATAGCAAGACATGGAATCCCAGAACGACTGACAACAGACTGTGGAACTCAGTTCACATCCACCCAGTTTGGAAAGTTCAGCAAAACCTATGGATTTGACCATGTCACAAGTTCCCCACATTACCCCCAGTCCAACGGAAAAGCGGAGAGCGCAGTGAAAGCGGCAAAGATGTGCATGAAAAAGGCAGAACACAATCATCAAGATCCCTTTCTAGCTCTACTAGAGTTACGAAATATCCCTACAGAGACTGTGAACAGTTCACCTGCTCAAAGACTTTTCAGTAGAAGAACAAGAACTCAGGTACCAACTTCAAAGAAACTGCTCAAACCTGCGGTCGTATCAGTCAAGAAAGAGCTTGAAAAAAGAAAGATGAAACAAGCTCACTACTACAATAGAAGTGCAGTGGAACTGACAGAACTACTTCCAGGACAGATAATAAAGTTCCAACCACCCGGATCTAAGAAGTGGATCAGCGCCAAAGTAGACCGTCAAGTGAACATCCGGTCGTACAACATCCGTACAGAGGATGGACGTCAATACAGGAGGAACCGTCGACAGCTACGGGACACACCTGAAACGAAGTTTCCACATAGAGTCAACCCTGACAGATGGAGAAGACAGATTTCAGAAGAGCAGCAGAACATATTTCCCTGTAACCAACAGCAAAAGACGCCGGGAAACCAAAAGACAGACAACAGGTTATCAAAACAAACGCTGAAAGAAACAGTGCAGCAGCCTGACCAAAGCACTGGAAAGCCATCTGAACCAGACTACAGAAAGAGGAGAAAGAAGGATGAAGATAGAACTTCAACACAGCCGTCCGAACATGGTGCTCCAGACCAGCCGACAGCTACAAGCCAGTCTGACACGATCGGCACCAAGGAGCCAGAAGCAAGCGCAAAATCAACTCCATCAGAACAACACACAGAACCAGTTGTTTATTACAAAACAAGGTCTGGTAGACAAAGCAAGAAGCCAGATTTTCTGGTGTATAGATAAAATGAACTCTGTCTAAATTCCAAAGAAAAAAACGAACATAGCGCTAAGAACATGGACATGATGATGATGGAGTGTGTAATATGATCAGGAATATTTGTACATAAAAGGATTAGTTACAGGGGAGAGAAACAATGATTAGTAATTTCCATTGCATTAGTAGTCCTAAGACAAGGTCGGAAAGAGATTGATTTTGAGGGGACTGAAAGTTAATATTTTGATTAATTTTGTTTTCTGAAGAAAGGGAGATGTGACGTATGTTAGTAGTGATCAGAATGCTGATAGCAGCACGAGATGATTGTGTACATATGAAATGATAGTTGTTCAGTTATTCGAATGCATTGTCAGTTGAAAGGAAGACATCACAGAGTAAAGACGTTGAAGCATTCGCTCTGCCTTTGAGTCTTTGATTTGAAAGAACGAAACACTCTCTCTCTCTCTCTCTCTCTCTCCTCTCTCTCTCTCTCTCTCTCTCTCTCTCTCCTCTCCTCTCTCTCTCTCTCTCTTAGCTGTACAGCGCATGTCCATACATACATGCGTACTTGTGAGTGTGTGTGTGTGTGTGAGAGAGAGAGAGAGAGAGAGAGAGATTAGTGCTTACATAAATTTGTTTAGTTTGCCTTGAATACGAGCTAGGTTTATTTTTTAAATTGGGAGTGGGGAGGGATGCTGGTTGATAACACAATGAATAACACACATGAATAGATAAACACCAAACAAATGTTCCTCTCAAATTACAGGCATAATCATTTTGAACAGTTTTAGAAATAAAACAACGAACAAAAGAAGATAAATAAATGAATCATTGCACTCAGATCAGCACGCTCTTCGTCTGAGACGAAACTGTTGAAGCAGGATGTAGCAGTCTTATCTCAGTTTATATGAACGTGCTTTTGCCCGAGTGTTCTACCACGCTCTAGCTGAGGTCCACCCAGTTTATAGACCAACCCACACATACATAAATAAATGATAGAAACTTACAATAAATAAAAAAGCTGTTGTGTCGACAATTGGTCCTTTGTAATTGCTCTTCATGGGATGATTAAAGTGAGTTTGACTTGACTTGGGTGTTTCGAGAGTTCTACTGTACTGCTTTACTGAGTCCTTCGGATGAGACCGAGGAGGTCCCGTGTACAAACGCATGCAGAACACCTTGCGTACACGTTAAAACCCGTTCCGCTTTTCGGAAGAGCAGGCCATTTGTGTGCCGGTAGGTACGTATGAGAAAATTTACAAAAACTGCATACACAAGGGGACTAGATGTAAAAAAAGCGCATGAGTGCTTATTCCATTATCCTCGAAATAAAAGAATAATTAAAAAAGAATAAAATAAAGCAGCCAGTCCTGATGTAGCCTCTGTGGTCGGCGCAGCTATACACAACATGATCGGATTGGATTTTACTGGGTGTTCATTAATCCTGGTTTAGTATTTTACAAGAACGTGAGCGTTGGTGTCACGTCAGTACGTGGGAGTGGGTGTGCTACGTAGAGAAAGTGTCAGGGAAGGGGAGAGAGAGCGGCTTGAACGATAAACTTCAGTTTGTAAGGAAGGAGAACAATGTGTGTGTGTGTGTGTGTGTGTGTGTGTGTGTGTGTGTGTGTGTGTGTGTGTTGTGTGTGTGTGTGTGTGTGTGTGTGTGTGTGTGTGTGTGTGTGTTTTCTGACTGTACTGTTGTATTCAAACTTATCAAATCTCTTCTATCTTAGCTTTTGCTGTCCTTTCCTTTGCACATGGTGAAAAATAAGAAAACACACATACACACACAAACACATACACATGCACTCATCACACACACTTACAAGCGCGCACACACACACACGTCTTTAAGTCTTTTTTCTAATTCTTTATTTTCTTTGCCACAGTCACTGGTGACTCTTCAACTGAAATCATCATCGATCACGTATTCTTTGAGTTCCAACATCAAAACTAAAAGAACAACAACAAATATAGATGAAACCGCTAGCGGAATCTTTTAACTGCCAGTGCTCTCTCGCCTATTACCCGATTGCCAAGAAGACGTCAAAATATAGATGTCTTTTCTATCCCTCTCTTTGTTTCTGCCTTGTTCCTTTTATTCCTGTCATCTTCCTCTTGTTTTTTTTCTGCCTTCTCGGTCCATCCTCCTGCCTTTTCCACAGAAAAAAAACTTTAAAAGATAATTCTCTCCCTCGCCGAAGTCGGAAGCGATGGGTTTGACTTGTCAGGCGCTTAACGGCAGCACAACGCGTTTCCGCTCATTTGAGAGACTATACAACAGTTGTCTGAGTTCAAAAGTTTCAAAACGCCAATGAACCTAACTACAGTACCAACGAACAACAACAGAAACAGATAACAAAATACCACGCAATAACAAAATCCCCACCAAAACAACCCTTCAGTACATCTTCTACCAGATTAAAATCACCTGCCTTTCAACGACTGTTCTACTTCTGATGCAGATGACGATGATTAAAAGAGAGACGGTGATAGCAGTAAGAGGAGCCGGGAGAAAACATGGCTGCCGTCCAAATGAAATGGACAAGCGGATGTGTAGTGTCACATGTCAACGTCACATCCGGTAGTGACAGTGACTGACGCTTTCAAACGAACTGCCTTGACTGCCTGAGAGTGCTGGGGAAGGGCGGGGGGGGGGGGGGGGGGGGGGGGGGGGGGACATAGAGGGAGAGACACAGAGAGAGAAAGAGAGAGACAGAAGAGAGACAGAAAGAGAGAAAGAGAGAGAGAGAGACAGGGAGAGAGAGAGACAGAGAGAGACACACACAGAGAGAGAGAGAGAGAGAGCTGTCAATGGTTCCTGCCCTTCTGAGGGTCAGGGAAGGTAAAGTAGAGAGAAAAAGGAGATTGGCGCCGCCCTCAGTATCCTGGCCCCTAGAGACGCTGAAGTCTCTGATGCCTCGACCACAGAGGTTATGGGACACCTTTACCTTTACCAAATCTCAATAGGCTCAAGGACCGTTTGATGCTATGATCACGGCATCATCTTTAATGCGAAAAGAGAATCAACAACATAAGTTACAACAATAACAAAGTAAACTCCACTACCTCAGAATGAGCAAAAATCACAAAAACAACCTATCACAGAACCTAAATTACCGAGAAACGGCGTCACAAAATTGGAGAGATCAATCTTCTGCTCTATATAGTCATAAAAGGCAACACCAAATAATGGCTACCAGTCCTGCACTCCTGCATTGCAGTATGGTACCACCAGTTGCGTGATGAAGGCAAAGGAAGATCACAAAACAGGAAGTGCAGAAAGTCTCCATACCAATAGAAGAAAGAAATATGAAGGAAAAAGCAGGAAAGAAGAGCAGGATCAGAAAAAAGGACAATATCAACTGTTTTGCCGCCCCTGCCCCCCCCCCCCCCCCCCCCCCTCTCTCTCTCTCTCTCTCCCTCTCTCTCACCTAAACCCTTTCTCATCTCTCTGTCCTCACCCCCCCACTCCCTCTCTCTCTCTCTCTCTCTCTCTCTCCTCTCTCTCTCTCTCTCTCTCTCTCTCTCTCTCTCTCTCTCTCTCTCTCTTTTGCTGTAACTCTAGTTTCTAACACCGCAAACCACCAGTGCAGTCCATTTCCATTTGATGGCCCACTATCTCTCCTCCCCCTCCCCTCACTTTATCCTTAGTATCATAATAATCATTCTGATCATCAAAGTTCTGGCAGCAGCAGCAGCAGCAGCAGCAGCAGCAGCAGCAGCAGCAGCAGCACTAAAGTCAGAGGATCATAGAACTCCACAGGTCTTGTGAAGCTGGCGGAATTATAGCAGGGCATTTTGCCATCCTTTGTCTGCATGGCTGTGTTCTGATTTCCACAGTTTTGATGTTGGTCTCTCCTCTTTGTGTGTGTGTGTTGTGTGTGTGTGTGTGTGTGTGTGTGTGTGTGTTGTGGTGTGTGTGTGTGTGTGTGTGTGTGTGTGTGTGCGTGTGCGTGCGAAACTTTGCAAGTTTGAAGACTGATTATCTTGCTTTTTGGTCATTCTAACATTATTAGTTTCCAGCTTTCTGTCTGCATGTCTGTCTCAGCTGTGTATGTCTGCCTCATCTCTGTTTGGCTTCTATATTCTATGTCTCTGTTCTTTTCTGTGTCTGTCTGCCTCGCTTTTTTCAGACACGCCCCCCCCCTTTCCCACAAACACACACCTGTCTTTTCTCTATGGCATCATTAGAAGTTTTCTTCTTTTCCAATCCTCTGTTTGAAAAAATAGTTTGCATGCAATTTCCCTTCAAGTTCATTTCTTAAGGATGCATATGCTTTTAGCATTGGCGGTGAGAGGATTGTAACTGGATATCGTATTCAGAAGACACCGCTGCTATTGGGTCCATCTAATACCGAAGCCAGATATGAAGAGAAGGAACAAACTACAGAGCACAGAATCCATGGCAATGTCTTGGAGACGGAAAACTGAGGACCACAACAGAGAGGAGACAATGAGACAGGAGAGGGGAAAACCAACACTACCACTGCTGCCTCCTCCGCTTCCCTCCACACTTCACACACACAAAACAAAACAACTACCCAGCATGACAGAGAAGCCAGTTCTTTGAGACTGTCACTGTCATTACATGTTGTGACGTTGACATGTGACATTACTGCTTCATTATTGTCATGTTGATGGTTCACCATGTCTTCCTCACTAGCACTTTGGTGTTTTCCATGGAATCCTTATGCCGCCACTTGTGCACCCGTCCTTGTCATTCCTCTCCTCTCTGCTCCCCACAGCCAGGCCTGTGTGTTGCCTGGCACAACAGCAGCCAGCCCCTGATGCAGGCTGAAGTCTGGCTGCTGTCAGCTGACCATCCACAGAAGGCCCCGCATTACTTCAGAAGCGGATTCAGCATTTTGCACTACTGCACCATGTGAGCTTCTTAAAGGTTTACTTTATCCAGGAACAAAGTCAACTGATGCCGACGGCTTGGTCATCTACGTTAAGGGGACGGAATAGCCTGGTGGTCAGAGTGATGCGCTCGTGATTTGCTGACTCCGGGTTCGAATCTCGTTCAAGAGGATTTTTCCTCTGGAGTTAACATCAGTGCTGCCTCCCCCCCTCCCCCAAAAGAAAAAGTCCTCCGGATGAGACAATAAACCTAGGTTTTGTGTGCGGACGCATGCAGAACATCATTCCAGGAATGAAGGGGTGTATGTTGGAAAAGAATGAAAAGTTGAGATTAAGGGACCGAAGAGGAGAGTGAGAAAAAGGTCAAGAAAATCTTGAAGAAAGGGAGCGACAGAAAAAGGAAGAGCGGCACAGGTAAGAAGGGATCAAAGTGACCCCTTCCCCCCACAGAAAATCAATATAAAAAAAAATAAGAGAAAGGAGACGGTTAGTGGTTGGAGGAAGGGTGGTGGTTAAGATGGGTGGGAAAGGTAAGTATAGTTTGGGGAGTGAAAACGGTGAAACGGAGGTAGAAAAGGTAAGGTAAAGGTGTCCCATAACCTATGTGATCGTAGGGGAGCGAGGCATGACTGATATCAGCTTCTCTAGGGCCCACCATATTGAGGGCGGCGCCCATCTCCTCTCCCTCGCTGCTTTACCTTCCTTGACCCTAAAGAGGGCAGGTACTCATTTACAGCTGGGTGAAATGGATACTGCGCTGAAGCCAAGGCGCGTAAACAGTCACCCATCCAATTGGCAACCACGCTCGATGCTGCTTAGTCTTGGCTTGGGGGAAAGCGAGTGCTCTGACCACTGTGCTATAAAAGGATGACATTTTATTACACTGTGTTGTCACTACACATCTTAAATTCTATACTAACTGCCATCACGACTGACGCATCATTTAAGCAGGAAAAATATTTTTAAAACCCACTCAAACTACCTCAAACAACCAACCCACTCCACCCAACCCCAGCCCAATTTTATTTAACCAAAACACAACCCACCACAACCGAACCTTAGCCAGCACTAACCAGACTCCATCCAACCAACCAAGCCATTCAGCCCTCTTCAAGGTCACCACCGCACAAAGACAGAACAAAGGAGGCAGCAGCAGCAGACTTTAGGGCAGAAAAGATGCAGTCTGTCTCCATGGTAACGCGTGAAGAGGGAAGGAAGGTGGAGGGGGGAGGAGAGAAGATGGAAGGGAGGGAAGAAAGTCCATGAACTGATGACTCCCACTATCACCCCACCCCTTCCACTTCCACCCCCCCTCCTCCATCGCTACCACCACCACCACCACCACCACCACCACCACCACCACCACCACCACCACCATCGTTACTATCACCACCACCCCACCACCGCCTCCACCCCCCCCCCCCCCCACCACTACGAACACACATTCCTCGCGCAGGCACAAACGATGGACAAGCCAGACAGCTTCAAACCATTATTGTCAATACCTATTGTAGCACTGATATGTGACACTACAAATCACCACTCCATTTCATTTCGGTGTCCTCTTTCTCTGTCTCTCTGGCTCTATCTGTCTCTCTGTCTGTCTCTCTGACTCTGTCTCTGTCTCCCTCTCTCCCCTCTCTTCTCTCTGTTCTTCTCTGTC
>CM060316.1:8120738-8138238 GCA_030674155.1 Stramonita haemastoma | reverse complement strand
AGAGGCAAGGCAAGGCAAATTCTTTTATTTCGAGGATAACGAAATAAGCACTCGTGTGCTTTTTTACATCCAGTCCCCGCCCTTATCAGGGATAAGATCTAGATCTAGATGGCAAGGCAGCTGGATGACAAGGTCGCTAGATGGCAAGGTTACTGGTTGGCACGGCCGCTAGATCACAAAGCCACTGGTTGGTAAGGCCGCTGGATCACAAAGCCACTGGATGCACGGCCATTAGATCACAAAGCCACTGGTTGGTATGGCCATTAGATCACAAAGCCACTGGTTGGTATGGCCATTAGATGGCATGAACTCAGGATGGCATAGCCACTGAATGGCAAGGCCCCTGGATCACAAGACCACTGGATGGTCATACCAAAGTAGTTTCCTGGTTTTCCCTGATGTCAGCATACATTGGTGTGGACATTGCTCTGCTTTGTGGTTTAGGACACGAGGTCGCTGCTGTTGTACTCAGTTTATCTAACGCTTAACATCATGAATAACTGTCCATCTATGAGGATGGTGGGGGACTCTGTACAAATAGCATCCCTACCTACTGAAAAATCTATGCTAGGATTTCCCTCGTTTCTATTACTCTCTTTGTTTCTGCATGGTACCTGTTCTTCCCGTCACCCCCCTTTCGTCTATTTTCTGTCTTCTTTGTCCATTCTCCTGCCTTTTTTCCTGGATGACTTAAAAGATAACGATTCTTTCCCACGACGTAGTTGGATGTGCTGGGCTTGATAAACAGGCGCTTAATGGCAGCGCAATGCATTTTCGTTCATATGACATCTGAGCGTTTGACAAAGAGGAAGTGTCTTGTATAACTTGTGGAAAAAACAAAAAACCCCAACTCATACATATATACATACATATACATACATATATCCTTTTGACCTAAACTTGTTTTAAAAAGTACGCAGTGTTTGAATCAGTTGCTCACAATCAGGTGCCATAGTTCTGATCTTCCTCTGTTGCCATTTGCAGCACAGAAAAGACATATCTTAACAAAAAAAACAACAACCCAACAATCCCTCAAATGATCGGTGAACAGAACAGCAATCAAGAACCATGGATATGACACACACACACGCAATGCTAGTACTAACCAAACAACTGGGGAATCTTCCTATAATATTTGACCATCCCATAACAATCATATCCTACCATAATGACAGTCTGGTCAAAACATCAACACTGACCAAAAACTGGCTTCCAGGAAGATGCAAACGTCATAAAGTGACGTGACTGCCCCATTTCCCAGACTGGAAAGACGCTTAAACAGAGAGGGCATAAAAGATGGATGACATCAGCCATTGTTTTCCACACAGCTCAAAGAAACTTAGAAGTCGCCATGGTTTACGGGAGGCTGCCTTGTTGTGCTGGTGTAATGACAACAGCTACAGCCAGGGTAGGGCTGTAACGAGGAAGGGGCGAGACATAAAAGGTTATAGGGTTTGTTTGTTTGTTTTTAAAACATTTATTGCTGTCGTAGTGAAGATGAAGCGTTGTTTCATTCTATGGTATTTGATATTATATATGAAGAATGTATTGCTACCATCATTTGTAGAGACGTTCTGTTTTGATAAATGTGTACATACTTGTGTGTGTTGTGTTGTGTTGTGTTGTGTTGTGTTGTGTTGTGTTGTGTTGTGTTGTGTTGTGCTGTGTGTGTTGTGTTGTGTGTGTGCTGTGTGTGGTGTGGTGTGTGTGGTGTGGTGGTGGTGGTGGTGGTGGTGGTGGTGTGTGTGTGTGTGTGTGTGTGTGTGTGTGTGTGTTTCGTGTGCTTGGGTACGTGTAAATGTGTGTGTGTGTTGCACGCGCACGTGCGCGCTGTGTGTGTGTACACACTGGCGGAAGTGTTACGGTAGGTTTTTTTTTCTTTAAATCAGGAACCCGTGAGTCTTATTCTAATATGTTTTTGCAATTCGCTTTGACAAACCGTATTTCATTTAAAGAAGAGGTAAGTTCTCTGACACAGTTCCCATCCTTTGAAAACAGCATTCTTGTTGATGAGAAAAACTATAGTAAACTTTTGAAGCAAATATGCATAGATAAGTCATCTGGACTAGATGCTAGCTTATGTATCATAGTACCCTTAAGTTCTGCACTTTTCAACTTATTTACCATCTTTCAGCACTCTTAGATCTTTCTTGAGATGTTCTCCTGTGGGAAGGCCAGGATCTGTCAGTATGAATAGCATGTTCACCTTCTGGAAATTCTGTACTACAATTTTCCTCTTTTCTATCAATCTCTTTGTTTCTGCTAAGTTTCTTTTTTCAGTCTCCCCCTTCTTGCCCATTTTGTTTTGCATTTCTGGTCCATTCTCCTAATTGTTTTCCCCAGGAAAGACTTAAAACATAACAATTCTTTACCAGGTAAAGTCAGATGTGCTGTGGGCCTGACTTGTCAGGCGCTTAATGGCAGAGCAAGGCATTTTGGCGTATGTGACAGACAACTATAGTTGCCGTCTGAGCGTTCGATGACAACGAAGAAGACGAAGCTTGATACTTGTTAGAGGCATAGGAACTGGAAAACTTTGAATGAAATATCTCTTCCAAAACGCACCAATTACTCTTCGTCGAATAGTTTTGACCCTCTTTCACGTGTAATAAAACACTGGAAATGTCTGTCAAATTTTTCATCCTTTCTTTTACAGACAAATCACTTGATCCATTCAATTGCATAGACATTGAAAAGAGTGTCAAAGATGTCAAGTTACAGATTTATTGAACAGTTGTTGCTCAGCCATTTAGAAACACCCTACTCTCATGCAATGAGTCTTCTCTGTTATTGCAGAGTTTAGGTCAGTTTTCAGTAGGTACAATGCAGTTTTATCTTCTTCGAGAAAATTGCTTTTGAAATACAAACGCAGACGAACAAGTAAAAAATTTCCATGGGCGCTGAAGTTGTAAACTAACTACAGTGTCAAATTGTTATGTGAACATTCTAGTCCTTCAAATTCACTTGTACAATTTTACCCAGTGTTGCATTCTCTTTCTCTGTCTCTGTCTGTCTCTCTGTCTCTGTCTTTCCCTCTCTCTCTCAACTCCTCAACAGTCTGTAAACAGATGACCGTAAAAGTAGTTACCAAAGTTCTTTTCTAATAAGTCTGTTGTGTTTCTTCTTCTTCTTTTTCTTCTTCGCTAAACGCTCATACAGCAACTACTGCTGTCTGTCTTATGAGCAAAAATAAAGCCTTGCATTGCCGTTAAGCGCCTGACAAACCACGCCCACCGCATCCGATTTGGGCGTGGGAGAAAAATACAATCTTTTAAGTTTCTGCAAAGAAGAGCCGCGAGGGAGTTGATCTTACAGCTAAGTTTTGTTTCTTAGGGTCAGATTAGCTCAAGACTGTGGGCCGCCCCTCATTGAGTGAGTCCCTGTCTATGAAAAGTGTTACATATCTTCACCTCTGTCTTGGTCTGCTACAATGGCAATGTGAACACGTGGGCCTTTTTCTCAGCTGCTCCGTTCGGAAAGCATCTCCTGTCACTATTTCCAAACTGGCAATGACATTGTCCCGTCTATCATGCCACAGCACCACAATTTGACAGTTGGACCAGAAGAAACAAACAAAAACAAGCAACCCTGAAGACACATCGTCATTTTTTTGCGGAGATGTTGGGTTGAGTCTGTATGCAAATGTGCTAACAAAACGCTATAAATTTGTCAGTAGAGAGATTGGCGCAAAGACTGTAAGGGGCCAGATAGCTCAGTAGTCAGAGCACTCGCTTTTCCCCAGCCAATGTTAAGCAACACGAGCGTGGTTATTAATTGGATGGGTGACCGTTTGCGGGCCTTAGCTTCAGTACAGTCCCCCAGTTCACCCAGCTGTCAATGGGCACCTGCCCTCTTTAGGGTTAGCGAAGGTAAAGCAGCGAGGAAGAGGAGATGGGCCCCGCCCTCAACATGCTGGCCCCTGGAGAAGCTGAGGTTTCTGATGCCTTTCCCACCTACGACCACATAGGTTATGGGACACCTTTACCTTTTTTTTTATTGTAAGGGACTGGCTTTTCAGTAGACAGTTCCTATCCCCTCCTCTTCCTATCTCCTTAATCTATACTGTCTCTTCCTCAGTTACGTTCTCCTGCTCACCACAGTGTGTCTCCAGTCTCTCCTCTCTCTAAGTATTATTTTGAAAACTCGTTACTGACCTTTTATCCTCCTGTTCCACCCCCATCCCCCCCACCCCCCCCCCCCCCTCAGGGCAGCAGGCATCTTGTCATGATGAAGGGGGAGAAGTCTTTCAGTCACACAGGGAAGAGGACAGCATGAGTCCAGTTACTGCCCGTTTCGGTAATTAGACAGGCATTGTTCTGCGGCTGAAGACTGTAATTCTGAGCGGGAAGGAGGGGGAGGGGGTGTCCACTAAGAAGGGGGGTGGGGGGGGGAGGTTGCCCACTGGGCATAGGTCCATTTCAGGCCTCCTCCCCAGCAGGGAGTGGAGGTGCCGAGCTGTGAGGACCTTGGTGAATTCTGAAGCTGTTTCTGCTGCCACTGTGGAGGACAAGATGTCATGAATAAGAGAGAGGGAGAGGGGAAAATATGAAAGAGTGAACAAACACAAGGCCAGACTGAGCAATGAAATCACTTCGATGATGGCAGTATTGTGTCTTCTTTGAAAGCTGTTTTCTGTGGAATTAAAAGGGTTGCGCCAGTAGCCTGGGATCTGTTCTTTTCCCCCAGTTAACGCAAACCCTGAAGAAGCTTGCCATTCTTGGTCTTTCACTGGTTTTCACAGGAAGCTTGTGTGTGTGTTTCTTCAACATGGCGCTCTGCAAACAGGCTTGCTCTGCTTAGATCTCCTTTGGTGAAGAAACTGCTCTGTGGACAGAAGCCACTTGAAGGGTAAGATAGCCCTGGGATGAAGACAGCGCCTTTTTATGCTGACAGGAAAGAAATAAAACACTCACGAGGATTTCAAAACTATGGGACCAGTGACTAAGGCAGTGCAGGGTGATTGAAGGTGATGGTGATCTATTGACCAATCCGCCCTTCTTTCTTCCCATAACAAATATTCCTTTTGATTAAGCAGATGAGCATAGCATCAGAAGTGTGAATTGTGCATTTGGCTGTTTTATTTTCAGTTGAACATAATTATACCTAATTGAGCAGGCAAGTCGGTTACAAAGGTTCATAGTTTCTTCTTTTTGTCTTTGTTCTTTATTACCTTGGCCTCATACCCTATACTTCTATTTCTGCCATGCTCTCCCCATCACAGTGCCCCCCCCCCCCCCCCCACACACACACAGACAGACAACAGAGGCATAATCCTGAAGGAGACAGCCAGTCTTGAAGTCACACAGAGAAGGGGACAGCATGACTCCAGACCCTTGTCCTGCTCAGTGATTAGGCAGCCATTCTTTTTCTGCTGGAAAAACGCAATTCAGACAGGGGGGTCCACTGAGCACAGCTGCAGTTGGGGCTTCTGCCCTGCTGACAGTGTTGGGGCCACAGCAGTGGAGGTCTTCATCTTCAGCTTCTTCTGTCCTTCGCTTTTCACCGTCAGATGTGCCTGAAGAAATAAAAAATGAATGACGAGTCCTTTCCAGCTCCTCTCGTGGGCCCCTACAGCTTAGTTTGCAGGGTTATCTCCGTTGGCCACAAAATCTTCCTCAAGTCGCTGTCTATATAGCGTGCATCTTTGAAGGACGTGCTCACCAGTCTGGTTTTCTTTACCACAGGCACACAGGGAGAGAAAGAAAGAACGAGTTTCAGAAGGTCTTGATCAAGTCTGTGGCTGTTTCTGCCTCTGCAAAGAAGAGAAGAATGGTGTGAAGAAAGAAGGAGAAAGAAAAAGGGCAGAACTGACCGATCAAATTTCTTGGATTATACATATTTTTTCTCTTCTTTAAAAAAATAGACCTCGGCATAATGTTTTCTGTGTCGCCAAAAATGTTTGTCCAGGTGCCTCTTATTCTTTGTTTTTCCAGTAAAAAAGAAGAAGACGAAGAGGTGGTTTTTCGTTCTCTCACTCAGTTTTCATTAAACATGTGTGTGTTTCCTCATTAAACTCTGCAAACAGACTGGCTCTGCTCAAATATCTTTCGCTAACGAAACTCCAGTGTGCCCAGACTCCATGTGAGGCGAGATAGCCGTTAGCCAAAGTGGAAGGCTTTTCTGGTGACCAAACACAGAAACAACACTGACTGGGCTTTTAAAACTGTGGGATGAGGGATGGAGGTGGTGGAGACAGAGTGAAGATCATGGTGCTGTCCCTTCCCTTTGCTCATTGTTCCATTTTCTTCCCTAAAGGTCATTAAAAAAGATACTCTGTAGTAAATGATCATAGAGAGTATGGAGGAGTTTGAAAGTTGCATTTTTAAACTTTCAGTTGATAATTGTTAAAGATTAAAAAAAAAATTCTATTGAGCAGAAAACTCATTGTGACGACACACTCTCCCAGGGGAGAGTAGCCCGAATTTTATGCAGAGAAGTCTGCTGTGACAGAAAGAAGAATACTGTACAGTAAATTGCAATACAAAAATTGCAATGGATACAATACAATACAACACAATACATCGCAATACAGTACAATACAAGCTATTTGTAAATTCTTCTCTTTTCTATTTTTGTAGCATTTATACGCTTGTGTGGCAATGCATAGCGATGATTTAGGAGAGTTGTGTCCCATGGCAGCCACACGCTTTTGTCTCCCAAGTATACTTTCTGATCTAAGAGAAAACTTCTAGCATGTTGGAGATAGATAGGGGGTAAAAGAATGGAAAAAGGAAACAGTACCCCCCCCCCCCCTAAAAAAGAAAGAAAAACAGAAAAGGAATGATATCATCTTTGTGAGAGGTAATATCGTGTAAAAACAAAAAAGACTTAATACCATCCACCCACAAATACACTCAAGCAGTTTATTTTTTTTTATTTATTTATTTATTCTTTTATATCGAGGATAACAGAATAAGCAATCATATGCTTTTTTTCATCCGGTCCCCGTGTGTATGCAGTTTTGTAAATCATGTCATCTGTTCCCACCGGCACACGATGGCCTACTCTTACGAAAAGCGGAACAGGATTTAACGTGTGCGCAAGATGTTCTGCGTGCGTTCGCACACGGGGCCTCGGTTTAAAGTCTCATCCGAAGGACTTTTGGGGAGAGTGGAGTCAGCACTGATGTTAACTCCAGGAAGAAAATTTATCATCGAGCGAGCGCGCGCGTGTGTGTATGTATGTGTGTGTGTGTGTGTGAGAGAAGAGAGAGAGAGAGAGAGAGAGAGAGAGAGAGAGAGAGAGAGAGAGAGAGAGAGAGAGAGAGAGAGGAGAGAGAGGAGAGAGAGGAGGGGCAGAAAGTGATACAGAGACAGAGGATGTCAGCAATGAGGAGTGACCATAATTATGGGCTGCTGTCAGACAGAAAAAACCATGTCCAAACTGTATGTCCTGTGTGTCAGTCAGAGGAGATTGCACAAGCAGTCTGTCACCCTTTCACTCAGGGCCAAGGGCTGGGGTGTGGGGGAGACAGCTACTGGTCATAGTGCTGTGTCAGTCACCCCCACCCCCACTCTTTACTTACCTCCTCTCTTGGTTTCTGAGCCTGCTTGATATTGCTGTCAATGTGTGTGTGTGAGGGGGGTTAATGTAGTTCTTCATTATTCTAAACACATTTCCCATGCAATGAATTTGAAGTTTAAATAGTTTCATGAAAGAAACATGAATGCTTGTTCTATTATTCTTGAGATAAAAGAATGATCTTGATATAATAATAATATAACAACAACCACATGTCATTAGTGTCAGAATTATGAAACTAAAAAAATGTAAAATGATGTCATAATTGTATTCTTTAATTTTAAAAAATCTTATTTTCTGGTGTTTTATCAACAGTGGAATATGAAAACATAGTAAATGTAAAAACAAAATGAACAAAGTGACTAAAAAAGAAAAAAAAGCCTAATCCCCATTCCTCCTTTAGAAAGAAAGCATCAATATGCCAAAACCTTATACATCAGGTGGTATTGCATTTTACTCATATATAAAAGTTCAAAGTTATCTGAACAACCTGTTTTTTCTCCAATAAAAAATCCAACATACTACAGCATAACTCTTTGATGAATGAAAGGCATAGAGCAATGATCAAACAATGCAACAACATCCCCATGACACACATAATAACTGTTGCAATGCTGTAAGATCTTAACTGTGTGCAGTATTTACTATCCAACATCTCTATCCCCAAAGAACTCGCTGCACACATCACAGTAAGCAGTCAACAGACCCCAACATAGACAAGTGGGATCAAAGAAGGAAAATATCTGTTCATACATCAAGATCACCCCATGACAGTCATAATATATCACATAACCATCAACATGAATATGGCCAACCACTGACCACTTACTTACTGGGATGAAACTGCAGACGTCATAAAGTGACGTAACTACCCCTCCTGTCTTACCCAGAAAAGTGGAAGACACTTTACAGAGAGAACATAAAAGGTGGATGACATCAGCCATTGTTGTCCACACAGTTCAAAGAAGGCTGAGGTCACAATGGTTTATGAGAGGCTGCCTTGATGTGCTGGTTTAATGACATCACCTTTAACCAGGATAGGGCTGTAACTAGGAAGAGGCAGACATAAAGAGCAAACTTTTAACCAGGTCACTGACCAGCTGAGATAAGCTGTTGGAGTGCAGTGTTGCTGTCTTCCTGCATTAGGTGTGCACTGTGAAAGATGCTTGTCAGATTGTCCCATGAACTGCTGTAGGTCTGTATGCATACATTGTCATGTATGTGCATGTACAGTATGAATGACTAAACCAATCTATGATTTACAAAGGCATAAAGGCTTTCACATACAAAGGTGTGATCCTATCCCTGATCTCAGGGTTTGGGGTTTTTGTTTTTTGTTCTATTGTTTTGTAACTGTTTCTAATAGAGTATGTCTAGATCTTCTCTCTGTCTTTTGTTATATCATTGAAAACGGCTGTTTCGACTGCAGCACACCTTTCTGTTGATGTGGGTTTACAATGACCCTTCTGTTGTTCTGTAACTGGATTTTTTATAACATTGATTTTTTTAACACAACAAATGTAGAGGTCACACATCAGACTTTGTCACAGAACTGTCAAGACAGTATTCTGTCTCCTATAAATCCTTCTTTGTTTGTGTCCTGAAAAGACACTAAACTGATAAAAAAAATATCAGTATTATAATGGATGCACTTTTGAAGTATTCCATGGTTTCCAGTGCTTTACCTAAAAGGTCTTGTTTTGTTGTTGTTGTGTTGTTGTGTTTCATTATCCCTTCCTCTTGTTTTTGTTATGTTGTTGTTGATGTTGGTAATTATCCTTTTTTTCTCATTTTACCTTTCCTATATATTCACTAGTCCCCCCTTTATCTCCACCCTTCCCATCACTTCAAGACATTCCTTCTCTGTCCAGTGCTTCAGGGAAGCAAAGGTGATTCAGGACTAAAGAGACCACCTTTCAGACACACAGAGAAATGGCAGCATGACTCCAGTTACTGCTCATTGTCTGTAATTAGCCATTGTCCTGTGGCTGAAGACGGTCCTACTGAGGAAGGAATGCCCTCTGGGCACAGATACATTTTGGGCACTTCCCAAATTTCTGATTCTGCTTTTGATTCTAATAGTTCAGCTGGGAGTAGTGGTTGGTGTAAGAACTGTGGAGGTCTGGATGAGGTCTGCAGCTGTCTGAGCCACTGTCAAATAGAGCCATAAGGAGAAGGAAAAAAGTGCAAAGCAAAAATGGGTGAAGTGGTCAGATAATGTGGTTAAGGGGTGTGGTGATCTAGTCTTGTGGTTAGAGCACTGCACTCCTGATTTGATGGCTTATGATTGAGCACAGGTTCAAGCCAACACTGAGACAGACGTTCAAGGGGATTTTCTCCCCTGGAGCTAACAGCGGTACTGACTCCACTCCCCTGAACCTCTGGACAAATAATATGTGACGCTCCACCACGAAATGAGTCGCTTAGCACATTACCTAATTTTGTGCTAGGAGCCTTTAAAGGCAGGTGGGGGTCAAGTTGTCAATTTTGTGATTTTGATTGATTATTAAACTAGATCTGTTTATTTATTTTATAATGAAATATCAAGGAATGATTTTTATTCCTTTTGCTTTTAAATGTGTTTTGAAAATACCAAAGCACTCATTCTGACAACCTGTTACTAAAATAAACTTGCCCGTTTCTCATTTTGTCACATCCTGCAGTCTATCATTTCAATTAGTAATAATGTTGCACAGAATTGTCCGATTTTCAATCTGTTTTTTGTATTTCATAGCCACTTTATTGCACATTAATAACATGTCAATCACTAAAAATTGACCTCATGTGCACTCCGTCTCATTATGTGGTGGAGCGTCACATATATTGCACACAAGTTAAAACCTGTTCTGCCTTTTGGAAGAGTAGGCCATTCATGACTGTAAGAACAGATGACAAAAATACATATTTAAAAAGATGCATACACACTGATGTCATGTTTAGATATCATCCCTAGTTGGAATGCAGCTAACTTAATGGTGGGCAAAAACAGCCCCCACACAAAAATCTCACCATTGGTGAATCTTGGAACACTAATTATGGACTGAAACAAATTTGGTTAAATACAGCTGTGGCAGATGCTTTAGTGCAGATGATTATTATGGCAGATAATTTTAATGCCCAAACAAGCAAACAAATAAAAAAAAATGCCCATACCCTGCTGTCTCCTTGTTATGCAAGAACAAAGAGTTGCAAATAGTTAGCAATCATTTTTTTCTTCACATTTTGTTTTTAAATTGAAATTGCTTACTAACCTATAAATCCAGTGCAACATCATTCTTAATATTGCTTATGATATTTGTTGAAATGCTACCTCATGGCCTTTAACTGTGTACAATATTTACCATCCCCTCTTTGTCATCAAAGAACTAGCTGTGCACAGCACAGTAAGCAGTCTATAGACCTCACCATAAACTTATAGCATCAAAGAAGAATATATCTTTTCATACATTAGGATCACCCCATGACAGTCATGATACACCACATAACCACCAGCATGACCACTCACTTACTGGGATGAAACTGCAGACGTCATAAAGTGAGGTTATTGCCCCTCCTGTCTTACCCAGTAAAGTGGAAGGCACTTTACAGAGAGGACATAAAAGGTGGATGACATCAGCCATTGTTGTACTCACAGTTCAAAGAAGCCTGAGGTCACAATAGCTTATGAGAGGCTGCCTTGATGTGCTGGTTTAATGACATGGGCCTTAGCAAGGGTTGTAGGGCTGTAACTAGGAAGAGGCAGTAGTAAAGGACAAACTTTTAACCAGGTCACTGACCAGTGGAGGTAAGCTGTTTAGTGCAGTGTTTATGTCTTCCTTTATCAAGTATTTATAAAGAAAGATGCTGGTCAGATCATCTCACGACTGCTATGCATCTGTATGTAGATGCATGTTAGTGTGTGTATAGTATGAAGGACTGAATCTATGATTTACAAAAAGTGCATAAACCCCTACATCCAAAGGCATGATGGTAGTTATGATCCCAGTTTTGGGGGGTTGTTGTTGTTGTTTGTTGGATTTTTTGGGGTGGTGGTGGTTGCTTTTATTTGATTGTTTTCTGTTTCTCATTAAGTAGATCGTCTCAGCGTCTTTAGTCGTAAAGTCTGTATTGCTGAAAACACTTTCAAAACGACTGAACTGCTGCACACCTGTCTGTTTATATGGGTTGACATAGGCCCTTTCTTGTTCTGAAATTCAATTTCTGATAACACTATTATCATTTTTTCCAGTACAACAAGTGTAGAGGTAACAATTAGACTGACCAAAACTCAGTTTGCTGTATCTTGTACATCATTTTTCATTTTGTGTTGGGAGTAGACACCAAAATCAATAAAAAAAAAAACATTTCAGCTTAGCACAATGGTACAGTCTTGAAGTATTCCTTAGTTCTCAGTGCATTTCTTTAAAGATATTGGTTTGTTGTCATTCAGTTGTTCTTGTTATTCTTTCCTCTCTATGTTGTTGTTGTTCATTATCCTCTCCCTCCCTTTTGTGCCCCATACAATCTCCAGCACCAGTCCCCCCTCCTCTCTCCCCACCCTTCCCATCATCCTCAAGACACGTTCCCTCTCTGTCCATTTTCTCCAGGGAAGGAGACGTGTCATCAGGAGGAAGGAGACAGTCTGTCAGACACACAGAGAAATGGCAGCATGACTCCAGTTACTGCTCATTGTCTGTAATTAGCCATTGTTCTGTGGCTGAAGAACATCATTCAGAAGAGGGGCGGAGATGAAGGGGGGGGGGGGGGGGTGCCCACTGGGCACAGGTCCATTTTGGGCACCTCCCAGCTGGGACTGATGGGTGGTGTCAGAGCCGTGAACAGTCTAGATGAGGTTTGCAGCTGTCCAGTCTGTGCCACTGTGAAATAGAGGACCACAGAAAGGAAGGAGAATGCAAGGAAAATCCCCATGGTTGTTAAATCATTTAGTTGAGGGGGGGGGAGGGGGGGGGGGTCAGGATAGCCTTGTGGTTAAAGTATTACTCTTCTGACTTGACCGCCTAGGTTCAAACCACCACTGAGATGCCTGTTCATGGGGGCTTTTCCCCTTGAGTTAACATCAGTACTGACTTCACTTACGTCCCTGAAAATCCTTTGGTTGAGACTATAAACCGAGGCCCAGTGTCTGATGTATGCAGAATATTTTGTGCTCATGTTTAAATCTGTCCTGCCTTTCAGAAGAGTAGGCCGTTCATATAATTAGGAACAGATGACATCCCCCACTCAAATGGTATAAGTATGCCATGGTGTGTTAGACATCATAGCCAAGTCAGAATGGGGTAACTTTAATGGTAGGCAAAAACAATGCATAGGCGAAAATCCGCCATTGTGAACCTCAGAGCTATAGAGACGGTAAACCATCTATGTATTCAGTTTGGTCTATTTTTTATTTTTTACATTGCACCATTGGTTTGCCTGCTTGTTTTGTGGTGTTTGTTTACTTTTTTTAATCAGTTATAAATTTTCTTTTGAAATATTGTCGCAGCAATATCAGGATTTGTCATAATTGGAACTGTATTGAAAAACATCTACTTTATATGAACACACACCTATAGGAAGGAAGGTGGCAAAATGTTTAGACGTTCGCCTGCCAACAAGTAAACCGTGAGGTTCTGGGTTCGATTCCAGCCTCACTCTTTCTTCCCAGTTTGACGAAAAAAATCGATCTGAATGTCAGTCATTCGGATGAGACTTTAAACGGAGGTCCGTGTGCGAACGCACGCAGAACATTTTGCGACACGTTAAACCCCGTTCCGACTTTCGGACAGGGCCATCGTGTGCCAGTAGTGAGAAATGGATGACAAAATTATAAAAAAACGTTACGCCATGCCACACAGACCGTGAGGTTTGTGGGACAACCTACTTTCTTCCAGGTTGATGACTAACGCAATCATATCGAGACTCTTAAAACAAGTATGTGCCGAACCCATACAGAACTTTGACACGTATAAGTACCCATTCGTATTGATAGGCTATCGTGCAGCGCTGAGGATACTTCTCCATAAGAACAAACATTGATTCAAGCAGCATGTCTGAAACAAGTATTGCGAACCATACATACCTATAAGTACATTTAGATATCTGAGCTGGTTCCTAGCCATTGTTAGCAGCATCGAGCGTGATTACAGTTGGATGGTGACCGTTTGCGCGCCTTGGCTTCAGTACAGTTTCCCCAGTTCCCCCAGCTGTAAATGGGCACCTGCCCTCTTTAGGGTCAGTGAAGGTAAAGCAGTTAGGGAAAGGAGATGGGCGCCGCCCTCAATATGCTGGCCCCTAGAGAGGTTGAGGTCTCTGATGCCTCACTCCCCTACGACCGCATAGCTTATGGGACACCTTTACCTTTGATATCTGAAGATGGAGAGGCACGTTTCATGATTACTGGGGGATGAAACTTTCCTGGTTGTGAGCCGAGCTCAGCAGGAAAAAGCAATCCTGTTAATGTATACCTATCTTAGTATTTTAAAAGAAAAATCAAAGTCGTTTGGCGAGGGGGGAAAGTGTTTGAGTAAAGTCTTGTGGAATCACCACCAGCACCATATTGACACGATGCTTGATGTCACCAGCGCGGTAAAAATTAATGTTATAACAAGGTAGGTCAACCTTAGTATTAAAAATATAACCATACATTTTTTTACAGGCCAGGTACAAGTTCGAGAGTAGATTTGGAGAAGCCACAGGCACCGCCGTATTAATATGATGTGTGACGTCATCGTGGCTGACTTTCCATTTCCCCACTGGCTGAAAACACCCGGTGATCACATCGCTTCTGCTGCAGGAGTTTTTGGTTTTGATCTTGCTTTCATTCATCATTCGTCAGTTTGAACTGCTAGTGTTCGGAGTGACGACGCAAAATTGTTCAGTGGTCACTCCAAACTGACAGGACTGGAACGCTTTTCACAGTTTGAAATAGACCATTATCATAAATTATGCTCGTAATCTCTTGTGGAAGATTCCACTCTGTCCAGATTTTCCAACCATTTTCTTGCTGCGCTTTATATTGCAGTCATCAGCGAATGCTGGATGTGCTTGAGTATACAAAGGAGAATCTTTTTCGTCCTTATTTTCCTCAAGGAATAAATACACATTCCCTCTCTGTCCGTCTTGCTGCTTCCTCTCCTAAGCACACTTGTCTGGTTTTCTCTCGCTTCAAGTTGCTCAAATGAAGCTGGTGATTTTAGCTTCTCAGATCAGCTACTCTTCTTGGTGTTTGGGATTCTGTCATTTTTGTCCACGCTGTGTGTCTACTGGAGATGGAAAGGGAGAAAGAGGGAGTTGGGGGGAGGGGGGTAGCTGCTGTGATTGAGGGAGAGAGAAGGTCAGCTTGTGGGTGTGTCTAGGCGTGTGGGCGATCTTGTTTGGCGCGGTGTGTGTGTTTGTGTTTGTGAATGCTTGCGCGCGTGGGGTGCTCTATAATGCCTGCGAAATTTTGTTTTGGATATTTCTTTTACTGTTTGTTTGTTGTTGTTTTTTAGCGCAGGGCTACGGTTGTAAATGTCGCAGGCTTTTGGGATTTCTTACAACAATGACTACAGCTATTACTGCTACCACTCTTTCTACTACTTTTTCGTCGTCATTATGATGATTATAATCATAATGATGATAATAATTATACAGTTGATCATTATCACCATCATCATCGTCGTCGTCGTCATTACTACTATCATTACTAATTGATGACCATCCTTCAAGCCACCTTTCCCGTTCCTCTTTCAAACATCAGTGCCGACTCTACTCTCTCCAAAAGTCCTTCTATGGGACTATAAACCGAGGTCCCGTCTGCGAACGCACGCAGAACATCTTGCACATACGTTAAAACCCGTTTCGCTCTTCGGAAGAGTAGGCCATTGTGTGCCTGTGGGAACTGATGACAAAATTTACAAAACTGCATACACAAGGGGACTGGATGTAAAAAAGCACACGAGTGCTTATTCCTTTATCCTCGAAATAAAAGAATGGAAAAAAGAACATGAACGAGGAGAAACTGTCAAGCACGCACTCACTGTCCTTGTAAGGAAAAAAGAAAAACAGAAGTAAAGGTGTCCCATAACCTATGTGGTCTTTGGGGAGCGAGGCATCAGACCTCAACTTCTCCAAGGGCCAGTATATTGAGGGCAGTACCCATCTCCTCTCCATCGCTGCTTTACCTTCCCGAACCCTCAAGAGGGCAGGTGTCCATTGACAACTGGGTGAATTGGGAACTGTACTGAAGCCAAGGCGCGCAACGGTCACCCATCCAACTGGTAACCACTCTCGATGCTGCTTAACATTGGCTGGGGGAAAGCCAGCGCTCATATATCATACAGTATATTTATAGGTAGTGCAAACGGTCACCCATCCAATTGGTAACACCGCTCGATGCTGCTTAACCTTAGCTGGGGGAAAGTGAGTGCTCTGACCACTGAGCTATCCCGCCCCCAATTACTGTCCTGATGACAGTGAAATTACTGAAATGATGGCACTGCTTAGAATCCTCAGACATGGACACCACACGGCTGTGTGATTAACTGTATGTTTCTAACATATACGTATACTGTACTTTGACGTGAGCACTTCCTGCGTGTTTTTGAATTGTTGGTTTATGTCTGTACTGTCATCGTTTATTAGTAAAATCACCAATGTTGCCATTCTTGGTGTCTCAATTTTAGTTGCATAAGTGATTTTTTAAAGTTTAAGTTTGAATGTGTTTTAACAAAAGTATGTGCTTTATTGATTCTTTGTTTTACAACGTTTTCCTTTTCTATTAAATTCCGTTGACATTATTTCCACCGAGGACATTTTTGTTAAGAGTTTGGGGTTATTTATTTGTTCTTTAGAACAGATTGTTTGATTCTTTCAAATATTAAGCGGTTTTACCCTAATCATGTACACTTTAGGTCAGAAGACTTAACAAAGCACTGAACGAACAAAGTCTAAACTGATCTCTCTGTTCTTTTCAATATTGTTTCCAAACAAAATTAATGTGGTATATAATAAATTTTTGTACTGTTCTTGTTCATACTAGGAAAAGTAAGACTTACAAAACACATCTAATAAATAATTTGAAAGTTAAAAAACACCAAAAGTTCTAGGATATATATATATATATATATATATTATATATATATATATATATGATGTATATATATATATATATATATATATATATATATATATATTATATATATATAGGCCTATATTACAGACATTCAAGGCTAAATAACACAAAACCCTGCAACATTTTATGTTGCTTTTGTTCCGCTTGTGTGCTTGTTGTTGTTTTATTATTCGTCTCCAGTTTAAGCGCCACCCTTTGATGACTAATAAAAAGAAATAAAGTTTTGCCTGTTAGTGAATGATTTATTGACTTAAATCATATTAGTTCGAGGATAACGAAACACTCACTCATTACCTTTTATTTTTTTACCTCCGTACCCGTGTACATGTGGTTTTGTAAATGTTGCCATCCGTTCCCAACGGCACACGATGGCTTACTTTTCCGAAGGGCGGAACGTGCGTGCAAGATCTATGTGCGATCGCAATCGGGAACCTCAGTTCAGTCTCATCGGGACTTTCTGGATAGTGAAGTCGGCACTGATGTTAACTCCAGGGGCGAAATCATCTTGAACGGAGGCCTCCGTAGCGGCTCGTACCCAGGATGTCAGATTGCGAGGGGAATGCTCTAACCACCAGGCTATCCCCGTCCCTGCTCAGTGTGAGTGGCGTATTTCTTCAGAATTTTGCCAGCGACGATTCATATGGTAGTGGCTTTTGTTTGCCTTCAAAAAAATGTGCTAGACGTATAAAGCATACACGACTTCGGTTTACCCTCTCATCCGACAGACTAACACCCAGACCACGACTAAAGGTCAAATGGATGGGCTATTGGAGTGGGGTGAAGGCAGGTGTGGGGGAGTCTTGCTTTAGGCGAGAATCGAACCCAGGAACCTTGGGTTTCAAGCTGGGTGTGTTACAAAGAGATCAGCGGACGACCTGATTCTAGTGG
>CM060316.1:8083238-8115738 GCA_030674155.1 Stramonita haemastoma | reverse complement strand
AAACAACAAAAAACCAATCGACAAACAAATAAAACACACACACACACCGGTGATGCCGCCCCCCCCCCCCTCTACCACTACACACACTAAGACCTCCTAAAACTTGCAAAATCATCAAAAGACACTAACATCATTTCTGTTTACAACACGGTATATACACTCATGTACTATTTGGGCAGTATTCCATTTAAAGGTGGTGGTGGATTTAACACAATTTCTACATCACAAAAGAAAGGAAAAAAGCAGACTATTTTGAAACCAAAAAACCCAACCAAACAAAAGAAAACCAAAAACAGATGACAAAAAAACGCATGTAAAAATCATATTAAACTTACAAAAAGGGGGGAAAGAACAAAAAGTAAACAAGCATACAAAAGAACACATCATAAACATATAACAAAAAATCTTAAAACAAATACTGAATACAATACAGTAAAACAACAACAACAACAACAACAACAACACATAAAAGAAACAACCAAACAATGAAAATAGACTTGAATACGAAATAGTTCATGAAAGCCACTCAAAGGCAGGAGACAGGGGGGAAGGGAAAAAACAAAAAAACAAACAATATCAAATCAGTCATCAAAAACAAAAGTCACAACAGAAATTATACAAAATACTATACGAGTACACTATCGCTAATACTGGAAATAATTTCAATAATAATCCTTTCAGTCATTATCATGACCATGACGAAATTACGCCATCAACATTACCAAGAATAACAGTATCCCTTTTTTATAACACACATTTACTAATAATCCTATAAACTGTCACCTTCATCACCACGATCATAATGATGATAAAGAAATTGTACCATAAACAACGCCAACAATATCACTAGCGCAAGTGATCACAACAAATTGGATAATAATCATATAACATGAATTATCACAGCTCTCATACGTTAGCACCTCTTGCCTAAATGTATCAAAGTCTAGGGCGTTCCAGTAACTAACAGTAACACACGTAAGTGAGCCACTATGATCCTTTAGTCCTACACATGCATGCCAGTTTGCCCCCTGCCCCCTTATCCTCCTCCCCCCTCCCCTTCCCAAACAACAACAACAAAACAAACATTAACAGAGAATAGCAGCAATCATTCATGTGTGTGCACTTGCAAACACAGACACACACACACACACACACGCACACAAGAAGAGAGAGAGAGAGAGAGAGAGAGAGAGAGAGAGAGAGAGAGAGAGAGAGAGAGAGAGAGAGAGAGAGAGAGAGACAGAGAGAAGATAGACATGTGCTTAAATGAAATAACTGTATTGGTAAATTGATTATTATTGTTGGTAGGGACAGACACACACATAAACACACAACACAACATACACACAAATTCCAATGACAACATAAATTATGCCCAAAACAACATCCCTAGGACAGGCCCAGACAACAAATTTGATAATAATCATACAAATCATCATCATTATATTATCACAGATATATAGCGCCTCTTATGTAAACATACAATAATCCTTGGAGTTAGCGCAATGACAACATATCTAATAATAATCATAATATAATCTATAATCATCATCATACGTAGCAGCTCTTCTGGAAACACATAAGAAGCCTTGGCGTTAACAATAATAGCTAGTCCTAATAACATGCACGTGCTGTAAATATTCATGGCAATATAATAATGAAAACCGGAGCAAGTACTCAGCTCCCGCACGCATACATACGCGCGCGCGAGCGCGTAAATAGCAATAAATGAAAGAGAAATTTTGAAGAAACCAAGCAATAATCAAAACAAATCTGAACCGAATCAACTAAACTAACAGAAAAAAGATGAATATAAAAAAAGAGTACAGGAAAGAAAGACAGAAAACGAAAGGAAAAGAAGAAAGGAAGAAAACTAGAAAGAAAACAATAAACATCCCCCCAAAAAAACAAATTGCCGAACCCCCCCACCCCCCCCCAACCAAACACACAAAACCCCCAACAAACCACAAGGAACCAACCCACGAAATAACGAAGAACATCAAGCAAAACTCAAAGAAACAAAGAACAACAAATGGCCGCTCTATCAGAAACAAACAATAACAACAGTTACCCACACTAAAAAATGATGGCAAATGCCCACACTTTAAAAAGTAAAAACAAAAACAAAACAAGAATAACAAATGCCCACACTAAAAAAAAAAGTGCCCACACTAAAATAAATAAAAAAGAATACCACATGCCAGCACTAAAATAAAGTAAAGAAAAATAACAAATGCATGCATTACAATAAAGAAGAATAACAAATGCCTGCATTAAAATAAGGTAAAGAAGAATAACAAATGCCTGCACTAAAACAAACAAAGAATGCCACACTAAAATAAACAAAGAATGCCACACTAAAATAAACAAAGAATGCCCACACTAAAATAAACACAGAAGAATAACAAATGCCTGCACTAAAACAAACAAAGAATGCCCACACTAAAATAAAACAAAGAATGCCCACACTAAAATAAACAAAGAATGCCCACACTAAAATAAAACACAGAAGAATAACAAATGCCGGCACTAAAATAAACAAAGAAGAAAAAACAAATTCCTGAACTAAAATAAACAAAGAAGAATAACAAATAGGGGAAAAAGAAAAATAACAAATGTCCCACTAAAATAAACAAAGGAGAACAACAACTATGCACACTAATTCAAATAGAAAAAATCAAAAGAACAAAATGCCCTCACTAAAAACAAACCAAGGAACAATAACAAATGCCCACACCAAAGTAAACAAAAAATAACAACACATATTTGCACTAAAAGAAACAAGATGACCAAATAACCCACAAACAAGAAAGAATGGCCGAACTAAAAGAAACAAAGAAGAACAACAAATAATGCCCGATCTAAAAGAATGACAAGAAATGCACAACTACCTGTAACAAAAATAGCAAATGCCCTCACTAAAAGAATACAGAATAACAACTGACTCACTAAAAGAAAACAGAACAAATGCCCTCACTAAAAAACAGAACAAGTGCCCTCACTAAAAGAAAACAAAACAACAAATGCCCTCACTAAACAAAAACAGAACAAATGCCCTCACTAAAAGAAAAGAGAACAAATGCCCTCACTAAAAGAAAAGAGAACAACAAATATCCACACTAAAAGAAAAGAGAACAACAAATGCCCTCACTAAAAGAAAAGAGAACAACAAATGCCCAGACCAAAAGAAAGCAAAACAACAAACGCCCACACTAAAAAAAGCAAAATAACAAATGCCCACACTAAAAAATAACAAAATAACAAATGCCCTCACTAAAAGAAAAGGGAACAACAAATGCCCTCACTAAAAGAAACAGGAACAAAAATGCCCTGCTAAAAGAAAAGAGAACAACAAATGTCCTAAATAAAAGAAAAGTGATCAGGAAATGCCCTCACTAAAAGAAAAGGAATAACAAATGCCTACACTAAAAGATAAAACAGAATAACAAATACCCACACTAACAAAAGAAACAAGCAAATAAATATGGATCACTAAAAAGAAACAAAAAATAACATATGCCCACTCTTAAAAAAAGAAAACAAAAAAATAAATGCTCACCCTAAAAACAATCTCAAAAAAGGACAATAAAAGCTCCCACTAAATAAAAAACAACAACAACAAAAAAACCAAAAGAAAAACTAAAAAACAACAACAAAAAAACATAAATAAAACAAAAAAAACAACCCCCCAAAAAAACTAAAGCACAGAGAATGGACTCAACTTCGCAGCTATCTTTCACGAAATGCCAAACACGGCACGAAAATGCCTGGCAAACTTATCAGTGTTCCAACTCTCCCCCCCCGCCCCCCCACCTCTCAACACACACACCCCTGCCCCCTCCCCTTCTCTCTCTTCCTCTTTCAACACTCATATCTGACACCACAAAATATATGGTCTCCCCATCAAGGGAGCCCCAATCTTGCATACCATTCCTGTCCGGTCCCTCCTTCGTTTCTCAGGAATCCCTTTATCACATAACTGGTACATCGATCAGCCCACGTTGAAAACCTTTCTCCTGACACGAAAATGCTCTTGCTACCCCAGCATTGTGAGATATTTCTCAACCAAGTAAATAACTTTGTATTGTTTTCTAAAATAATCCACAAAACCACAGTAAAAAAAACACCACAACCCCCCCCCAAAAAAACAACAACACCAAAATAAAAACAAAACACACACCTGAATATGTCTAGAGGTCATTTCGGTACCAGTAAGAATATGTATGTTTTTGTGTTTGTGTGCGTGTCTGAAAGCAATGGAATTATTTAAAATGGAAAGAGTTATCAGAATCATGCCGAAAATGAAACTGGCTTAAGCCTATGTCACAACGAGGGTTTTGTGTTTGTTTTTTTTTAAACGTATTCTGTATGTATCAGCTGTACAAAATAAATGAATTTTTCATGCCATGTATGTATCATGTTACCAGAACCCCCCGTCCCCCCCAAAAAAAAAAAATGGTAAAAATTAAACAAATTCAAATTCTTTATTTCTGTTATTCATTTAGAAATACGGAGGACTTAAAAATGAACACATCATATCAAGAAGCAAAATCATAACCGAACAAAAAAAATTTTCGCTCACAATTCAAACTTAATATTTTAACAAAAACTGTCTGCTTACCTTATTTCAAAATCATTAAAAATTATCTTACTTGCTATTTTTGAGAGTATTCATCATTTTAACACCACCCAGTACAGTCTCCGGGATCCCTGTTTTGTTTTTTTTTTTTCAAGAAAAGAGTTTCTCGTATTTCAGTGTATGGATGTTTAACGTCATAAATATTTTGGTAAGAGTGGTTTGACCAGTTTCATTCAAACACGGCCAAGTGAAATTGGTCACCAATATCACCACTGTGGCATTTTGTGCAGTATTTTTCATTTCTTCCCTAGACCAGCGGAATCCCGATGGATGACATAAACCCAGGCATCCATTCTCTATCTGGAAAGACATGGGGGGGGGGCTCCACCAAGTTAAATGACCCCCTCCCCCAAACAAAAAACAAAACAATCCCCCCCCCCAAAAAAAAAAAAATCCAACACACACACATACCTTCAAAAACCTCAAATACTCCCCACACTAAACAAAAGCAAAACCCCACAACCTCAGACACTACAATACAGTAGACAGACATACAAAGTTCTACATGATTGTATGTATACACAAAACAAGGATTTAGGGTTATTTGTACCAATCTATCTGAATTGGTGTAAGGCTAGACACGGGTCCAAAAGTGGCCACAATCATGTTGTTTGTTTTAAAAAAAATAATCAGTCTGGTACATTACACATTGCAAACCTATCCGGATACCTTTGGCTGAAGAGAAGGCTAGGGATAGCCAGTGGGGTGGCTCACATGAACATACATACCCAGCAATGCTCACTCTGCTTGGATCCAGTGGGATGGGCCTCACCGTGATCAACATTTATCCACCACACACGAATTTGTAAAATTCAAGGAGTTAAGGGAGAAGTCCGGTTGAACAAGCGATGGATAAACTAAAATCAGTCTTGAAGGCTACTTGTAGTTGCAAAACAAAACCCCTACAAAAACAAATAATCCGCAATAATTTTTAAGACATTGTTTTTCTGAGCCGAAATTACATTACAAGTATGTAATCGCAAAATATAGACCATATTTGGTAACAGGTTTTAGGTATGGACAATGTATACTGAAATTACTTCCCTCCTTGAACTAATCAGACAATTCCCGTCAGCTTAAGACCGCAATACATCATAGCCTTACTATTACTACTACTACCGCTGCTGCAGCTTCTGCTGCTGCTGCTACTACTACTACTACTACCGCTGCTGCAGCTTCTGCTGCTGCTGCTACTACTACTACTACTACCGCTGCTGCAGCTTCTGCTGCTACTACTACTACTTCTACTACTACCACTCTGTCTATCCTACCACAACTACAACTGATGTAATAATTTTAGGCTTGTTTATCTACTGCTTATTTATTTATCTATCAATCATTTTACTCTACCTTACGGTTGCTCTTTCAGTATATTTCAGTCGCTGCCTATTTGAACCCCCCACCCCACCCCACCCCTAGCCAGGGTCACTTCACGCACAAAAGACAAAAAAGGACAAGCACACCTACCAAAAAGAAACAAAAGGAATTAACAGACTTTAAAAAAAATCCTGTTCCAGCATCCAACCAACCATGTTTCTTTTGCTGTCAGTAGTTGAGATTTATGTCTTAATAGCTTAAAACTTAGAATTTTCTCTTTTTTGCTTGGGAGGGGGAGAAAACAGTTAAGACAACAGTGGCTTTCTACAAAATTTTGCCAGGGACACCACTGTCACCATGGTTTCTTTTACGTGCGATAGCTGTTCTTGAATATTTACTCACTCACTCAGTCCCATGTCCCAAAGGACGTAGGGGGGACATGAGAGAAGACGCAACAGAGATCTTTTTCCATGCTTCACGATCCTGTGTGGCTAGTAGGAGGTGTTGCAGGGGTTGGGCGGTCCAGTCTTTGATGTTGTCAACCCATGATTTCTTTTGGCGGCCTCTTCTTCTCTTGCCCTCGACTGTTCCTTGCAGGATGGTTTTTGCTAGGGTGTTGTGTCTTGTGGTGTGACCAAACCACATCAGCTTTCTCCTCTTTATGGTGGAGAGCAAAGGCTCTTGGGGGCCCACACGCTTTTTGATTTCTTCTATCACATAGTTATTGGTCTTGTGTTCTTTGTATGATATTTTGAGGAGTCTTCTGTGGCACTTGTTCTCGAATGCTTGGATTCTCCTCTCTAACTCTGCTGTCAGAGTCCATGATTCACAGCCATATAGGAGGATAGATATCACGAGGGATTTGTAAAGGTGGTATTTGGTGCAGAAGCTGAATATTACTATCGTCATTATTGTCTAATTTGTTTGGATATAATTTCAGTTTTTTTAAATCTCGTATCCCCAAGAATGAATATTTTCTAAATGAAACAACAACAATAAAAGGCGAAGAAGGCAGATTGTTAGAATGCCTTTTGCCATGCCACTTCCTCCATGGGCCATGTCCTTTGGTCATTGCAGAGCCACATGGTCATCCTGCCTCACGCTGACCGCTAGCTGTCCGTGTTGACCAGCAAGCTGTGCTTACCAGGCCAGTCTGCCACTTCCACACAGTTTTCCCTTTCCTCCGCTAGAGCTCCCAGGTTCACCAATGGTAAGATTTTCGCGTATGGGACCAGCCTCCCGCCACCACCATTTCGGCAGCCGCATTCCGACGTCGGGGGTTGTCTAAACACGAAACCTGTGTGCATGCGGCCTTTTTTAAAAAAAAAGGATTTTACCGTCTTTTTCTACCTGCACGAAATGACCTTTTTTTCAAATGGCGGAAGGGGATTTTAAAGTGTGCAAGAAGATGTTCTGCGTGCGCACGCCGAAACTCGTTTTATAGTCTCATCGAAAGGACTTTGACAATCAGTTCGAATTTTTTCTTCAAACTGAAAAAGAAAGGCCAAGGCCAGGATGGAAACCAAAACCTCACAGTTTATTTGTTAGAGCACATGATCGTTATAACCTCCAGCCACCTTCCTTCTGAATTCAAGATATTGTGAAGGCAGACTCACATATAAAAAAAAATTCTTCTCTTCATCTTCCACGAGGACAGGCAGGTATGGTGACGTCAATGACTGACGTGGTTACATCCTCCTGATGCTACAGTTGGAGGTCTCTTTTATGCCTAGTCCTCAAGATAGTTATTTCAAAATGGCGTCCTGATTTGAAGCTGGCCGCCTCAGCAACGTGCTTGAGAAGTTGCTGTTTAATTAATTTGCAATGGCAAATCCTTTTTCTAGTTTTGTGTGAAAGTGGCACGGCAGTTTGAGAGTAAACCGGGTTGGTCCACCTCGCCAAGCCTCAATTTCACTATATTCCTCTGCCATTTTTGTTTGATTAGTCAGTTGACAAGAATCAGACACCGTCGACCATGTGTAGCTAGCCAATCTGTTTCAGTGTGAGAGATCTGGATAAATACTACAGCAGGGTAAAGAGTTGACTGGCAGGACAGTTCAGCAATGAGTAGTCACATGAAACAAGGACACATAATTATGACAGAGTAAAAACCGGTCAATTTTAATAAATACTAATACGTACGTTTAGCAGTGCTTGCGATGTGAAGGGAGGGGCTGGGTGTCTTTTTCTTTGTCTGTCTTTTGTTAACAGCATGGGGATATGAGGACGACATCAACCTACAGTACAGGACAGTTCTCTGAGAGACATCAGTGCACGACAGAGTCAGCTGAATATGGAATAACAGTGGATATCATGGTTGCAAGACAATTCACCGCAGCACACCACGTACCACTAAAGCGGAAAATGGAAAAATCACTTTTCCATGGGTCTTGCTACCGAAGTGAAAACTGAATAATGTTGGACAAAAATACAGACAGGCAGGCTGTAGGAGGGAGGGAGGGAGGGAGGGAGAGAGAGAGAGAGAGAGAGAGAGAGAGAGAGAGAGAGAGAGAGAGAGAGAGAGAGAGAGAGAGAGAGAAGAGAGAGAGAGAGCGCAAACATAAAACAGCAAAACATGCAGTGAAGAAAACCTACACTTCACACTTCAAAATGTCAAACAAGAGACAACGGAGCTCAAACTAACTGTCTTTTCTGTTTGTTTTAAACTTACTGCCTTTTGGTGTTTTTAAAAAATTTCTGTAGTTACGTAACTTTTTTAATTTACTTTTGTTCACTGTTCCCTTATGTATCCATAACCACATATATAACAATCAACTTTGATCTATGTTAATTTGATACTGAACTCTGAAGAGAATTCTAAACAGGTTTTTTTTTTCTTCTAAACTTTCAAAACAGAAACAAAAGTCTGAATGTGGCAATACTTTCTCGTTCAATTTAGTCACTTTGAGTTTTATATCAATAAGCAAACCGTTTACAAACCAGTCAGTCAAGCAATGAATAATTTGTTTAGAACTTTCAAGAGAAGAGGCTGAGGAGTCATAATATTTTCTCATTTATTTTAGTTACCTTGATATGAATAAATAAACAACGGTCAGTTTGGTAACTTTCATAAGAACAAATAAATAAACTTATGCAAAATATGTATCATATGGTAACTTCAAGTGTGCCTGTAAATGAATTAGCAGTAATAATCCTAACATTCTCTAAGTTTCAAATAACTTTATTGTTGTTCTTGTTTCTTTCTTCTTTTTTTTTAAAGCGTTTTAACATGTTCAGCTTCTTTCTCTTTGCCCTGAATATCTTTAGCATCCAAAGTAGATTTTTCCCCAATGTGCATTATTCTATTTTTAGTCCGGCTGACCACGGAAACTAATGTAACAACCTGAAGTTTACAGTCTAATGTCTGTGGATATAAAGACCTTACAGTGGTTTTACTATTATAATAATAATAACAATCTCAAATGTTATAATGTGTAGAACTTTATTTTATATTATTATTGGATTTGTTGTTGTTCTGCTGCAATTGATGGTGGATATCCCTTTAATTCATCGGTCAAATAAAACAAAAAGAATTATTATAATCCAAGCAAACAAAAAAGTATTATTTTAACTCAGACCAACAACAAAAAAAACCTGAATAAATACAATATAGATAATGAATAAATGAATATACACATACATAAATGAGGATAGGCTTGTTTCAAGAACCACAGTACAAAATGCTTGGCAATTGTTTTTGTGAATTTGTGAAGGAAAAAAAAAATTAATACCTCACTCACTTGACTTCAACCTGTACAATACTATAGGCGTTTATCCTGACTTCATTAAAGGGTCTTGTATATCACGTCCCTGTAAAATCCAAGTTTATGATAAAGATTTAAACTACTTGGCTTTAAAAAAAAGAAGAACTGATTTTACAACTTGTCGGGCCTTCATCTTCACGAAGCGCATTTCCCATATCTACGGCCTACTAAAATTTAGCCGACGTATGCAAAGGTTAAACTAAAGCTCAATACGTGTTGGATGTTTTCTTTTTCTAACGTTCTGATGAGAATGTTGTTTGTTAGCTTTTTGTTCTGATGTTCTGATAGGTGGTTCGGTGGTCTAGAGGTTACGCGCCTGCCTAGAAAGCGAAAAGTCCGGGTCGGAAGTGTGCGGTGGTTTGAATCCCGTTTGGCCCCTAAAACTTCCCCCTCATTCATTGGACCATGAGTGGTGGTCTGGGTGCTAGTCTTTTGGATGAGACGAGAAAAGGAGGTCCCGTGTGTTATACACAATTATTAAGCGTAAATAAAAGAACCCACGGCTACAAGAGAGTTGTCCCTGGCAAAATATAGTAGCAAACATGAAAAAACTGGGTGGCGCTGCTCTTGCGACGACGCGCTCTACCCGGGGAGAGCAGTCCGAATTTCACATGGAGAAATCTGCCGGGACTTAAAGTGGTGTAAAATGTAAAACCCCCAAAAAAGTTTTAAAATGATGAAAATGACACAGCCATAACGGTGAATACTTGATCTTCTACATGCATGTAAACAGCAAGGCAACGGCATGTCTACACGAAACTCACCCTGGAAATCGTAAAACTCAAAGCTCTTAATCTACCATGTACCACTAATAATCCACAAAATATCAGAGATTACAGGATGACTTAGATTTTCATGATATAAGAGCAAAAAAGGTAAGAAAATTTCCGATGTATTGAGAACCTTTTTTAGGCTAAAAGAATGGCATACTCATTTGGGTTTTAAGTCTTCACCCTTTTCAAATCGCGCCGGACTAAGGTGTGGTCACCTGACAGTAACTTTTAAGTGACACTTCTGAGGCCTTTAATACTTTTAAAAAAATTGTCATTTTTATTTTTCAAAACTCACCATTAAAAAATCCCAAATGCCATACTTGCCAAACATTTGCAAACTGGGATAGTGCGCACTCACAAACGTGCAGGCGCGCCCACACACAGACTTTCTATAAAGTGTACAATGAAACTTACTCGTTGTTTGATTGTAGATCTGTATGAAGTAGGCCTACTGCTCTTCAAACTATTGTTTTGTTTACATGTATTATCAATTTGTACTGCTTTATATAACACATTCAATCACTACAGACTTCTCCCATGAAATTCCTGTTGTTCCCTCCACCTTTGATCATTCCATTAAATTTGTCCTCCTGTGTATGTATTTTCATTTCCCAGTGGGAATGTCTTTTCAGTCTTCTCTACAGAATTTTGCTAACGAAAACTGTATTATTACCGTGGGTTCTTTAATGTGCACAAAGTGTTCACATGCTTACTCTGAGCCAAAGACATGGAAGAATAAAACAAGGTAACTGGGAAAACTCTTGTAATTGGGCACTTTTATCCAGAGAAAGTGGGGTATTTACTAACCCCTCCCCCCTAAAAACAGCAAAAACAACCCCCCCATACACAAACACACACCACAACACCCTGCCCCCCCCCCCCCCCCCCTCCTACCAACAACAAAAATCAACCAACCACCACCCTAAAAAAACAAAAACAAAAAAGACTCCACTACACACAAACACAAAAAAACCCAACCCAGCTACCCCCCTAACAACAATAAAACAAATATCAATAAAAGTAAAAAAAAAAACAACCACAAATGACCAACACCAACCAAAAAAACCTGCACACACCAACCCCCCAAAAAAACAACAACAAACAAAACAACAACCCCAAAACAAGCCAACAACAACAAAAAACCCACAATAAAAACAACCAGAAAAGAAAAACGAAAGGAAACAAAGCCCCAAACCAACCAAACAAAACAAGAGCAAAAGAAAAAGAGAAATTCCGCCATGCAGTTTCCAATTTTGCCATGAACATAATCAACTGTTGAGAGAGAGAGAGAGAGAGAGAGAGAGAGAGGAGAGAGAGAGAGGAGAGAGAGAGAGAGAGAGAGAGAGAGAGGAGAGGGAGAGAGAGAGAGAGAGAGAGAGAGGGGGGAGAGAGAGAGAGAGAGAGAGAGAGAGAGAGAGAGAGAGAGAGAGAGAGGAGAGAGAGAGAGAGAAACAAAAACCAAGAAAGCAAAGCAAAAATATTGAGGAACTGAAAACAGCTAGCAGTGCAGTAGATAAAAGAGTAGTTTAGTATGAATAAAGTTGAATCAACTTTGCAAATCAAGACATGTTTGATATAAATATCATGCTTGATATAAACATTTCCTATTTGCAAGAATGATAGGGGGAAAAACCTGAAAAGACACAAGCCAAAAAAAAAATCGATTAGAAACTGCTTCTGTGATTTGTTCTGGAATAGGGTTCTCATGATATTTTGCCCTATGTGAGATTATTTCATTTTACAGCCTTGCCTCTTTGGGGAGAAATCATATCTAACAATTTTTAAAGGAACTATTCAGAATGTCTGTATAATGATCATTTGTACCTTTGTTTTGTGTCTATACCAACTGTATGTTTTATGCTTTATTAAAACTAAACTACTCTTCTATCTACTGCACTGCTCTTTTCATTTTCTCAATATTTTTGCTTTGCTTTCTTGTGGTTTTTTTTGTTGTTTGTTTGTTTATCTTTCCCTCTCTCTCTTGATTTGTCATGAGGGCTTGCCAGTAAGTAGGCACTGTGTACCATTACTTTATGGGGCAAAGCCTGTTACTTTATGGGGCAAAGGCCTGTTACTTTATGGGCAAAGGCCAAGTGAGAAAAAAAAAAAAAAAAAAAAAAAAAAAAAAGCATTTCTATCACTACTGTAAGAACATATTTTTTATTGGTAAAATTACATTTTTATTGTGGCAACCTACTGCATTTGACACTTTAAAAAATATTAATATCATTATTAATAGTAGGCTAATAGTAGTAGCATTATTATTATTATCATTATTGTTATTGTATATTTGATATTATCATCATCATTACTATCATTATCACTATACAGTTGGAATGTGGCTAACCTAATTATAGTAGGTAAAAATGGTTGCATACACAATTTCTCACAATTGGGCAAACTGGGAGTGTAGCCAGTGAAAAAAATCCACATTGAGAAAGAATTAGTAAGACACATTGACCTTGGTCTGTATTGTGTATTACATGTTTGAGTTACCAGCTTAAGAAATCTGTTCCCATTTTCTTCAGCAGATATGAAAAATATTTGCAAATTGACCTCAATTTGATGCCTCCCCCCCCCTAAAAAATATTCAACAACCAAACAATAAACTAAAAAACAGCAACCCCCCTCCCCCCCAAACAAACTAACCAAAAATATAACCCACAAACTACCCCCACCCCCCTGAAATTTAAAAAACAAACAAACAAAAAACACACAAACAAAACCAACAACAACAACAAAACAAACAAAACCCAACAAAAGAAAACAACAACAACAACAAAACAAAAAACCAACAATAACACCCCACCCCATGACAAAACCCAAAATCAAACATCAACAAAAAAACAACAAAAAACAACAACAACCCATCTCTTTAAACATGAACTCTGTGGTCTTCTCAAATGCTCCTGCTTATTTGCACATACCACATTCCCATTTGTACGATTTTTTGTTCATTCCTTCAATCCTTGGCTAGAACTCTAAGATTCATCAATGCTGAGGATTTGGGCATGGGACAATTTTTAACCCTAAATTAAGATATATATGTAACTGCATGCCCATGTTTTACATAGGCAAAATGGGTGAGGAAAAATAGCCTTGGTTTTACATTGTTTAGAAGCAAAACTATTTGTGGTTATTTCATAATATTTTGTTTCTTCTTTGTGTTACCATTCTTTGGGCATTTTCTTTTAATTGTTGGGAGGGATTTTTTGTGTGTTTGTTTTTGGATCTTCTCTCTCTTTCTCTGGGAGAGAGCATGGATGCATGAGGGTATGCCAGATGTAATCGAACCTTTATGTTACTTTAAATGAAGTCTGTATGTTTTAAAATCTCTCTCTCTCTCCTCCAGCCCTGACAATTTGTTTGTGTGCATTTTGTGGCTTATGCTTTTTAAAAGGCGGGGGTGGGGGGTAGATGAATAGAATTTATTCAAGAAAAGTATTTAACAAAACCACAAGCATAACCTTGAGGGGACAACAAGTAAACAAGTTCATAATACTCCTGCCGTAATTTACAGTTACTTACGTTGTGATGGGTGAGTTCACAGTATTAACTATGCAACAGGTGACTGCGTCATATACTGTACACTGTTTCCTCTAAAATTATCATTTTACTGTTGTTTAAAATAACATTTTTTTGTAAAATTTCTTAGCTCCTATCGTCATCACATTTACAAACAACAACAAAAAGCATGCCAAAAACACACATGGTATTGCATAGTGTTTCATTTTCATCTGTATTGATACATATGAACCTGCAAGTATACAGTCGTGCCTGCAACTACAGACAGACAGACAGACGACAAACAGATAGACAGACAGGCAGACACAGACACAGGCACGTGGGGTCGAGGTCAAGCATACAATGGGAAACTGGGAGGGAGGAATGGAGGTGAGGAGAGGATGATTGGCAGGGTTGTTTCCCCCTCCCCCTGCTGCTGACTTGGCCTGATTTCATATTACCATGGATACGATCTGCGCTTCTTTCTCCTTCCCCTTCCCAACACTCGAAAAAATTAGCGTGCACTCGTGCTCACGCGCATGCATACAAAAAGTCTGCAGGCTAGCCTGAAAACACACACACGCACGCGCGACACACACACACACAATTACTTTTTTAAAAATTCGTTGGAATTACTGTTTTTGTTAGGAATTGTTAGAACTGCATTTTCCTTTTTGTTCATTGTAGTGGAGTAGGTAAGTAACGTGTAGGCCCTATTGATTCCCTGAAATTCCATCTTCCATACAGTACCAACTACACCATCCTCCCCTGATATTCACACACCCTTCCCCCTCTGTCTTTCTCTGTCTCTGTCTCATTCTCGTCTAATATCACAATTTGTGAAAAGACATTAAAAGAATTTGAACACACACACTCTGAAAGTTAGGGATTCAACTCTGCAAACGCCTATGCCTATTTCTTTTCAGGGGGAGTATAGATCTGGAAAGTGTTCTGTTCACAAAGACTAGATTGTTCTCCATTCATGCTGCTTTGAATCATCTTATTTAAAAACAACAAAAAAACAAAAACAAAATAAAACAGAATCACTTAACACTAACTCCCCTCCCCCCCCCCCCCAGCAACAAATATTATATAATGTAGAAAAATTTCACTAAACCCCAAACAAAACAGCCACTCAAAACAACAATCAAACAATAAGAAAAAAAACCCAGTCTAGCACACTGTCGGCTGTTGAGTAGGGTAATTTCCACCCTGTTCTGTAGATAATCTCTTAAAACAAAAGCAAAAAAGCCCTAAAAATATCATGAAAATGAGTAGATCTATCCCAGTTATTGGAAAAAAAGCGGAAGGGAACCATGTACTACTAACAAAAATTATAAAGCATAACAAAAATTTTCTATATCATAATAACTATACCTGTTAGGAATAATAACTAATAATATAAAAAATATGTTACAAAAAGCTTTCTATATCATACATATCTAAAAGGGAGGTTATGAAAATAAGCCAGCAATTTTGCCTTTGGTGAAAGTAAGAAAAGAATACCCAGAGCAAGAAAACCATGGAAAGTTTTGAGATTGCAAGCACTTTGAATTCTTTTAAATTGATTTTAAAAAATAGTTTGTTTACATCACTATCATCATGATTTTAACATTATCATTGTCATCATCATTGTTACCAATATGATAATATAATATATATATATATATATATATATATATAATATATATATATATATATATATATATATATTTACCAGTAGAGCAGTTACAGTTAGTTGTTGCTTTAGTTGTCATTATGGTTTTTATAACGATTTGTATCATTTCTATATTCTAATTATTGTCCCTGAGATCACTATGCCCATTTTTTAAATTTATCTATTCTTTTATATCAAGGGTAATGAGTTCATGTGCTTTTTTATATCAAGTCCCCGTGTGTATGCAGTTTGGTAAATCATGATATCTGTTCTCACCGGCACACAATGGTGTACTCTTACAAAAAGCGGAACAGGATTTAACATGTGGGCAAGATGTTCTGGGGGGGGCCTCGGTTTATACAATTATAGGAGCCTCGGTTTAGTTTAGTCTCATTGGAAAGACTTTTGGGGAGAGCCCAGTTGGCACTGATGTAACACTCCAGGAGAAAAAATGTGTGTGTGTGTGGTGCGTGTAAATATTTCTACTTTTTAGTTAAAAAATAAATCATAGATCACCCAAGAAACATTTCAAACACTTAAGAAAGACTACACCATCCCAGAACTATTTACATTACTTGTTCTTTGTACACTAAAACTGTCTGGGTTCATCAATAAATTAATTCCCTGTTTTTACACTGGTAAGTTTATGACTGGCACAGGTACTACTCATGTTTGGGTGCTTTTCTTGTGCTCGGTGTGAGCTGATATTTACTTATTCATTTATTTATTCTTTTCTATCGAGGATAATGGAATAAGCACACATATGCATTTTTACATCTAGTCCTCGTGTGTATGCAGTTTTGTAAATCTTGTCATCTGTTCCCACCCGGCACAGGATGGCCTAGTCTTACTAGTCTTACGAAAACTGGAAAAGCAGAACTGGATTTAACGTGTGCGCAAGATGTTCTGTGTGGGTTCACTCGCCAGGCCTCCGTTTATTTTTATTTATTTTTTTTTGGGGGGGGGGGGGGGGGGGGAGCAGAGTACAGTCAGCACTGATGTTAAAAAAATCTCCTCCAACGGAATGGTTCCCCCGTGGTCAAATTGCCAGCGCAATGTTCTGACCACTAGGCTATCCGATATTGTGATACTGTGTTGTGGTATTTTTCTGTGATAATGTTTCGCCTGATAACTCTGTGTATAGCTTGTAACCATGTGAATATCTCTGTATAAGCAATAATGAAGTATTTGAATTGAATTTGATTTGATTGATGATACTTAAATATTTTCACAATTATCATTCTGATCCAGTCCCAGAGTATTGTTTCACAGCAAGTAGTTAAAAAAATGTGGACAGTTAGGAAATCAAAATAATGTTCATCTGTTTCATTTACAGTGATGCAACCACAAGATGGATCATTCCAATAAAATGTTTTTATCAAAACTATTTTGAATGATTTTCCTTTCATGGTTTTATCCAAATCAGAAAAAGTCATCTGTTCTGACTGTTGAAAACTGTTATCAATCATGAAACTACTTTCCCCAAGATTTAACTTAGATGATTCCTTGTTACTACTTATCCTAAGCAAGACTTTGGAGTAAAAGAAGTCTTATAAAGGATAGGGACTACCTGTACTTCAAAGAGAAATAAATACAGCTGCAGACAGAAAAAAGGGTTGCGATGCGTTTTCCCAGGGAGAGCAGCCTGAATTTCAGGCTGAGAAATCTGCCGTGACCTAAAAGTGGTATGAAATAAAATGAAATGAAATTTACTCAAAATTATCGACCCATCATCTTTAGGCTAAATAATCAAATAAATGATTTTGAAAAAAAAAACGAACAGTTTTTTGCCAAAAAGAAAAGTTTGATTCAAAGAACAGACCAAGAAGGAACAAAAAACACTATTGAAATCAGCTACAAAAAAAACAAACAAACGTACAATAATTTCACATGTGAAACAAAATTTAAAAATAACAAAAAATCCAACCCCAAACAAAAGCCAGAAGCAATCGATTTCTGGTCAACTCTAAACTCTGCTAGGCCAACATCCACGTCCACCCTTTCTCCTAGGCCTACCCCCCACTCTCACCTAAGTCTATGCCAGCCCCCCTCACCCCCCCTCTTTCCCATATCAACTAACAATATTTCAGTGAGAATGCACTGCTGTACTACCAGCAGCAGCCATAGCCCCAGAAAACGATGACCTTGCTCCTAACCAGAGCTGTGCAGCTGGGGAATGGCGTGGGGGGTGTGGGTGGGTTGAGGGGGGGGGGGTGGAGGCCTATGGTCCGTTATTACCTGCCGGCCTACTTCAAACCCCATCCAGTCCTGCAGCCCGCCATTTGTTCCAACCCGCACTACACAGACAACGACCGTAAAGCGACAAGGGTAGAGTTATTTGGGCTTTGCCTTCAAGGCTGCGCTTGGTAGGCTAGCCTGGGCCTAACAGAAGAGAGAGAGAGAGAGAGAGAGAGAGAGAGAGAGAGAGAGAGAGAGAGAGAGAAGGGCAGGCAGGGGGTGGGGGAAACTGAACACAAGAGGGGAGAGGGAGATGAGAGAGACACCGTATCTCTCTCCTTCCTTCCCCTTAACCTCCTTTCCACGTCTTCCCGACTGGCAGACACACACACACACACACACACACACACCGCGCGCTGTTTCAAGATCAGCGCACACTGAGCAAGACACACACATTGTGGAAAGCAAAACGGGGAAAAAAATCGATTTTCGTTCCCCTCTCCATTTTTGTCGTTGAAATCACCTTGTCCTCGCCTACTTCATTCCAATACCCTATTAAGACCGTTGATAGCAATCCGATTAGATAGCAGCAGAGTGCCGTGTTGGTATTATTTTATCAAGTCGTGTCCTACTTTTCAACGTGACCTCTTTTCCACTCACGCGGCAGCACCACACAGGCTCACACACACAGGAGACTGACAAGCATACAGGCAGGCGCCATGATTGCTAAGCAACACATTCTTGGCTTCTTTCACAAAAGCTTGCTAGGCCTGGCTGCAAAGGAAAAACACAGAAGAGCTCCATTTCTCGGCACAGCCAGTACACGCACACGCACACACAGAGATTTCTTGGTGTCGTCTGCTTCTTTCACCCCCTCAAGTCGTCTTGTCTGTTGGAAGTATCCATCACACAGGCAGAAGTAGGACGCGACTTCGCGCCACAGACAATAAAGCGATGACCCGGCGTTATCAAATGTCTACCTGTAGGTCTGTTCTTTTTCCATTTTTCAATGCCCTCTTTGCTTCTTTTCTCTTCATCACAGCTTGAGGTCGAGGGCCCCGGCTACTTTCAACACTCCCGCTAGGCGTCGCTGCGGCGGCTGGGGGCGGGGTTTGGCTGCGTTGAGTGACGTGTGGGGTTTGTGTTTGTGTTGACAAAGGGAACAAGGATGCTTACTGTTCTTGTGGTCTCTCTTCTTCCTGTTCTATTCTCCCTTGTCCCTCAATAATAATCTTCGCCCCCCTTCACTTCCTTGCTTTAGGCCTGTACACCAGAATCATCGCACCCACACACACACTTCAACACAAAGTTGTTGGATGGTTATGTTGATGTCGAACTCAGTGTGTTGTGTGTGTGTGTGTGTGTGTGCGTGCTGATTTCGATGGCTCCTATCAGACATTCGCAGACTGCTGAGGTTTGTGCCCGGGAATTGGGTCACCCTCAGTTCAGCAGCAGAACGTGGTGGAGTTAGGCCTAGCAGTCTCCACAAGTCTGTTGTGACTCATCTGATTCCCCAGCTCTCTAAGGCAGGGGCTGGCTAGCGTAGCCTAGGCCTATATGCGAGTGAAAACTCCGGCATGCTAGGAATGTGATAACTTAATCACACACAGCCATTATTGTGTCAAAGCACACAGACGCTGTCCATGGCATTTTTTGGTTTTGTTTTTGTTTTTAGGATGACCTTTCACAGTGTGAAAGTGGAAGAAGAGGGGTGGGGTGGAGGTAGGGGTGGGGGTGGAGGGTCTTTTACCTAACATTCGAAAATGTTTAGCAAAATATTTCTCTTTTCTGTCATCACGTTTTGTGTGTGTGTGTGTGCGCGTGTGTGTGTTGTTTTTTTTTACGACACACATACACACATACTCTCTCTCTCTGCTCTCTCTCTCTACATCCTCTCACTCTCTCTCTCTCTCTCTCTCTCCTCTCTCTCTCTCTCTCTCTCTCTCTCTCTCCTCTCAATTCATTCCTGCTATGATGATTTTGCATGGGAGTAAAAGGCAAAACAAAACCTTCCTTTTGACTCCGAGAACAGAGTTGTGGTTTACAAAGTTTTTATTATTACTATTATTGAATAGAGCACATGGCATATACAATTATGTCATCAACAGCATAGCAACAAGTTCACAGCATTTACTGTCAAACAAAACTTCATTAGTATGACCACTGGTAGACAGAATACATATTATCTGCATGATAATGCTCAGGGCTGTTATCATTCTTGATTTGTTTCACATGAAAAATACAACTAAGAAGAGAAAGAAAAGGGGGAAAAATCAAGTAGCAGACAGGAAAGCAGCAAAAAATGGGTAAAAAGTAAAGGTAAAAATAAAAGCTGCATTGTCAAACATAACCATCATACAAGCAACAACACCAAAAAATTGCACACGGACAAAAAAAAGATTCAATCAAACATCTCAACAAGTTGACACCCACGCAACCATCAAACGAAGCAAACATCTGAGTGCATCCACCCCTACAGTAGGCAGAAAAGAAAGGAAAAAGAAGAAATGAGTGTTCTGATGGCTACAACAAAAACAAACAACAACAACAAACAAACCTATAATGACAGCCAGAATATTGTAGTTGACTATTAGCAGCTGTCTTTGGCTATGCACACAGTTGTATTAATACGCATAAGGAAAGTTGATTTCTGTTTGTCAGTGGGATCTGTTTGGAAGTTTAACATGGGGGATGTTCACTGGGGCACTCTGATATCACATCAATTTCTTTTAGTGGCTTGATTTGCCAGTACTGATGCGGTTAATGTATGCAGCGTTTATTTGTTTATAAATTATCATAAGTATCATACTGTGAAGCTGACTTAAACATACTTTTTTATTAGAAGAAAGTAAAGGTGTGGAAAACGCTGAAGCAAAATGTCAGACAATACATACATACATACATAATCATACTATACATACATACATACATATCATACATACATACATACATACATACATACATAACATACATACATACATACATACATACATACATACATACATACATACATACATAACATACATACCTCACACAACACACATTACTTTGCATACAAATATGTACACACAGTATGAATGGAAAGGAGGAGAGTGCAGGTTTATTTGCACCCAAAATGCTGCCTTTTTGCAAATTTATTCAATAAATTATTTGAGCTTCGGCGATGCATTGTTCTACAGGTCTTGCAATGTGAATGTCAGTACCACAAAATGTTCAGACATACATACATACATACATACATACATACATACATACATACATACATACATACATACATACATACATACATACATACATACATACATACATACATACATACATACATACATACTACATGCAAGGCATCTGTCAGTCCCGGAAGACTATGGGGTTGTGCCTCAAAGCTTTGGTAAGAAGTATGGAGGGCAAGCTGTTACCCATGCAGCAGACCCCCCCCCCCCCTCTCCTCGCCACTGGAATGATCCATTGGAAAGGTAACCGCCGATACGAATGGTTCCAGTACCGTTCCAGGAGCCGCCAGAACGTTGCCATATAATACTAATACTAATACTACTAATACTAATACTATAAAAAATGGAGGATTATATAGCGTGAGTTTCCAAATACAGCCCCGAACCACCCAAGGGACTCAAACTCCCCAATTTTTCCTCAGGGATAGTGTCTAAACACGACACCTGTGTACATGCTGTTTTTTTATTTTTTAAATTGTTGTCATCCGCTCCTATCGGCACACAGGGCCTGCTCTTTTGAAAGGCAGAACGGGTTTTTATCGTGTGCACAAGATGTTCTGCGTGCGTTCGCACATGGGGCCATCGGTTTATAGTCTCGTCCGAAAGACACTGTAGTACACTAGTCGGTACTGTCCTGGTGTCTGTACATGTATGTCAAGAGGTCACGAACTGATAGAAGTGATGAGGATGACCAAGAGGGACAAGAAAAAAGAGGAGATTAGCTATTAAAAACAAGAATCCAACAACCTCAAAATCATATAAACAAGCACACCAACTACTAACAACATAAACTGCTCAAGTTACACATCTCGGGAAATGAAAAGAAAAAGGCAGTCATCTTGATGATAACTCGCTGATTGACTGACTGACTGACTGGCAGACTAACTAACTGACTCGTGCTTAGACGCTATCCCTGAGGAAACATCGGGGCGTTGGAGTCCCCAGGGCGGTTCGGGGCTGTATATGGCAATGTTCTGGTGGCTCATGCGACGGCACTGGAACCACTCCTATCGGCGATTGCCTTTCCAATGGATCATTGAAGCGACGTGGAGAAAGGGGGGGGGGAGGTCTGTTCCATGGGTAACAGCTTGCCCTCCATAAAGTACACAGGCTTTGCGTTCTAGAGCCTAGAGCGCAACTCCATAGTCTTCCTAGACTGACGGATGCCTACAGCAGTGTACTTGAACATCACCAGTTCTTTCCTTTCTTTGTTGTTGTTGTTGTTGTTTGTTGTTGTTGTTGTTTTGTTTTCGTTTTTTTGTTTCTTGTTTTCTTGTGCAAATTCTGGAAAGATGCTAAGCTTATTTGTTACGGATGGAATGGCATTGAAAAGCACATTATGATGTTAAGTAAGCACATACCTACTCATTACCAAACAACAATTTAGTCTAATGTTTTCTGTCTTAGGATGTCATACACAATTTGCTTGTTGTTGGTCGTAACATTGAGTTTGTTTGTAACGATTGTTTCCATTTGAATAGATAAACAGGCCTACCAGCTTACACCTATCATTCCCATCGTTAATCATGTTGTTATTTTTGTTATTTAGAATAATTATTTAGCTATTACCATCATATACATCAAATCCACCACATTCTGCTATTCATAAGGCGAAATGCAAATTTACAAACTTGACTCCTACGCCCCCAAAACCACCAAACCATCACACTAAAGTTCACTCAACCGAACCCTCTCGTCACAGCTCAGTTCATCTCCTCCTCATCATTCATCATTGTGCTGAAACTGGCAAACTCACGGTTCTGAAACTGACAAACCCATTGTTCGGGAACTGACAAGACTTACTGAATACCGACATTTGACCGCCCGCGGGTTGTCATAGAAACGCCGTGCTAAGCTTACAGAACTACCAGAAAGCTTTCGGATCAAAACTGCATCAAAGGGGCTTGTCCTTTTCTTTTTGTGTAGGGGCCAATGGTGATTCAAAGTCAGTCACTGTTACTAACGTGAAATGACATTATAACTATAGTGTGTTGGGAACAAAACTAAAGTGATTTATCTTTCTAGATTTTTATTCTCTAGTCATAAGATCTGTTTAGATTTTTCTTCCTATTTTTTATGGCCACTATGAAAGGTTTCTTCTTTTATACTTAATTTATCAACACAGACAAGCGCAATGAGCGCGCGCGCGCACAAACACACACACACACACACGCTCGCATGCACGCACGCACACACACATCACTCACGCGCATGCACACATGCACGCACGCACGCACACACACACACACACGCGTACATACACACACACATATTACACACGCGTGGCACACACCTACATACAGAGAGAGAAGAGAGAGAGAGAGAGAGAGAGAGAGAGAGAGAGAGAGAGAGAGAGAGAGAGAGAGAGAGAGAGAGAGAGAGAGAGAGAGAAACTTTGAAAACTTTTTATTGAGGGAGAAGAACAAGCATAATTATGTGATGGTTTTTTCTTTTACATTCAGTACTCAGTTTAGAAAAATCATAATAAATACAAAACAAACAAAAATATAGATATCAATACAAAGAACATATCATATTAAAGAAGAAATCTGTACATAAATCAAAGACATGGAAGGAAAGAACAATACAAATATCTTCTGGATAACATAATTGAAACATAAGATGAAGAAAACGAGCACCTAGAAAGCACAAATGATTTGGAAAAAAAAATGATACATGGGGGGGACAACTAAGTACATAAAGAAATTATTTTGGGCTCGGAGAGAGAGAGAGAGAGAGAGAGAGAGAGAGAGAGAGAGAGAGAGAGAGAGAGAGAGAGAGAGAGAGAGAGAGAGAGAAGACAGACAGACAGACAGACAGACAGACAGACAGACAGAAGACAGACAGACAGACAGACAGACAGACAGACACAGAGACAAAGACAGACAGAGACAGACAGACAGAGGACCGACCTACCGACAGACAGATACACAGACAGACACACGCACAGACACACAGACAGACACACACACGCACGGAGGTTTGTTTTGGCAGATCAGTACCTCCGCTGTCGATGTAACAGTCCACATGACGTCAATTTTGTCAATGGTGACGTCATCCCTGTCAAGCCCGGTGACAAGCCGAAGTCGTCCTGTTTGACAGTGACAAGTTGTGACAGTGCCATGACGAGACGTACCATCAACTGTCACTCACTGTCACTGTCACTGTCACACAGCGCGTGCGGTACTCCCCCCTCCCCCCCCCCCCCTTTGACTAGACTACGATAGTAGATAACAGGATGTTTTTAAGTAAAGAGAAATCAAAACAAACGAAAAAACTCTAGTGTGTGTTACTAACACATGCACACGCGCGCGTGCGAACACGCACACACATACTCACGCACGCACGCATGCATGTACGCATGCACACACACACGCACGCACACCACACACACACACACACACACACACACACACACACACACACACACACACACACGCTGGCAGAGGCAAACACGAGCGCACGCACGCTCACACTAAGGAGAGTTAACTCAGTACCACTCCACTCCACAAGTCCTTGGGATGACACTAGTAGAAAAAACACATGTGACTAAAACAAGGTCCCGTGTGCGAACGCACGCAGAACATCTTGCGCAGACGGTAAACCTGCTCCATTTTGAGAAGAGTAGACATCAGCTGCCATACCTGCAGATTCTGGAATGACAGATGAGATAGTTGCTGGCTAATATGTGTCTGTTTGGGGTTTTTTTTGTTTTGTTGGTGTTTTCCTTCCTCGGCTATAATTATAGCTCTGAGGTTTACCGATTTGTTAAGATTTTGCATATGCAGCCATTTTGCCCACTATGAAGGTAGCCACATTCTGACTTCGGGGATGCATGCTGAATGTGTCCATGTTTCCGTAACCGTCCGAACGCTGACATGATTGACAGGATCTTTAACATGCAATATTTGATCTTCTGGGGGACGGGATAGTCCTAGTGGTCAGGACATTGCTGCTCGCAATTTGACGACCCGAGTTCGATTCCCGGTCGAGGGGATTTTTCCCATGGAATTAACATCAGTGCTGACCTCACTCTCCCCAAAAAGTCCTTTTGGATGAGACTGTAAACCGAGGCCTCGTGTGCGAACGCACGCCGAAAATCTTGCGCACACGTTAAATCCTGTTCCGCTTTTCGTAAGAGTAGGCCATTGTGTGCCGGTGGGAACACATGGCAATATTTACAAAAACTGCATACACACAGGGACTGGAAAAAAAGCACAGGAGTGCTTATTCCATTATCCTCGATATAAAAGAATAATAATAATAATTAAAATTATGTACGTGTATATATAATATACATGACAAGGAATAAAGGTATTAAATCTAGCAGATCTGCAGTTGAAGTTGACATGGGAGGTCGTAAGAATCCTCACCTTTGATTCACAATACGCCGCCGAGAGTCGAACCCACGACTTCATAAACCCTTGAGATAAAAGTCGAACTGGTTGGATCTGTGGTCTAGAGGTAACGCGCCTGCCTAGAAAGCGAAAAATCCGGGTCGGAGTGTGCGGTGTTGAACGCCCGTTTGGGCCCAAAACTACCCCCATCCATCAGACCATGAGTGGTGGACTGGGTGCTAGTCTTTCCAATGAAGCAATTGCCGAGGTCCCGTGTGACACAAAATTATTTTGCACACGTTAAAGAACCTACGGCAACAAGAAGGATGTCCGTGGCAAACTTCTGTAGAAAAATGCCACTATGATAGGAAAACAAGTACCGTTGCAGACAGGACAAGAAAAAAAGTACTGGGTGGCGCTGCTCTATGGGGACGCGCACTCTCTGGGAAGAGCAGCCCGAAGTTCGCGCAGAGAAATCTGCCGTGACTTAAAGTGGTATAGAAATAAGATAATAAAAAATCAACCACACGGCTATGGCGTCCGTCGTTTGTCTGTTGTAAGAAAACTTTATTAACGTGAGCTCTTCTTATTAATTTTGTAATCACACTACTTGATACAAAAATCAAGAAGGAAAACAGCAATAGCACCACAACAGCTACAGCAACAACGAAACATGGCTTCTCTCTCAGAAATGCGGCTCAAGTAACTATTGTGATGGCAAAGGTAAAGGTGTCCCATAACCCAGGCAGTCGCAGGGGAGCGAGGCATCAGAGACCTCAGCTTCTCTAGGGGTCAGCATATTGAGGGCGGCGCCCATCTCCTCTCCTCTCCCTCGCTGCTTTACCTTCCCTGACCCTGAAGAGGGCAGGTACCCATTTACAACTGGGTGAACTGGGGGACTGTGTTGAAGCTACTAAGGCGCGCTAACGGTCACCCATCCAACTTGTAACCACGGTCGACGCTGCCTTGACTTGGGGAAAGCGAGCGCTCTGACCGCTGAGCTATCCCGCCCCCATGTGTTGGCAAGGTTAGGTAGGTACTAACTAAAGTTGTATAACTACCATCCCCACCCCTACCAGCTTAGTCAGTCCTCTGCTCAAGGGACAAGGTGTAAGGGAAGTAGCTCTTTCTAAGTTGTCTATCCGCGTATTGGAGTTACTTCCCTTTTAACGAATTTTCGAAAGGGAGGGAGGGGGTGCGGGGTGGGGGTGGAGGGACAACGGGTCACCCTAAACTGAACACACGCACGCACACACACACACACACACACACACACACACACACACACACAACACAACACACACACACACACACACACACACACACACACACACACACACACACACACATATAATATGGGTGCAAGTGGATCGGTGGTCTAGTGGTCACGCGCCTTGCCTAGAAAGCAAAAAGTCCGGTCGGAGTGTGCGGGTTCGTACCCCGTTGGACCCAAAACTTTTCCCCATCCATTGACCCTGAGTGGTGTCTGGCGCTAGTCTTTCGGATGAGACGATAAACGCAGGTCCCGTGTGTTACACATCACTATTTAGCGCACGTAAAAGAACCCACGCAACAAGGGGTTGTCCCTGGCAAAATCTGTAGAAAAAAGCCACTCGATAGGGAACAAATACACTTGCATGTAGGAAAAAGAAAAAAAATGGTAGGCGCTGCACATGTGGCGACGCGCTCTCCCCGGGGAAGCACCCGAATTTCACGCAGAGAAATCTGCTGACATAAAGTGGTATAAAAAAAAAAAATAAAATAAAAATATGAATGGTTAGGGTTTTTTTAAAAGGCAAATTCATGGCTTTATTAACGCACCATGTGAAATAAACTCTGACTTGGACAACTTGCTATTCCAACTTTACACTTTTTCCCCTGACTTTGGCTTTGATTTTGACACACCTGTTTCAAATTCTTTTTTTGTTTTCTTATTGTATCGAACATTAGGAAAACCTCGTGTTATATATCAGAAGTGAAAGAGGAACTAAAAAAAAAGACAAACCATTGCTTTTTAAGAAAAACAACTCCTTGGAGACATTTTTTAATGCTTTTGTTCCACGACAGGTTTTACCAAGTGAGATTTTGCGTATGTGGCCATTTTTAACCCATCACTATGGTTCATGGTAGCCGCATTCTGACTTCATGGATGTTGGAGAAGAGACTTGAAACCGTGTGATCAGTTACTATCAGATTTTGAGTACGGCAGTGGATCGGTGGCACAGAGGTAACGCACCTGCCTAGAAAGCAAAACGTACATGTCGAAAGTGTGCTGTGGTTCGATTCCTGTTTGGACCCACAATCCCCCCCTCCCCTCCATTAGACCATGAGTGGTGGTCTGGGTGCAAGTCTTTCGGATAAGATGATAAACCGAGGTCCCGTGTGTTTCACATAATATTTAGTGTACGTAAAAAACCCCCCACAGTAACAAGAGGGTTGTCCCTGGCAAATTTCTGTAAAGAAAAGCCACTACGATAGGGAATCAAATACAGTTGTATATAGGAACAAATGGGTGGCGCTGCTCTTGTGGCGACGCGCTTTCCCTAAAGAGAACAGCCCAAATCTTACGAAGAGAAATCTGCCGTGACTTAAAGTGGTATAAAATACATGCTTCAAACCTGTACCCCCCCTCTACATCCCCTTTTCCCTACCCCCCCCCCCCTCCAACCCACACCCCCTCTAAGGAATCCAAACTAATTGATTCATTAATTAAACCATCAATCTGGAATCTCCTACGCGTATAGCAGAGCGGAAAAGGAGACGTTTGCAAATAACGAAATGCAGGCTGACATTAATTAAACAAGCGCTTAAGTCTGCTTGCATTCAGTTATCACCGCCAGTCACTCTCTGAAAGAAACTGATGGCTATTTGACAGTGCCAAGCTTTTGTCCTTACGTCAAGTGTCAGGTGTGTGTGTGTGTGTGTGTGTTGTGTGTGTGTGTGTGTGTGTGTGTGTGTGTGTGTGTGTGTGTGTGTGTGTGTGTGTGTGTGTGTGTGTGTGTTGTGTGTGTTGTGTGTGTGTGTGTGTGTGTGTGTGTGTGTGTGTTGAATGGCATGGTTTTAGGGTGATAAGTAAATGCTGCACTTTGGAATGTGTTTCAATTAACATTAAATAATAAAAGCTGTGGCAGAATGGTATCTGTGCTGAAGCGATTATCGGGCGTTCAGAGGAAAATCCTTCTGTCGCAGAGTGACTGACAGAGAGAGAATGTTGTAGGGGGTTGTGTTGATTGAAGTAATCCAGCCTGCTGGTGTCGGTTTTGGAGTGTGTGTGTGTGTGTGTGTGTGTGTGTGTGTGTGTGTGTGTGTGTGTGTGTGTGTGTGTGTGTGTGTGTGTGTGTGTGTGTGTGTGTGTGAGTTCGTGGAGAGAGAGAGAGAGAGAGAGAGAGAGAGAGAGAGAGAGAGAGAGAGAGAGAGAGAGAGAGAGAGAGAGAGAGAGAGACAGACAGACAGACAGACAGACAGACAGACAGACAGACAGACAGACAGACAGACAGACAGACAGACAGACAGACAGAGACAGAGAGATAGAGACAGACACAGAGAAAGAGACCGGGAGAAAGACAGACAGAGACAGACAGACAGAAACAGAGAGAGCACACTTAAACTATTCTTCAAAAAGCGGGAGAACCATGTGTTTTCACACAATAGCACCACACCACCACGACTGAGCCACCATTACAGTCAAACACTGCCTTGTTCAGCTTCAATGCTCATCATGGCATCGCTGAGTTGGTTGGAAACAGAACGCTGGGGTCCGTCCACATAGTGCTACCCTGGCCGATTGTAAATGGAATTTTGAAACCAAACCTGGATGCTGCTGTGCTTTTATCATCTTGTTTTACACTGCCCATTTGCGCATCGTACCATGGTAGCATGGTGGTATGTGACAGAATCATGAACTCTGTCTCTGTCTCTGCCTCTCTGTCTCTGCTGTCTGTCTGTCTGTCTGTGTCTCTGTCTGTGTCTGTCTGTCTGTCTGTCTGTCTGTCTGTCTGTCTGTCTGTCTGTCTGTCTGTCTGTCTGTCTGTCTCTCTCTCTCTCTCTCTCTCTCTCTCTCCTCTCTCTCTCTCCTTCTCTCTCTCCCCTCTCTCTCTCTCTCTCTCCTCTCTCTCTCTCTCTCTCAGCGAAGTCATTAAAATCTGTTCTGCTTTTCGGAAGAGTAAGCCATTGTATGCCGGCCAGAACGGGAACGGATGACGAAGTTTACAAAACCGAATACTCATGGGGACTGGATTTTTTTAAAAAGCACACAAGTGCTTTTTCGATTATCCTCGAAATAAAAGAATAAAAGAAATAGATACACAAATCTCTCCCACCCCCTTATTATCCAATTTTGCTTGTTGTAAACTTAACAAAGTGGTGAAAACACTGCCCGCCAGCAAGGTTCTTCAGCTGGATCATTATCACACGATTACAACATACTTTCCTCTAGAAGCCAGCCTGTTATTCAGTCGTTGAGCCAGACATGAATGAGAACGGTACAAAAGCAAACACCATTACAAGCCCTCTCTCTTCACCGTACCAGGACAGTGTTTTTTTTGTGTTTTTTTTCAATCGTTGGTAGGTGGATCGGTGGTCTAGAGGTTACTAATGAACCTGTCTAGAAAGCTAAAAGTCTGGGTCAGAAGTGTGTGGTGGTTCAATCTCCGTTCGGCCCCGAAACTTTTCACCCCATCCATTAGACCATGAGTGGTGATCTGGGTGCTAGTCTTTCGGGTGAGACGATGAACCGAGGTCCCCTTTGTGTTACTCATCATTATTCAGCGCACGTAAAAGAACCCATAGAAACAAGAGAGTTATCCCTGGCAAAACTTTGTAGAAAAAAGTCGCTCTGGTAAGGTAAACAAACAGTTCTTGCAGACAGGAAAAGAAAAAAAATGAGTGGCGCTGCTTTTGTGGCGACACGCTCTACCTGGGGAGAGCAGCCGGAATTTCACGCAGAGAAATCTGTAGTGATTTAAAGTGGTATGAAAGAAAGTTTGCTTTGATCACCGAAATGAATCATACAACAAAGTAAGTATAGTGTGGTGGGGTGGTGGTAGTGAATAAGGAAAGGGGGAGAGAAAAGGCAATGGTGGAATGGGTGGTGTAACGTAGATTCTATTGAAATGGAGGTCGTTTGGCTGTGTCACGTCACCGCTGATTGATCTCATTTCTTTTCTCCCTCTCACCCCCCACCCTCCTCTCCGCCCTTCCCCCTCTCCCAACACCTTCCTCTCTGGTTTCTTCCCAAACCACACTTCAAATGGGGAGTACTTTGTTCTTCAGTTGGACAAGTCTGCTCTTGTTTTTGTTTGTTTGGGTTTAAAAAAAAACAAACGTTGTGGGTGTCAGGAAATGGCGATATTCAATATGGGCAGTGAGAATGTATTTAATGTGTGTGTGTGGGGTGTGTGTGTGTGTGTGGTGAGTTGTGTGTGTGTGTGTGTGTGTGTGTGTGTGTGTGTGTGTGTGTGTGTGTGTGTGTGTGTGTGTGTGAAAGCCAACAAGCAGTTTTTTGTGCTTTATTTCTGACCTCTATTTAAATTCAATGTCTCGTGGATGCGATATAGCCTACAGGGACACACAATTTCTTGTTCTCATGAATCTGCTCCTATGATATAGAAATAACAAAAAAGGACCACTGACATCAGAGTTAGACAATTATATGCAACAAACTGTCTGAAGATATGGGTTCAGTTCAAGTGAATCTTTATGGCCCACGAACATGTAAATTAATTCATACAGCGTAAATGTGTCCCATAACCCATGTAAGCTCTGGAAGCGAAAAGTCAGAGACCTCAGCTTCTCCAGGGGCCAGCATATTGAGGGCGGTGCCCATCTCCCCTCCCTCGCTGCTTTACCTTCTCTGACCCTAAAGAGCGCAGGTACCCATTTACAGCTGGGTGAACTGGGAGACGGTAGCCTACTGGAGCTATGGCGCGCAAACGGTCACCCATCCAACTGGTAGGCCTATCCCACGCTCAGCGCTGCTTAATTTAACCTTAGCTTAAGGAACGTGAAGTGTTCTAACCACTGAGTATCATACAATGCCCGAAATTGGAATGTGCTTGTTTAATTAAGGTGGGCAAAAAAAGTCACTATACGCACATTTCTCACCATTTGTGAACCTCAGAGCTCTAGCTAAGGAGCGAAAAAAGTGTACAGATCTTACGACCAAAATTTAAGATAACAGATTATAGTGTTCCCAAGGGCACTTTGTTCCCACTTACATAGCACAGCCCTTCTGCCACCCCCCCCCCCATCCCCCGCACACATGCATATTCCCCTCCCCCTCCTCCTTCTTCCCCACCCCCTCCTTCACCTCACACAGTCAAACACAACCCTTACTAAAAATAAAGTCCCGCCAAAAAGCCCTGATAACATATCGCCTATCGACCCACACCAGCCCGCTGTATTTTACAACCCAGCCCTTTAGACCCGCAAAGCACAGTAGACCGCAATGGAACTCATCTCTCTGTGAATAAAAGGCTACACTCCACACTTTACCTAACCGGGTCAATTCATTTTGTTTTGTTCCCTGGAGTTTTTGAGTGTGCAACCGTCCCATGCCCCCACCATTTAGGTAACCACATTCTGACTCAGAGATGGTGTCAGAGGAACGACACATATATTTTCTTTATTTTTAAATTGTCATCCTTCCTACCAGCACGAAACTGCCTACTTTGTGAAGGTTGAAACGGATTTGAACTTGTGCGCAAGATGGTCTGCACGCATTCACTCATGGCCTTGGTTTATAATATCATCTGGACTTTGTCATTTAGTTTGATTTTCTTGCCAAATTGGAAAAAAACCGCAAGGCTGGGAATCAAACCCAGAACTTTAAGGTTTAATTGTTAGGCAGGCGAAATCTTAACACCCTGCCCCTTCCTTCTTGCTCGATGCATATCAAATTGCTAGTCACACATACAATTCGACTGATTTTCGGATGTTTTAGAGATGGAAAAAATAAAGATCTTCTTGTTTTAGGGATTAAGGACATTCAAATCCCAGGCAGTCACAGAACAGTTGGAAATGATCATCAAATGAGGGTTTCTTCTGTTCCTACAGTGTTGACCCCGCCCGGCATACATATTGTGGTTAGGAAGCTAGCAGTAC
>CM060316.1:8073238-8075738 GCA_030674155.1 Stramonita haemastoma | reverse complement strand
TCTTCCCGGCAGTGGAGATCGATAGCAATGGCGGCAGATCTGCAGCGATCAAAGCTGTGTAGCCGATGATCGATAGCAATCCCCTGAACCAAAGACGATCAGAAAGTGTTAGTCGGATCCATGGGTCAAGTCCTCAGGTGTCACAGTAGCGGAGTGGATATCACGAGTTTTCCTCATTCCTGATGTCTCGGATTGTCGGGTCAAATCTCAGCTACACCCAGGATACTGGAAAGGTGGGGACTCCTAAGAGCTTTTTAAAAATTACAATTTCTTCGGTCACAAATCATCTCCCAAACTAAAGTAGGATGCGCTGGGCTGGACTTGTCACTTAACGGCAGCACAACGCTTTTTCGCAGAGACAGAGACAGACAGACACAGCCGAGATAGAGAGACAGAGAATGAAATAAATTGCCTGAATTGTTTAAAGGTTTGCTCGCAAAGCAGGCAAAACTATTTCACGGTTATCCGTTTTCATTCCCCTACAACAGAGATCGATACCCACAGGGACTATATCTGTCAGAGGAAGTGATGGTACTGATTGATCAGTAACCAATAGTGATCAAGGACATTATCCTATGGGTGAATTCACAGCGAGCCCATAATGTGCTGTTTTCTATTTTCCTTTCAGTCTTCATCAGCATCGTCATAACTGCTGCCGTCATCATCATTGGCATCACCACCTTCCCCCGCCTGCCCAACGATCACCATTATCACCGCCACTATCACCTCCACCATCACCACCATCAATCACCCCCTCCCTCCGCTACCACCACCATTACCACCTTTCCCTAAAATCTACAGTCAGTTACTGTGGTATTACATTGAAGATATGCAGTGGCGTTCTTCATCAGTTTGCAGTGTTCTGAATCCACCACTTTTGTTTTTGTCCACCATTTCGTGTCTTTCCCTCAACAGTTACCTGTAGAATTCCTTCATCCAGACCATTGAATCGTGTTTCGTGGCCATACTAATGTAGTCATCTTTTCTTAACTGCGAATAGCAGATGTTTGTGTGGACCAGTGTACTGTCATGGTTTGGAGCTCTTGTTCATTGGTCATACTGGCCATTGTGTCTGATCTGAAGTATTTTCTGGTAACACCTTATTTTCATGGCTTGGGTTTTCTTTGCAGATAATTATGTTGAACAAAAGGGTTTATGATCAGATTGGTTAATTATTCATAGAGCTCGTAACCCTATATAATCATGGGCATGACTCTCATAGTGATCAAAAGTTCAGCTTTACCTATCAACGTCCATAGTCAAAAGCAAATGTGATCAAAAACTGTGTCTCATGATCACAATCCATATATGGGAATTCAAGACAATCAAGGCTGTAGTTTTATCAATACTTATGGAAGTAATTAATGTGGTCAAGAATTTGAAGAAAGGTAAACCATCGTGCACCTGTGGAATGGACAATGAAATAAAAGTACATGTATACACACTAGTTTCGTGTTATCCCTGAAAACGGAAGATGGTGATCTTAATGCAGCAAAAAACAGTCGCTTACCCTAAAAAACTGACGACCAGTGAGCTTCCAAGATTTTTTTCAGGAAATAAAGACAAGGTTAAAAAAACACACACCCAAGCTAGAGCATGATTACCACGAAGCGTTTCCCATGCAAATCAGGTGACTAGCAAGGTCAACAAGTGGCTTGGCACTGGAAAGGAAAACACTTATGTAAGACCCGGGTTCGCAGCTTTGGAACAGAGAGAATGGAAAAGAGAATGGAAAAGAGCACTGAGCTGGTCATCTAACAACGTGGGGAATGGAGGTCAAATTGGACAGAAAGAATTTTTATTACTTGGCTTGGAACAGAAAGGGTTGTCTGTTGTTGTTTTCTTTCTGAGTCTCAGTTCTCTCTCGTTCTATCTCTCTCCCCGTCTTAGAGTGTGTCTGGTGTTTATCTTCCTGTCAGTTTGTTTTTCTGTCTCTTTCTATGTATCTGTCTGTCTGTTTAGGACAAATAACAAGAGAAGACAGAGCGCATGTTTATCTATCCATCAATCTTTCCCACCCACCTCCGTGTAGTTTCAGCTTTTGTAAATGATGTGTGTGTGTGTGTGTGTGTGTGTGTGTGTGTGGGGTGTGTGTGCGCGTGCGCGCACAAAGACACACACACACACAGGATAGATGGCTTGATAAAAAAAAAACATGAAAATTTATTGCCCACTCAATGTACTACCTGAAAATAAAATTTTGACACACAAACACACACGTGTGTATAAAATTTATCACAAAATATAAGAAACACATCAGTGATAACATTTCAACGTTGCCATCCTCTGTATTTCCTCCCCACAGCCAGAACCCTCTGACCTCTGCGCCATGGCGGACAGCGCGAGGTTGGCGCATGCGTGGACGGCACCTCCGGGGTACGAGCTGAGGAGGCTGAAGACGATGGTGGAGGATGAGATGATGGTGAAGGTGGGAGCCAAGAAAGAAACGGTGGGTAGAGCGTTGCACACGTACAGGGTTATTTAGTCACACATGTACATC
>CM060316.1:7995738-8068238 GCA_030674155.1 Stramonita haemastoma | reverse complement strand
TGCGTACATATGCACCTGCATGCTTATGTATGTGTAAATGCTCACATGTATGTGTGTGTGTGCATACATAGCGCTCGTGCGCGTATGCGTGCGCATACATGAATATGTATCTGCATGTGCGTGCTCATACTCCCTCACAGAATCAATAATGGATGATAACTGATCTAATATAACAACCTTGGCTGTGGTTAGTCAGTCATGGTGCCAGATAAAGGGAGATGACCAATTTTCCTATTAGATCCAGCAGGGGGGATAATCGCTTGCCGGAACTACGGTCCCTACTTTATACATCCGCCTGTTATTCTGGCAATGAGGACTAGGGCATATAAGGCGTGTTGAGGATGCCATGTTCCCAGGATAGGATATTGTCTCTGCTCAGCCCTTGTCTCTTCTTCGTCTTTTGCTTTACATGAACTGCACACTGCAGTGATAGCAGTCTTTGTATTTTCTCTTTGAGACCGAGTGGGAAACAGTACAGTATTATTCGGGGCAGGCTTTGCCTGTATTTGTGTGAAACTGGAGTTTTTGTCAGTCTGTGTGTTGGCAATGTGATATGGACACTATGAAAAAACGCGGGGGACCTGTGGTTTGAAGAGACAAACATTGTTTTTGGAGCTGATGTAGGAGCAAAATGAACCGTTTGCTGTTATCCTTCTTCAACTCACTTTATTGGTAGACTTACTTTCAATCTTAAGAATAAAACATGTCTTAGTGGAATGTTCGTGAACACTACAACAGATGCCGTCATTTGTATACGGTATACAGTCAATTTCTGTTTTTTTGAATGATCGACGGTTCGCCACGAAGACTTCCAGACCTGCCCGGAAGAGAACAGAAAGACCAAAGCAGGTGTAAGAATGAATACTAGTCCTTCGTTTCTTGTAAGCAATTGTTTTAGTCAAAGAAATTCAAGTTAAAACTTGGGCAAAAAAAAAGCTTGAATGGCTATTACACCCTGCCAATGTGACTTACATTAAAATATCGATTGACCACCAAAAAATCGCAAAATTTTTATCAGGGTTGGCCAATCTCGTAGCATGAAGAAGGTTTTTAAATAAATCGAAAAGTTGCTGTGCCAGACACTTTGACTTGTCTGCTTGTACAACTTTTATCTTTCTGTTACTTAGAACTGATTGAGGAATTTAAGCAAAACAAAATTTTAGGAGTGACATAGCTAGATACTGCTGGCTTACCATACATGTAGATTGTTAACAGAAATGGAAAACAAACCCTACCCATCCTTCTTTCTCCGCTTTGCGGCAAATTTCTCAACATCAACGAAAAAGCACTGACACTGGACTATTCTCGTTTCATGAACATGTATGAAACATGTTCCTTAGAAAACTGATTTGACCACCAAAAACATTGGATGCGTGCGTGCGTGCATGCATGTGTGTGTGCGCACATGCGCACGCACGCGCACATCTGTGTGTTAACGTGCTTGCACACAATGTTGGATTGCATGCTTGCTTCTTTTTTCCGGTCACTTGTTTATTTGTTTGTTTGTGTTTTTTTTGGCTGAGGTTTTCTTTAAACAGAACAAGACAAAATTAATATTTGGTCAAACAAACAAACGCATCAACAAGCGAACAGGCAAACAAACAAGCAGGCAAAAGTAGAAAACACTCAGTAGTAACAGAAAAAAATCTGACAGGAGAAAAGCAGAGTCCAGTGCCTACAGTCATATCTGATTGTCTTTTGCAGGGAACCCCTGGGGCATCACAGATAATGCTCTGCGCCAACTGTCTAATGTAAGTGTGTTAAAGCGATGTGTGTGTGTGTGTGTGTGTGTGTGTGTGTGTGTGTTGCGGCGTGTGTGTGTGTGTGTGTGTGTGTGTGTGTGTGAGTGTGTGTGTGTGGTGTGTGCGCGTGTGTGTGTGTGTGTGTGTGTGCGTGTGCGTGCGCACGCGTGTGTGTGATATTTTCGGAGGTGGGAGAGAAAAAAAAAAGTACTTACAAACCTCGACGTTCTTGATTGGTTCGTTGAATGATCGATTGATTCGTGATTAGTTAATTGACCACCTGCTTCATTGATCGATTGATTGACAGACTGAGTGATTGGTTGATTGCTGTCCAGCTGTCCCGGCAAGGTCCCCGAAAGCTGCAGCTGCCCAGTCTGCCCCCAGACCCGTGAAGCGAGTGCCCCCGCCCTCTGAGGATGAGGACTTCCAGAAAATGAGGTCAGTTCTGAGGGCCTGTGGGGATTGATTTTACAGGGTGTGACTGGGAAAGTTTGTTTTTTTACAGGGTGTGGTTGGGAATGGTTTCTTTTACAGGGTGTGATTGGGAATGGTTTTTTACATGTGTGATTTGGAATTGCTTTGTTTACATGTTGTGATTGGGAATTGCTTTTTTACAGGTTGTGATTGGAATGCTTTTACAGGGTGTAACTGGAAATGGCTTTTTACAGGGTGAAATTGGGAATAGTTTTTAAAGAGTGAAATTGAGAATGGCTTTTACAGGGTGACATTGGGAATGGCTTTTACAGGGTGAAATTAGGAATTGCTTTTTACAAGGTGTGATTGGGAATGCTTTACAGGGGAACTGGATTGGGAATGCTTTTACAGAGAGAGAGAGAGAGAGATTTACAATAGTCACAAATGAGAAATAAGCAAATAATATAACTGAACTCAAATGAATAGTTAAACAGTCAAGAAGACAGCCCAGATAAAAGAACACACACACACACACACACACACACACACACACACACACACACAACACACACACACACACACACACACACACACACACACACAACCACACACAACTAGTGTATAAGAACCCGAAACCACAGAGAACAATTAGTACCTTTCGATAAAACAAAACTTTTCTAAGTTACATCGTTTCACTTCCCACGCTCTCTCTCTCTCTCTCTCTCTCTCTCTCTTCTCTCTCTCTCTCTCTCTCTCTCTCTCTCTCTCTCTCTCTCTCTCTCTCTCTCGCTCTCGCTCTCTCGCTCTCTCCACGCAACGTTCAATCTTATCTTTGGCTTAAAACCCCCGTCTTTATACCACCGATAACCAATCTTTTTCAGGAGGGTAATTAATGAGACGTTCTGTTTTCTGAAAGGTGGTAAGTCCATCGATACGGTCAAGGTTTTGCACCCTTTTGCTTAGCTGTCAGTCACGACCTGAGAGATAAAAGTGTCTGATTGTAGGAAAGAAAAGGAAACGAGTTTATCAGTGTGACCAGGGTAGGGTGGTGTTAAGGGAGAGCAGGGTCGGAGAGTACAGTTTGTGTTGGGTCGTGACACCTGGCGTGTGGTAACGAAGGTGTGTGAGAGATAGAACACGAATTAAATGAGACGGATATTTTGCCCACACACGCATGCCCATGCTCACGTGTACACATAGAGACATAGACACACACACACGCACACACCACACTTCACACAGACACAGACACACACGCACACGCACACACACACACACACACACACACACACACACACACACACACACACACACACACACACACACACACCACACACACACACAGAGACTAGACACACACGCGCACGCTGACACACTCACAACACACACACACACACACACACACACACACACACACACACACACACACACACACACACACACACACACACACACACACACACACACACACTGACGTTGTTGTATCAAATTTCGTTGCTCATTGTATTGTTCGAGCTCTTGTCGACAAGAATAGTTCTTAGGAGTTTATTCTGCACAATCCATTGATGATTGCTAGCTGTGCATGTGTGCATGAAAATGAAACTGCAAATCAAAAAGTGCTATGTGGGAATTTAGCCTAAGTTTTGTCTTAGAGCGTGAGAGAGAGCGTGGGAAAAAAAATAATGGGTAGGCGCTGCACTTGTGGCGACGCGCTCTCCCCGGGGAGAGCAGCCCGAATTTCACGCAGAGAAATCTGCTGTGACATAAAGTGGTATAAAATAAAATAAATCTTTCATTAAATGTTGTAACTTAAATAAAGACATATCTGTCGCATCATTTGAGTATATGCCAAACATTTACCTATGGTGTGTGTATGTGTGTGGTGATTCAGAGAGAGAATTAGCATGGAGAGAGGAGAAGAGGAGATGAGAGAGAGAGAGAGAGAGAGAGAGAGAGAGAGAGAGAGAGAGAGAGAGAGAGAGAGAGAGAGAGAGGAGAGAGTATACTGTACTGAATTCAGGACCTCTACATTTCTAATGAACCCGTTGTGTATTTCTATGGCTGGCTGAAAAAGGTTTTTGTGTTTTGTGAGACAACACAAGATTGTTACCATTCTCAGAATAGCATTGACAATGATTACATCATTATCATCGTGTATTCCAGAACGTGATCATGCATTGATATGTCCACTTGACAGATTCTTCAGAATGCTGAAGAGAGAAGAGATTCTAGCCGAGTGGTCAGGTATTGATGATCCTGTCCCAGGAATTCCAACCCTCCTTGTTTCTCCATTGTTTATATTCATTTTTTCCCATTTTACTCTTTTTGAATATTATTAACTTAACCCTTAACTCCTATCTTCAAGTCTTTCTTCACTTGCTTCTCCTTCTTGCTTGGATATACTCTTAAGATTTTATGTGAAATCAACTTGTTTAAAAAAAGAAGAAGATTCGTGTTAAAAAACCCCATCACCTTAAAGAAAAACTAGTTTATAAATCATATTCAGAACTTCAGGCCAGAAGCTTTTAGCAAGAGCTGTAAAATATACTTTAACAAATGCTGTTTATAGTCTATTGAAATAACCTAAAACACGTTGTACTACTAACTAAAAGTTTTGTTAATTTTGTGTTGTTATGTTGTATTGCTTTGCGTTCCATTATGTTGATGTCTGATAGGACCTGGGCTCTCTGCCATTGAGAGAGCTTGCCATCGTGGCTTTATTTTGTTTATTGTGCATTAATTTGTGTTCACTTGTTCACTTGCTTGTTTGTTTGTTCGGATGTTTGAGGATGGGAGTGAGGGTGGGGGTGAGGAGATTGCTTTTACAATGAAGATTCCACGGAAACTGGTCTGGCAGCTTTTCCATAAGAAATCTTCCATGACACCTCTACCATGCATTTTGCGACCTTTGTGTTTGAAAGAAACGCCGTATCAGTTGTAATCGTCTTTCTCTTGTATATGCATATATGGGTCATTCTTTCTTGTTTACCTTCTTGCTTCCTCGCCACTTTCGCTTTTAATGAACCTTTCACCCCTCACCATCCTTTTTTTATTCTCTTCCGTGCACGCTCTACCTGTATGGAATTATGATATCTTCTAAGCTTCACCCACACAACTTCTTGTATAGCTTTTGGCAGCAGCAGCAACCGCAGCATCAACAACAACTAGTACTAATATTACTGAGTATGATACCACTAGTACTAGTATTACTAGTAGTGATGATGATGATGATGATGATGATGATGATGATGATGATGATGATGATGATGATGATGATGATGATGACAACGACAACGACAACGACAACGATGATATGGCTACTGCTGGTTTATATGAAAAAGAGCAAAAGAAAATGATGGATTACCCTATTAAGAAAAGGAATTACCTATAAGTAAAAAAAGAGTAAGTGAGTGAGTGAGTGAGTGTGTATGTGTGAGAGGGAGAAAACTGAAAAATTTGACAGAGAGAGAGACAGAGACAGAGACAGAGAGAGAGAGAGACAGAGACAGACAGAGAGAGAGAGCAACATTTTATTTGATTAATGGAACAAATAAAACAAAACGTAATTATATTTTAACACTTCAGTCAAATTAGATAACATATATCAGTTTCTAGTTGGGCTTTCCTTACTCATTAACTTATTCAGCCATAGACATCAATAGATGATATTTCATAACTCGCTTTTGGAGACATTTTTTTTCTTTATTATAATTGTGCGTGAATCCTTTTCACTGCATATGCTTGCATAATATTGTATTGGTATGTGATGCATTCTAAAGCATTTGAACCATTGGAGATTTATCTGCATGCTATTTTAATTTAGATATTCTGGTAAGATTTTGTGTATGCCAGTTTTTACCCACCATTAAGGTAGCCAACTTCCGACTTCCGGCTTAATAATGCACACTTCTAAAATGTTTTTTTCCCGTCATTTTTGCCTACCCCACATTTTCCTTTTTATTGATTTCTGTTGAAATCTGATCACCCTTTCTGCTTCTGTTTTACCGTAGCTGTGTCCGATTCTTGCTTCTTCCCCCCTGCTTACATTTTGGTTACTTTTTGATTTTGTTGTTTTTCTGTATTTTGCATTGGTGTGTGTGTGTGTGTGTGTGTGTGTGGTGCGTGTGCGTGCGTGCGTGCGTGCGTGCGTGCGTGCGTGCGTGTTGTGTGTGTGTGTTCTCCAATTTAACGTCTTGTGTGTATTTGTGTGTGTGTGTGCGTGCTTGTGTGTATGTGTGCGTGCGCGCGCGCGCGTGACACAGAGAGAGAGAGAGAGAGAGAGAGAGAGAGAGAGAGAGAGAGAGAGAGAGAGAGAGAGAGAGAGAGAGAGAGAGAGAGAGATTAAACATCTGAAAACTAGTTTGCTTATGTCTTAGCAACTGATATAAAATTTTATATCAAGAACACAAATATAACCCAAACAACCGACAGGTAAGTAAAACAGATCTCTGCATGAGTTTTTAAACAACCAGTAATACACTTTCCAGGACAGAACAGATGATTGGGGATAATGGTCTTGTTTTGAATGTCTTTTCATTTACTTCATGTGAGTGAATATATTGAATATCATGTGGCAGTTTTGAAGAAGATCTGTATTCCTATGTAACATCAATTTTAGTGTAAACAGATTGAAGACAAGCTGCCAGCAAGGCTGTTTAAGTAAAAAGTAACACAAAGGAAGTCATCTAAATGAGTCGAATTTTGTTGCATTGCGTGATCATATTATCTGCAGGACTTCATAGTGCATTGTACTATATGTTTGTGTCACAAGTATTTTGTTTGAAGTCTGGGTTGTGTTCCTTGAGGACAACTTGTCGCCACAACGCAACGCCACTGGTTTTTTGTGGTTACGTGTAATGAGGCAGTACACTTTTATTGCAGCTTAGAAAGGAAATGATTGGTGCTGTAGTTTGTTTTTATATTTTACATGAAGCCAGTTGTTCTGACGCAGTACGACGTGGCAACGCAGTTCGTTGCAACTTGGCGACGAACTGCGTCCCCCATCCCCCCATGTAAAAATAAACATATCTTTAATTAATGTAAGTTCAATATAATGCACTACTTCAGCATTTTAGAAACACCTCATACATTTTTGTCAACCCTTGCTTTTCCCTCTCAGCTCTGCAGCACCAAGCGTACACAGCCCGAAAGATCAGCCATCTCTCCCTGCCCGACATTGAACCGCTTCGCAGATATTCCTCCGCCTCGCTCTTCTCCCTCAAGAGTGCTGTGGCCACCACCTCCAGGCCTGTAGTGGACAGTCCACGCCGCCCAGCGAAAAAAACTGTAGTGCCTTTCACCTCAGTGCCCCCTACCGGCAAACCCAAGAGTCGCTGGCGAGGCATGGCGAGACAACTCTTGTGGAACAGCAAGGCGGCGCAGATGCGTTTGCCGGAAGAGCTGCCGAAATCGGAGATACGGATTTATGTGTCGTGTACTCAGGGTAGGTGGAAATTGTGTGTTTTTAAAAAAACATTTTTTAGTGTGTATTCATGGAGTGTTTTGTGTATGCTGTTTACGTTCTCCCACCCTCTTTTGTCTTCGACAAAAACCTGCAGCAAAAAAACACTCTGATAAGGAATCAAAATTAATACACACGAAGACAGGAATATATTTTTTAAACCCTCTCTTTCTGATTTGTATACACTTTCAATTTTCTTTGTTTTAGTGTGTGTTTTTTGTTTATCTAGCATTTTTTGTTTAATCTTTTTTTTTAATAAGTGGTCAGTCTTTTTCTGTTCCTGTCTGCATGTGTATTTTTTTTTCTATCACGGTGGTTTTTTTCTACAGAATTTTACCAGGGACAACTCTCTTATTGCCATGAGTCCTTTTTACCTTCACCCTCACCTATCCTGTAGTCTTGTAGACTGTGAGGGCACGACTGAAGATTTTACGACCAGCTTCCTTTACGTGCGCTAGAGGCGTGTTGCACACAGGATCTCAGTTATTGTCTCATTCGAAAGACTAGCACCCAGACCACAACTCATGGTCTAGTGGTTTGGGGAAAGTTTCGGGCTCAAGCGGGGATCAAACCACAACACACTTCAAACCCGGACTTTGTCGTTTTCTAAGCAGGTGATGTAACTCTAGATGAGGGATCCACAACAAGGAGCAGTTCCCATCCACGAAACTGGAGAACATATTTCCTTTGCTATAATACAAAATTAAAAATATCACACATATTTGTGCTTTCTGGCAGACCACAATCTTTTTGCTTCTGTTTTTGTATTAAAAAAAAACCGAAAAAAAACCCCCAACCCGACTGTTATTTACTTCATTTTATTTTGTCTTGTGTAAAGGGTATGGAACCATGTAATGGGAAGTAATCACGCTTTTGCCATACTTTCAAAAGTAGTTCCCCTTGCACGTTACTTCCTCGTATAGTTCATAAAAATCAAGAAAGATTACAGCATCGCTACTGACTCCTTTCCCAAGAAAGTCCTTAGAATGAGAAGAATGCAAAGAAGAATGCAAGAAAGAAGAAGAAGAAGAAAGAAGAAGAAGAAGAAGAAGAAGAAGAAGAGAGAGAGGAGGAGGAAGGAGGAGCACAAGAAGAAGAAGAAGAAGAAGAACAACAACAACAGCAACAAGAACAAAGAAAAAAGTATGACTTTCTTTTCTTTTCTTTTATGACTTTCTTTCTTTTCTTTTTTGTTTCATATAAAAACACTGCAGATCTGTCTGAGGAACGCGAGTTTCTGGAAGAAGTGGCGTACCCGGAGTTAAAGCGGTTCTGTGAGAAGCAGGGCCTGAGCTGTCACGTGGTGGACTTACGTCATGGCGGCAATCGCCTGAAGAACGACAGAGAAACGTTTGACGTCATCCATCGGGAAATCACCAAGTGTCAGAAACTGTCTGTGGGCCCTTGTTTTGTGGTGAGGGATTCCCACAATGGTCTGTGTTGTGTGGTGTGTGTGTGTGTGTGGTGTGTGTGTGTGTGTGTGTGTGTGTGTGTGGAGAGAGAGAGAGAGAGAGAGAGAGAGAGAGAGAGAGAGAGAGAGAGAGAGAGAGAGAGAGAGAGAGAGAGAAGACAGACAGACAGACAGACAGACAGACAGACAGACAGACAGACAGACAGACAGACACCGACAGACAGACAGAGACAAGGATAGAGACAGACAGGCAGATAGATACACACACATCAACCACTAGATCCCCAGGACAGAACATCAAAAATGAATCCCATCCATACCATCAGATCACCAAACCACCCATTCAGTCCAACACTTTATACATGATGATGATGATGATGATGATGATGATGATGATGATGATGATGATGATGATGATAACGACGACGATGATGATGACAGCGACGATGATGATGGCGATGGTGATGATGATGACGAAGGTGATGCTGCTGCTGCTGCCGTTGCTGTTGCTTATGCTGCTGCTGCTGCTGCTGCTGATGATGATGATGACGATGCTGCTGTTGATCATGATGATGATGATGATGATGATGATGATGATGAAAATGCTGTTGATGCTACTGCTATAACTACTGCTGCTGCTGATGCTTTACCTGCTGCTGCTCATGATGATGCGGTATTCCTCTGGCAGAGTCTGGTGGGCAACACGGTAGATGATGAGGAGCTGCCCGGGTGGCTGAGTCACGAGGCCATGCTGAGCATCCGGGGTGTGCTGGTGAAGGCGGGGAGGGTGGAGGCTGTGGAGGTGCTGGACAACCTCTACCGCCTGGACTCCAACTACCAGCCCCCTGTCTACCTGCTGGAGGTCAGGGGACCTGCCCGTGTGGTCACTTCGTAGTGCTACATGGTGATAGTTTTGGTTCTCGTTTGTTTGCTATAGTTTTGTTTTCGTTTTATTGTTTGTCGTACGCTTGCATCGGTATATGATTAGAGATATATATACACAGAGATAGCACACAGACACACAGGGACTGGATGTAAAAAAGCACATGAGTGCATATTCTATTATCCAGATATGAAAGAATAAAGAAAGAAAAAAGAAATAAAGAAAGAGATATAGTTTTGGTGGGTTTTTTGCATGCATGAGTTCAGTTAGTGAAAGATCTAATATTAGAAGTTTTTTTTAGTCAGATTTACCCCGTGTCGTTTGTCTTTCTCCTTGTCTGTCCGTGCTTTTGCCTACCTGTCTATCTGTCTGTTTGCCTGTAAGTCCGTCTTTTGCTCCCCCCCCCCTATTTCCCCATGGCATTCCATCTCTATATTTTTGTATCGGTCTCTCTTTGTCTTTGTCTCTTTTAATCTGTTTCTCAGTGTGTGTCACTCTGTGTGTCTGTACTCCTCTCCCTCTACGTCTCTGTCTCTGTCACTGTCTGTTTCTGTCTGTCTTGTCTCTGTTTCCCCTCTATGACAGCCCCACAGCCGTCCACCATCCCTGCTGGATAGCTACAGAGATAGCCTAATGTGATTAATTTTTTTGATTTTATTTCTGATAAGGGCAGGGACTGGATGTAAAAAAGCACACGAGTGTTTATTTATCATCCTCGAAATAAAAGAATTTGATTGACTTGACTTCACTTAAACTAAACAACTTCACCTTTACCTTCACCTTAACCTGTCCCTTAGTCCCGTGGACCGTGGTGGCACAACTGAAGATTGTGCAACTAGCCTCATCCACTCCCCGCTCTAAAGATCTGACTTTCCTCATGGCATCCGTGCTTTAGGGGATGACCCTGGTTCTCTCGATGCCGGATATTAAACAACTACATTTTCTTATTATCACAAACTTAAAATTCAAGAGTGTTTCTAAACACGTATAACAGACACAGAATAAGCCGTATAGATGGATCCATACCCATTCCAGTGCCATGTGCTTTCTTTACCCAGGATTCCTGTTTCTTCGCGGAGACCTATGAAACAGCGGCTCTGCATGAGGCCCTGCCCGGGGTTCTGGACCAGCTGAGGCAGGAAGAGAAACTGCCCCAGGAACCTAACTTCTTTACCTGGAGCTGTGAGTCCTGCGTGTGTGTGTGTGGAAGGGGGGGGAGTGGGTTGTGTATGGATATGTTTGTGTGCGCGCGCGCGCGCGCGCGCGCGTGTGTGTGTTTGTGTATGTGCGCGTGTGTATATGTGTGGATGTAAATGTCCTAATGTGTGCCTGTGCATGCATGTGTGCAGTCAGGCGAACGTGTGTTCGTGCGTAGGCGCGCGCGCGAGCTTGTTTGTGTGTGTTTGTGAGTATGTGTGTGTGCGTGTGCATGCGTGTGTGTATATATGCTTGTATGCGCGCGCGTGTGTGAATGTATGTGTGCGCGTGTATGTATTTGTGTGACAGTACACGAGATAAGCAAATTCTAGCAAGGCCACCATTCTAACCCTACTATATGCACACATACCCCAGGTCTGGTGAAGGAGATAGAAACCGGCCTGCTCTCCTGCCTGGAGCCCAAACGCCAGACGCTGTGTCTGCTCAGCAGGGCGGGCTCTGGGGAGGAACCGGACCTCTTCAGGAGGGACAGGAGGAAACTCTCCGTGCTTTCCGACGTCAAGGTGCCGGAAGAATACACAGCACGCACCGGCAACGACGGCTCGGATAAACTCCGCTCCGCCATTGTGGACAGGTACAACCGTCTGGGCAGCAAGGACAACCTGATCCTCTTCAACGCCAGCCACAGGAAGACCGTCCCCTTACCTGCGGGAGATGTGCACCCTCTTCCTCTCCGCCGTCACGCGCCTCTATCGAGAGACAGATCGCGCATCACGAGTTCGACATCGCCCATCACATGACCAGCGCTGCTGACGTCATCCAACACGTGACCGTGGCCCGCCAGGTGTGTTCCAATTACCTGGGCGGGGAGAGGGTGCTGGGCAGGATCTCGGAGCTGCTGATGGGTGAGGGCAGGAGCAGATGCAGGTGAAGCCCATCGTGGTGGCGGGCCCTGAAGGGTCCGGGAAGACAGCCCTGACCAGCCTCATCGCCTGTGCCCTGCCCAGGATCGACCCGCTGAGGAAGATCGTGTTCCGCGTTGTGGGCCTGACCCTCAGCTCCTCCTCGCTGTTCCACCTGCTGGTCAGCCTCTACTCTCAGGTGGCCTTCATTTATGACGTGGACCCCTCCCTGCCCAAGGACCTGACCTGCAGGGGGCGCTCCAAGCTTTCCGGGACATGCTTCAGGACATCCGGGAGAAGATGGCTCACAAAGGACAGCTGACCATCATCCTGGACGGGGTGGAGAAGATCGCGGAGATAAGCTCCAAACACCTGAGTTTCTTCATGGCGTCAGTGCCTCAGGGGGTGACCCTGGTTCTCTCCATGCCCGATTTCGGGGCACTGTTCGACACTGCCAAGTCCGTGTCAGGAGCGGAGGTCGTCACGTGCCCCTCCTTCACGTCAGAGCAGTCCGGGTCCTACGTTAAAGCGTTCCTGGCGAAACGGGACAGAGTGATCACCAGTGACCAGCTGGGGGCCATCGTCAGGGAGCTGTCAGGAGAGAGTGTCCCCCTCGTGGCCAAGGTCTCGGCCTCCATGGCCTCTCGTTGGCCGTCACACACCCTGAACGATGAGCTGGACTTCTCCCAGGAGATGGAGAGCGCTTTCCACAGACTGGTGGAGTCATGCGAAGCTCAGCTGGGCTACACCTTCACGCGCTACGTCCTGTCGCTTCTGGTGGCCTCCAGGTTCGGTCTGGCCGAGTTTGAAATCCTGCACATTCCTCGCCACGGACACCCACCTCATTGACGAGATCAAGGAGGAAATTGACGATGATGATGTGAGCGTGTTGGAGGGCTACCCCTACCAGCTGCAGCTGAGCCGGCTCCTGATTCGGTTGGATCCCTTTCTGTACGAGGCCAAGACAGAGGGAGAAGCAATCTTGAAGATTTCCCATGACATGCTGAGGTACGTGGTGGAGGTCAGGTTCATGTCAGGCTCGTTCAAGCACCACATCCACACCAAACTGGCCACGTTCTTCCAGTTCACCAGACGGGGGCATCTGCTGAGCTCCAGAGACATCGTGAGGGGAAGCACAAGGAACTGACGCGGTACCTGTGGCGGACACTGCGCTCTGTGCCCTACCACCTCTGCCACTCTCACGCACAACCCCAGGAGGCGTGGAAAAGACTCAAGTCGGAAGTGTTCATGAAGTTCACCTGGATCATCAACGAAATCTACGCCGGGTACTTCAACGACTTCATCGACGACATGAGCTACGCTCTGGAGACGCTAGGGTTGGAGTCGGACATGATGTACTTCAGGCAGTTCCTGAACAGCGTCAGGGAAGCCGTCATCTTCAACCCCGTGTCGCTGGCGTCGCTGATGGCGGGGCAGGACAGGAGGGAGATGGGGGAGATGCACAGGTCGGTGCAGGAGGCGGAGGAGTGGCTGCGGCAGGTGCACCTGCAGGTGCTGGTCCCCAGCAGCTACACCGCCCCCAGGACCAGCCCGCTGCAGCTGAAGGAGGCGCTGGCCACCAGGGTGCGGGCCATAGCCGCCATCCCCACAGAGGAGAGGAAAGCTTCTGCAGTACGACACCACCATCACCGCCCTGGAGCACAGGACGGGGGAGGAGACCAGGCTGGTGTCCCTGGACCAGCCCATCGCCAGCCTGCACCTGTGGGAGGAGGGCATGCTCACCGTGGTCACCACCTCTGCCACAGGGCGGCTCTCCCTGGAGACCTTTCGCTATCGAAAAGGGGCGGCACATCAAACCACCAAACTGCAGGACAAGGCTGTCTCCTGGCTCTACGTCAGGCCAGACGGGACTGCGTTCTATTCCACAGGTTCCTCTGTGAAAAAGGTGGTTTTAGAAAAAGGACAGGTGTCGGAAGTGTTCACGGCAGAACAGGAGATCAAGGACGCGTGCATGTCCAACCAGAGAACGTTCAAAGTGGTGGTGCTGCACTCTTCCCCTGACTCCCACCTCAGCATCTTCGATTCCCGACACCCAGGCAACCTGCAGACCATTTCCCTGCTGGGGCCAACATGAGCGAGAGGTGCAAGCCCTTAGCCATGACCAAGGACAACCAGTTCGTGGTGGTGGCCTGTGACCGTCGTCTGCTGGTGGTGAACCTCAACTCGGAACGTATGGCGCACTCCTTCGACTTCAACAACGTCCCGGTCTCTCTGACCAGCTTTTCCAGAAGTCACGAGCACGTGTTCGTAGTTACCCCGACAGGCATGTTACGCTGCTACAAACTGGACACGGGCGTCAAAGTCATGGACACCACCATCCGCAACAAGGTCAAGCCTCAACCGTTACCCGTTCCCCCAACAGAAAGCCGGAACCCCACCTCACCCAGGAGAACACGACCACGGTCAAACCGGCATCCAGAAAGGACAAGGCGACCCAGGAGGAGGAACTCATCTCCACATGGTGACCTCCGAGGATGACCACTTCCTCCTGGCCGGCACCTCCCAGGGAAGGATTTACATCGTGCACGTGCCCACGGGGGGCGTGGTGTGTGTGTGGTCAGCAGTGGTCAGGCGCACGTGCGGCAGGTGGTGTACTTCACCAACCTGTCCTGGTTCCAGAGCCTGGCCACGCTGGACGTCACGGGCTGGGTCAAGCTGTGGAGCCTGACCCCGCTGCTGCTGAGGGCAAGGACCCTCATCAAGGACATCATCGTGGATAAGGTCAGTTCTTTGTTTGATTGTTTATTCTTCTTCTTCTTTCTTTCTCTTCTTCTTCTTCTTCTTCTTCTTCTTCTTCTTCTTCTTCTTCTTCTTTCTTCTCATCATTCATCTTCATCATCATCATCATCATCATCATCATCTTCATCATTCTCTTCTTCTCCCTCTTCTTATCTTCTCTCTTCTTCTTCTTCTTCTTCTTCTTCTTCTTCTTCTTCTTCTTCTTCTTCTCTTGTCGTTGTTGGTGACTGTTTTGCTGTAAGTCTTTTGGTCTTACAATGATGGTTTGATGTGGTTGTTTACCATCTCTTCTGTTATGTTATTTTTATGTTTGGACTTAGAAGGATATCTGTCGTGCAGACACAGGCAGATGCATACAAGACAGAAACAGATTCAGATAGACACACAAACGGACACAGTCAGTCACATGAGACGCAGAGAAGACAGACAGACAGACAGACACACATACATATGTATAATATATATATATATATATATATATATATATATATATATATATATATATATATATATATATTGCACATGCGTGTGTGTGTGTTTGTGTGTGTGTGTGTGTGTGTGTGTGTGTGTGTGTGTGGTGTGTGTGTGTGTGTGTGTGTGTATGCATGTACACGCACTCACTGAGCTGGCGCACAAGATCCCGCCTTCACTAAAAAAACCCCCAAAAACCCCCCAACTTCACCTCACAACGAAACCCCCCCCCACCCCCCAGCTACAACACCCCCCACATTCACCCCCTATCACCTGCTGAACCCCCACTCCAGTCACTGACAGCCTCTCTTTGCCCACAGGACCTGCTGAACGAGGAGGAAGCCAAGATGGAACCTGGCCACTACTGCCAGCACTTCCAGGAGCGGCGCCATGACCGAGTCTTCCTCAACGGGCCGACGTGTCTTCCTTCTACAGACCCCAGGTGCCCCAGGACCTGTTTCTGCAGGTGCAGACTCTGGACCCCGCCCTCCAGCCCCCCCTGTCCTGGGTGTCCACCAGCCGCCTGGCAGACTGTGCCCATGTGGCGGCCTTAGCTGCCGGCACCGACCTCAGTGAGGTGGGTTATCTTGTTCAGTGTTGGTGTCTGTGCTACCTTTGTGAAGCTCATGGTTAGTATGTCCTGTAAGTGTTTAGAGTATGGTGGTTGTTTTTTTGTGGCTGTGTGTGTGGTGGGTTTTTTGTTTTACCTTTTTGGTCCATGGCTACAGTTTCAAGGTTCACCAATGGAGAGAGTCAAAGTCAAAGTTAAAGTGTTCATATGTGTATATGAGAATAAAAACCTAAACAAAATAATTCATACCAATGAAACAATCAGAAGAAAACAATCTTTTAAAGTACACACACCAAAGAAGGAAACACACACGCATATATATATATATATATATATTATATATATATATATATATATATATATATATATATATATATATATATATATATAAATATATATATATATATAGCGCAGACAACAACATCCCCTCCCCCAAAAATACCCACACCATAAACTGAACAGTTTTAGGGTACGCGGCCATTTCCCATCACCATTAAGATAGCCGAATCCTACTCCTGTGATGGTGTTTCAACACAACACTATGGTGTATGCACTGTTTTCCTCAATTTTTTTTTTATCATCCGTTCCTACCATTGGTAAACTTTGGATCTGTTGGCGAGAAACATAAAATAACCCCATCACAAATGTCTAAAAAAAAAAAGATGTAAAGGTGTCCCATAACCTATGCGATCGTAAGGAAGCAAGGCACCAGAGACCTCAGCTTCTCTAGGGGCCAGCAATTTGGGGGCGGCGCCCATCTCCTCTCCCTCGCTGCTTTACCTTCCCTGACCCTAAAGAGGGCAGGTACCCATTCACAGCTGGGTGAACTGGGGGGACTGTACTGAAGCCAAGGCGCGCAAACGGTCACCCATCCTACTGGTAACCAAACTCAGTGCTGCTTAACCTTAGCTTGGGGAAAGCGAGGCTCCGACTTATAAGACAAATGTCTGATACGAATATTTACACTTGCAAAACTCTTGTCTTCTAGGTACTAGTGACGGCGACAACAGATGGAGACCTGGCTCGTTGGAGTCTCCAGGACGGATCTCTGCAGTCTCTGCAAACCCTGCCCCTTCCCCCTGTGTGTGGAGAAGAGAGAGGAGGAGGAGAAGGAGGAGGAGGAGAAAGAGGAGGAGGAGGAGAAGGCAGAGGGGAAGGAGGAGAAGTGGAGGGTGGAGAGTGTGAGGACGGTGTACTATGACCAGGCCATCTTTGTCGTGGTCAGAAGGCCGGACAGCAACACGAACCACTGTGGCTGTAAGTGTTGGTGTGTGTTGTGTTGGGTTTGTTTTGTGTTGTGTCGTGTTGTGTTGTGTTGTGTTGTGTGTGTTGTATGTGTTGTGTGTTGTGTGTGTGTGTGTGTGTGTGTGGTGGTGTGTGTGTGTTGGTTGTTGTGTTGTGTGTGTCTGTGTGTCTGTGTGTCTGCAGTGTAATTGAATTTTTTTTCTGAATAAGTAGATCATTAAAACGTAAGAGGAAAACATTCCAACTGGTATGCAACAACTGAATAGGGGATCAGAGGCTGTCTGTCTATCAGAGAATAGGAAAAATTAGAGTGGAAAATCGGGTCGAGAGAAGACTAGGCGTAAAGCAAAAAACAGAGGTCGAAAATTTGAAAAACAACAACTACCCCTCCCCCCCAAAAAAAAAAAGATTTGTAAAAATCCTCCCAAATATCTAAAGGAGAATGAGGTGAGGCGCAAAGAAAGAGTTATTTGATTAAAAAACTAAAACATTATAGAAAATTCAGTCGATTAGTGTGCCACCCCCTCCTCGCCATCCCTTGAAGTAAAGAATCCAACAACTGGACAAAAATAAGAAAAAAAACAAACTTCGCCTGCATCCCTGCCCCTCCCTCCCTCCTTTCCACCCGGAAAAAAGGCCAATAAAAAATCCCCGACAAGTTATCAACACATACAACACATAATTCCAATAACAAATGTATTAGTGTGGGAATAAGTGATAAAGTAATGACTTCGTTATTTTTCTGTCTACAGGTGCAGTACTCGGAAGAGAAGAAATCTCGCTCCCTTGTTCTGAATGACGTCATCGCCTCTTACGTCAGCACAAACAGTTCTTGGATAGTGCATGTGCTCGTAGGCGAAAATGACGGTAAGGTTTAGCTGTTTTTTTATTTTTTATTTCAGCGTTTTCTTTATTCAAAACAACATTTTGACTTTAAAAACGAGGACGGGATAGTTCAGTGGTCAGAGCACTTGCTTTCCCCAAGCCAAGGTTAAACAGCATCGAGCGTTAATACCCAGCTGTAAATGGGTACCTGCCCTCTTTAGGGTCAGGGATGGTAAAGCAGCGAGGGAGAGGAGATGGGCGCCGCCCTCAATATGCTGGCCCATAGAGAAGCTAAGGTCTCTGACGCCTCGCTTCCCAACGACCACATAGGTTATGGGACCCCTTACTTTTTAAACATTTAACAATCTGTACATTTCAGTTTGTTTAAAACGTCTTTTTCTCTAAAGGACTGGTCAAATGAAAGGGTTCTTGCCTCATGTTCAGCATCTGGGTTCGGCTTGATCTCTGCAATATCTCCTAGGAGTTGCTAGGCCGCTTTTCCGAAGTTTTCGGGCAGTATGCCTTTGAACAGTGACCTGCCCTCTTTAGGGTCAGGGAAGGTAAAGCAGCGAGGAAAAGGAGATGGGCACCGCCTTCAATATGCTGGCTCCTAGAGAAGCTGAGGTCTCCGATGCCTCGCTCCCCTACGACCCCTAGGTTATGGGACACCTTTACCTTTCAAAAAGACTCGGGATATGTCAGAGGTCTCTGATGCCTCGCTCCACTACAACCACATAGGTTATGGGACACCTTTACCTTTCTAACAAAGACTCTGCTGTTGTCCAGAACTCTCCTGGTCTTCTGGGACCTGGTCAAGGGACAGGAGGAGGACCGGGTCATCCTCTCCCAGGACAAGGACTTCTCTCAACGGGCGTCCTCTCTGGTCTTCTCCAACGATCTCAAATCCTGCGCTCTCCTCGTCCCAACGGCACAGACGAATACCCCTCAACATCTGGACCTTCAAGACCCAAACAGCAGAAGCGAGGCTGGACACTCCTGAAGACAAAGACAGGAGCGAGAAGAAGAAGAAGAGAAGAAGGAGAAGGAAGGGAGGAAGTCTTCACACCAGAACCGTCTGCTACTGAAGACGACGACAAAGCTTCAAAGGCAAGTTCTTCACAAACCAGAGAGTTTCGTCTCCGAAAACTGAACCTTCAGATCGAACCCACGGCGATAGGGTTTGGGCTGAATGGCGTCATGATGCTGGGAACGTCATGGGGGCAGACGTTGATCGTGACCATGGAGAAACTGAAGGTGACGTCAGTGCTGACGTCAGCAGGGGTGGAGGCTGCGGCAAATCAGCCCCTGTCGACGGTAGGGGCGTGGAGGAACACGGCGGCTGCCCATTGTGGGGCGGTGAGGGGCGTGCGGTATGTGTCAGACAGCTTCACGGTACCACCGTGTGCTCCAAGGTGCTGTGCGTGTGGAACATGCTGCACAAGAGGTTGATGGTTCGAGTCCTTTTGGATGGAGAGGAGGTAATATGTCTGTGATTGTGTGTGTGTGTGTGTGTGTGGGGGGGGGGGGGGGGGGTTGGGGGGTATGAGTTGTGTGTGTGTGTGTGTGTGGTGTGTGTGTGTGTGGTGGAGGGGGTGGGTGGGCTATGAGTTGTGTGTGTATGTGTGTAGGGGGGAAGGGGGGAATGGGGATGGTGGGTGAGGTGTGTGTGTGTGTGTGTGTGTGTGTGTGTGTGTGTGTGTGTGTGTGTGTGTGTGTGTGTGTGTGTGTGTGTGTGTGTGTGTGTGTGCAATCAGCTATGAGATAAGATGTTTGCATAATTATGTAGATATATGTTAATGTTTTCTCATCTCATTATTTGAAGATTTTCATAGAAGTTTTTGTCATAAACCAATATCTTTTTTGATCATTCTGCCATCATGATAGTTATCTACAGAAACTCAAGATTTCAGTAGCTACACTGTGTCATTAGAAAATACTCGAAAAAATCTGTAGGGATGTTTGAGCTCTTGAGCTGCCTTTTTCCAATCCTGACAAGAAAAAAAAAAAGAGAATTTGCAACGGTATCTCATAACGAACAGATATGTTTCTGCCTGTTCCAGTTCACCCATCACATCCTGTCACGTGACTGCCGCGTGCTGACTTACACGACCTCTAGGGAGTGTTGGCGGTGTGGGGTGTGCAGAGGGGAAGCAACTCTGCGCCTTCAAGTCGCCGGTGACAATAAACTCCCTTGCCATGACGCCAAATAACCGCAGGGTGGCGGTGCTACTAAACGACGAGGTGACGTCACGCGTTCAGGTGTTTGACGTCAGAAACTTTCGATGACATCAAAGTGGATTAGGGAGCACGAGTGACGAGAAAAGAGAAAGTGTGGACAGCAGAAGTCAATCTGCCCTTGATGATTTGACGGACTACCCTTCATTAATGTAAACATCTATTTCCCAATCATACATAGCAGATTTCGCTTTTAGTCAACAAGACATCGTCATTTTAGTGACAGAAATGAAGCTAGAAAAAAACAACAAACTTGAAACAAACAAAATAAAGGTGTCTTTTGTTAGATAGAAGGTGAATTGGGAGCTTTATCTGAAAACCTGGTAAGGATAAAGTCAGACAAGTCATTTATGGAGTAAGAGATTACATGGGAGAAGAAGAAGGAGAAAAGAAGAAGAAAGAAGAAGAAGAAGAAGAAGAAGAAGAAGAAAAGAAGAAGAAGAAGAAGAAGAAGAAGAAGAAGAAGAAGAAGAAGAAAGAATGCAAAAGAAGAAGAAAAAAAGAAGAATGCAAAGAAGAAGAAAAAGAAGAGGAAATAAAGAAGAAGACACACTAAAAAGAAAGTAGCTACCTTGATATTGTACAGAGAATATGACTCTAAAGAATTGACTTCAGTTACCTATAACATTCAGGGTGTGAGCAAAGAGTTTGCCTGGACGTGTACGGTGTGTAATAGGTTAACAGCTTATTGTTGAATAAGGGCAGGCAGGCCTATAAATGGAGATGCAATAAATATGAGCTGAGATGACTAGTGCTTAAAAATGAGAGTGCAAGGATGGAGACAAATAATACGTGTCTATTCATAGATCCTTGATAAGGTATATTTGTTTTTAAAAAGTTTACTTGCCAGATTAAACACCCTTTTAGATATAACTTTGTGGTCTCCACTCTTTGAAACTAAAATGTATTAAATTTACGTTTTGTTTACGTTACGTTTTTTAGCTTGAGTTTCTAGTATGCTAACCTATTTCTCGTTCTTTAAAATGTAGGTATTTCTAATTTGCCCCATCTTTTGTAATATGATAGTTTGGAATTCAGATTTCATTAGAACTTTTGGCAAACTCTCCACAAACTAGAATTGGAATTCTCAAGTAATGTACTCTTACTAAGTCCGCCGTAAAACTACAGTTTTGATGAATTTGTAAATGCACTTATGATATCGACATTGTAAAATAGCGATGTTATGTCTTTAACGTTAATCCAAGTATTCGTTCGTTGACACTGCTATGAGATAAGCGTCTGGCCTTGGACATACACTCATGTTGACTTTACATTCTCTTGAAAGAAACAATTGGTCACTGTCCCCTGAACTAATTTTTCCATGAAGTTTCTGTCTCTTGTCGAAGAAGTCACTTTCCATAGCTGTGAAATGTTGTTGGTCTCCGCACTTTGAACTGAACTGGTGATGAAATGTTCTCTTGATGGAACTTCTGATCAAGTCTTTACTTCTAATCCCGAGATGCTGATGATGTCATCGTCTCTTGATGTAAACTATTAGTGACGTCACTTCTTGAGAAATATTGATGACATCATCATCTCTTGATGTGAACTATTGATGACGTCATCGTCTCTCGATATAAACTATTTAAGTTGTCGTCTCTTGATGTGGTGTAGGTATTGTGTAGTCGTGTGAACAGTTATGATGAAGTTTCTTGATGGTGTAGTATTGTGTAGTCGTGTGAACGTATTGATGAAGTTTCTTGATGGTGTAGGTATTGTGTAGTCGTGTGAACAGTTATGATGAAGTTTCTTGATGGTGTAGGTATTGTGTAGTCGTGTGAACAGTTATTGATGAAGTTTCTGGTCTTCCCTTCATGTGAAGTATTAAAAAAAAACGCTTTCCCCTCCAAACGTGAACTTGTAATTGTTATTTTTCTTCCCTCGAGGGGACCATTGATGACGCTTAATCCTTTGATTATCAGCTATTGCTGATGCTTTGTCCTATGATGTGAACTCGTCCTTTGATGTAACTTCTGAGAAAATATCCGTCCTTTGATGTGAACTTTGAGAAAATATTTCCCTCCTTCGATGTGAACTTTTGAGAAAATATCCGTCCTTTGATGTGATGACGTTTTTTCCTTTGATGTGAACTATTGATGAAGCTGTCTTATGGATTGTTTTATCCTTTGATGTGAACTTAGACGAGTTTTAACCTTTATGTGACTAGTTACGAAGCCTCCATCCTTTGATGTGAGACGTTTTGCCCTTTGATGTGAGCTATTTGATGGAATAACTGTCTCCTTATGTAAACTACTGGTGAAGTCTCCACTGTTGGATGCCTTTTTGATTAAAAAATAGTCTCTAGATGCTATCTTTGGCAAATGATGACCAAATTTACAAAAAAAACATATACACACGGGGACTGGATGTCAAAAAGCACATACCTGCTTATTTCATTAAGTTCGAAATAAAAGAATACAAGAAACTTTTAATGAGTTGTTGTTTAAAGTAAGCTATTGATAAAATCCGCATCTCCTGATATGTGTAAACGAAGTTTTGGTTTCTTGAAACGCACCATTATTGAAGTCTTTGTCAATTGACGTAAAAAAGATGAATTCATCAACTCTTCATCAGAACTATTGCTGAAGTCATCGTCTTTTGATGTGAACTGTTGATGGAATCGGCATCTCTTCAAGCAAACTATTGATGAAGTCTTTCTTCTATTTTGAAATCTTCATGTCAGCTATCAATGGAGTCTTTCACTGTTGATGTGAACAATTGATAAATTCATAACTTTTTCATTCTATCTGTTAATCAAGTCAATATAATACCCCTTGATGTGAATCATTGATGAGTGTTGAAAAGAATCTGCCAGTGAAAACTAATCTGCTTGAATTTTCTATCCATTGAGGTGTGTTGTTGATGATTTAAAAAATCTGTTAACGTGAACTATTAATGAAGTATAGTTATATTCCTTGACGGACTAAGTGGTTAAGACCGTTCGACATTAATCACTTGAGTCCTTGGAGTCATGAGTTAAAATCTCGGCGGCTTCTGATAGGGTGAGAACTTTTATCATCTCTCAGGTCAACTTCAAGTGCACACTTGCTAGTGCCTTGATTTCATTCGTGTATATACACATGCAGAAGATAACATATGCACGTTAAAGATCCCGTATTCATGTCAGCGTTCGGTGGGTTAAGGAAACTTGAACATACCCAGCATATATCTCTGATATCGGCTACATTGATGGCGTACAAAAACGGTCGCATATGCAAAATCTCACCATTGGTGAACCTCGGAGCTTTAGTCGAGGACTAAAAAGTATGTATTCCTTGATTAAAAAACCCAATTCCTGCTATAAACATTCGATGAGCTTTCCGTCTCAGGTATGAACTTAAGTTGTATGTCCTTTTTCTTCAAATCAAGTATGATGAAGTATCCACCATAACATGTAAAATCTGGATGAACCGTTCACGTATTGATGTAAACCATTGATGAAGTGTTTGTTCTCTGATGTAAACTATTGACGAGGTCTATTTTCATAGAAGTAGACTTATTAAAAAAAGTATTTGTTCATTGATGTAAACTATTGAAAGAATATCCATCCCTTGATGCCAATATTGATAAAGTTACCATACGACCCTTGAAGGAAGCTATTAAAATGTGTCTGTCGCTTGGTGTGAAACAGTGAAGAATAATTGCACCTTTTGATGTTTGCTGTTTAAAATATATTTCATCAGTTTCATGAGATCTTTGTTACTTGATGTAAACTATTGGCGAATTTGAGGACCTTTGATGCGATTTGGTGGAGAAGTTGTATTCCTCAGACGTTACGAATTTCTCACCTTTTGACATGACCTGTTGATGAAGTTTCTGTCCCTTGAAGTGAACTATTTATGAAGTTTTCATCTTTTGACATAAACTGTTGATAAAGTTTTCATCTCTCAAGTGAACTGTTGATGAAGCTGTTTTTTTATCTCCTGATGTGAACTGTTGATGGAGTTTTTATCTCCTGACGTGAACTGCTGATGAAGTTTATGTGTCTTGATGTAAACTTGTGGGAAATTTGTTGGTGTCCTAATATATCTGAACTGCTGATGATTTTTATGTCTTGATGTGGACAGAGCATGAAGTTTTTGTGTTTGATGTGAACTGTCAATGAAGTGTATGCCCTTTGACATTTAACTATTGATAAAGTTTGATGCTGATCGTCTGGAAGGCAGTGTGTACTTTAAGGCATCTCAAAGGGCTGTTGGCATCAACTAAATATAGTCCTGTAATTTATTCCACTTTTCATTTTCCCGATGTATGAACTCATGAACACGGGCGTGCACGCACGAACGCACGCACGCACCACACACACACACACACACGTGCACGCACGCACGCGCACACATACACATTCATTAGAAATAAAGCTGCGATGTATTTTCTTTAATTGAAAGGTTAGATTAAACAAAACCCAAACACCCTAACCCCAGAAAACAGAACTGTATTATTATAAAATTACTCTATAATGAAATTTAAAGTCACATTAATTTTCTGACTTTGTAGGCAAGTATGAATGCCATTTGTAATTAAATCAATGGTTATAAAGAAAAAGAGGCAGACCAAGGAAGAGTTGGGAGGACAACATCAGCGAATGGACAGGCCTATAACTTCAAAAAAATTTGAGAAAGGAAGAACAGAGAGAGGAATGGAGGGAAATGGTTGTCAAGTCTTTAGGGGTGCCCCCACTGTCGCCAGACTAAGGGATAGATAGATAGACAGATGATAAAATGAAGTCACATTTCTGACTATGCAAGCAAGGATAGATATCAAAGGTAAAGGTGTCCCATAACCTATGTGGTCATAGGGAGCGAGGCATCAGAGACCTCAGCTTCTCCAGGGGCCAGCATATTGAGGGCGGCACCCATCTCCTCTCCCTCGCTGCTTTACCTTCCCTGACCCTAAAGAGGGCAGGTACCCATTTACAGCTGGGTGAATTGGAAGACTGTACTGAAGCCAAGGCGGGTAAACGGTCACCCATCCACCTGGTAACCACGCTCGATGCTGAGGAAAGCGAGTGCTCTGACCACTGAGCTATCCCGTCCCCAAGTTTAGGCACATATACATATATGTAAAAATATCTGATGCGTGCTCAGGTAGTTTTCGTCAATGACATTGATACTCCTATTGATACTCTCGTTCTTTCCAGCTAATGCCCTAAGCAGCGTGTTTTGTGTTTTGTTTAGCATAAAATAATGTTGTTTTCAGCTTAGTGCCAGAGTTCTGTAGAAACGTCTGAAATAATATTGTCGTCTGCTGATCAAAACCAATAAATTCACAAAGGACTTTTGTGGTTGTTGGTTTTCATTAAAAGGTGAGGATGAGAGGGAGAGATCGCGCGCATGCATGTGCGTGGACGTGCATGCATGCGCGCATGCACACACACACACGCACACACACGGACACACACACGCTTGCACGCACACACGCACGCACGCATATACATATACGCACGCACGCATGCATGCACACACGCACACACACACACACACATGCATAAACACACGATCCTTCGGATGAGACAATAAGCCGAGGTCCCGTGAACACGCACGCACGGAGAACATCATGTGTGCACGTTAAAACCCTTTCCATTTTTGGAAGAGTAGGCTATTGTGTGCTGGTAGGAACGGATGACAAAAATTGACACACTGCATACACACGGGGACTGGATGGAAAGAGCACTTGAGTGCTTGTTCTATTATCCTGGGAATATTTTTAAAATATTGTCTATACGATAGTTTTTTACCCACCAATAAGGTAGCCGAATTCTGAATTCGAGGATGGTGTCTAATCACAACACCTATGTGCATGAGACTTTTAAATTAAAGAAACAACCGTTATCTGTTCCTACCGGCAAGAAATGGCTTACTGTTCCGAAAGGTGGAACAAGTTTTTAACGTGTGTGCAAGATGTTCTGCGTGCGTTTGCACACGGGGTCTCGGTTTACAGTCTCATCCAAAGGACTGGACACATTTTAGAAAAGAAAACAGCAAAAAGATGAAAAAAGACATACAGAATCAAACCACCCATTCTCTCTGTAAAGCTTTATTCATATTTCGGGGGAAAAAAATCAGATTTTGAAAAAAAACCCAACAACAACGCCTACAACAATCAAGAAAAAGACTTTACAGCTGTCAATGGGTACCTGCCCTTTGCAGGGCCAGGAAAGGTAAAGCAGCGAGGGAGAGGAGATGGGTACCGCCCTCATACTGATGTCCCCTAAGAGAAGCTGAAGTCTCTCGACTACATAGGTTATGGGACATCTTTACCTTTATTTTGTCACTTATCAGTCACAGTTTATAATGTTGACAGGACAAGAAATATGGTTTAAGTCCTGTCTGTACACATTCGCAAACTTTAACAGATGTCTCCACAATATTTTATTGTAATGAATAAAAATAATAGACTAGTTTATAAACAAAACAAAATAGAAGTATGTAATATTTATTACAAAAAGAGATGTTCATAGAAAAAAAGTCAAACAAACAGTACAAAACAAGCGAAATATAAGCAAATTAATTGTTGGTGAGTTAAAAACCGAAAAATACGTGTCAAATAGAAAATTGAGAGAAGCGAAAACTGTACAAGGAAAACTTACTTTTCTCTTTTTCAAGACAAATCGACAACTGTAGATCAACATTCAGTTTTTGTCTCATAGAACAGACAAGCTAATAATGTCCCCCCCCAAACAAGACTGACATATCAGACAGATTAATGATAAAAATTCACATGCTTTCTTCTCAATGACCTCATACAGGGGACAACGACCTCTATTTCTAAGTACAGGAGAATTCTTTTCTTTCAAGTAAGACAAGTTTTACACTATTTTTTCATATATCGTGTGCTCACTATTTTTTAGAAATACGCATTTCATGGAGTGCATGTCTTTTCCTTGGTAACATCAAAACAACTAGTCATACCAAAACTAGCACAGTTTACTAGACTAAAAACCGTCCCTGCAAAAAATGCCATAACGTATCCTTGCAGTCATTATCAGGACATTCATACTGAGGGCAGAATGAAATGGAAGATATTTTGATGACCGAAGCAGATAACAGCAAGAAAGCCTCCGGTACTGAGAGTATTTGCTGTTTTCTCTGCGGAATGTCTGGAGGAATTTCCTTGAATGCGTGTCAGGTCTTCATCATCATTCCGCTGACAAGTGGACCCGCTAATTTGACAGCTGGCACGTTTACTAATTGTGGTTAGTTCCTAATGTGCGTAACAACATAATGGAGCGACATTCCTTTGCGAGTGATAGAAGATCTAATAATGTTGAGTCTTGAGGATCTAAAAGAAACAGTGTTTTTATCAAAGGAAATTTCATTTTTTCAGCCAAAGATGCTTTCGTTCTGCTGTGCGAGAATTTTGTTGCATTTGATCCTCGTTTAACAGTTCTGTTGTGACAGAGAGGCAGTATTAAACTTACTAATCTTTTTCCTCTTTAAGAAAGGATTAATTAGAAAAGAAACAAAAGCCCCAGTTCTACAGGAGTAGAAAAAACATACTGACGTACGGCACTGACTTTTCAAATAAACTTGCAACTCCATATGTTTGGATGAAGATACATGTCAGTTTTTTTCGGTATCTTTGAAAACTATGATATTATCTGTTTAAGCTTGGGTAATATATTTCATAGGCGTTGAGTATGTTTGGAAACGAAGGTAAGCAAACAGGTGAGGAAAACGTACTCAGAAAAGCTAGTACGGTTCAGCAGCAACGAGCATGGTTACCAGTTGGATGGGTGACCGCTTACGCGCCATGGCTTCTGTACAGTCCCCCAAATCACCCAGCTGTAAATGGGTACCTTCCCTCTTTAGGGTCAGGGAAGGTAAAGCAGCAAGGGAAAGGAGATAGGCGCCGCCATCAATATGCTGACCTCTGGAGAAGCTGAGGTCTCCGATGCCTTGCTCCCCTACGACCACATAGATTATGGAACATCTGTACCTTTTTACCTTAGAAAAGTAAATGGAAATGGTTCCGTATTTTGATGGGTACAGGCATTCTTCATAAACACAGAGCCACTTAAGAAAGCAAATAGTGTTTGTAAGTGACTTCCTGTTAATGCAGAGGTCAAAGTTCAGTTAGACAATACAGCATTACACGAGCAGACAGTTGGGGTGTTTTTCTGGTGCCTGGTTGCTTTGAAATAATGAGTTATGAAACACACAAGCCACTGACAATAGCTGTATTTTCCATCCATTTACAAGAATTATCATCTGCAGAATGATTTAAACATTCAAAGCTATTAAGTTCAGAATAATCATTTAGAACAATCTTGGTTGTAATAGTGGTAAAGAATATATTGATTTATACAAAGGATATGTCCTTGAGAGAAGGTGACCACCTAGAAGTGGAGATGACTTTTAGTTACTCATTTTGAGGGAGAGAGAGAGAGAGAGAGAGAGAGAGAGAGGAGAGAGAGAGAGAGAGAGAGAGAGAGAGAGAGAGAGAGAGAGAGAGAGAGACAGACAGACAGACAGACAGACAGACAGACAGACAGACAGACAGACAGACAGACAGACAGACAGAGACAGAGATAGAGACAGAGACAGACAGACAGACAGACATAGAGACAGACAGAGAGACAGACAGACAGACAGAGACATACAGACATAAACAGACAGACAGACAGACAGAGAGACAGACAGACAGAGTTACCTAGGCAGATCAGCAGGAAAACAGACAAGAAAAAATCTCTTTGCCCAATGTTCTTGCATACCAGTCATAGGTGTACGTGCAAAACTGCAACATGGTGTGGCGAAAACAAACCCCAAAGAAACCCCCACTGTGTTATCAACCCCCATTCTATCAGAAGGGGGTCACTCGGTAGACTCTGGTGGCTGGTTTCACTGCCAGCACAGGAGTGGGGGGAGTTGACAGGTCAAATCTGATGGATTCGTCATTAACAACCGCCAGTGACGTGAGAGGACGTTTCCTTTGCGAATTCTGATTGGATATTGGGGTGTGGACACGTGCCATTTAAAGCCTCCGTAACTGTCGCTTTCACGTTTTTACTGTTCGTTTTGAAACTGCTTGCAAACTCGTGCTTTCATTTTTTCGGATTAAAGTAGATATTTAGAACGAAGTAGCAGTCGATATTTAAGTCAGTTGTTCTCTAAAAGATGCTTTTGTTTTCTATACCACGGGCCACCGTCTTCATGTTGTTGACACTTCACTGTTACTTATCATTAGCAGGTTTGTACATTTTGTTACTTTTTGTCTTTCTTTCTTCGTCATGGGGAGTGTGTGTATGCCTTTGAACTGACTTACTTTCATCATCAATGACAGTGAAATTACTGACGATGAAGTCTAATTTTGCAAAATGAATACATGTAGTTTTTTTTTCTATTTGTACTTGTTTGCATGGACTTTACACTTGGAATCATGCAAATCCCAGATATCACACGATAAAGTGATTTTCAAGTACTTTCAGCTAACTGAATGAAATCTGACGGAAAAATGTCTTGCCACCAATGCTGCATATGGGCTAAACACATGTTTAGGAAAGACAAGTACAAGCCCAGGAGTACCATAGTGATAGGAAGTAAAATATTTCAAACGCAAAAAGGTAAGGTACAGATAAAGGTGTCCTATAACTTATTTGCTGTATGGGAGCGAGGTGTCAGGGACCTCAGCTTCTCTAGGGGCCAACATATTGAGGGGGCGTCCATCTCCTCTCCTTCGCTGTTTTACCTTCCCTGACCCTAAAGAGGGCAGGTACCCATTGACAGCTGGGTGAACTGGGTGACTGTACTGAAGCCAGGAGGCACAAAGGGTCACCCATACATTTGGTAACCACACTCAATGCTGCTGAACCGTAGCTTGTGGAAAGCGAGTGCTCTGACCACTGAGCTATCCCCCAAACTAAAAACAACTATTGTGAATGGCGGAGAGCCAGGACTTCGTCAAGCAATGGTACTCATCCCCACCATATCTAAGACTATAAACATATAGTGTCCACAGGCTCCCTACACTTATCATTCACGGTCCCAGTAAATAAAAAGAGAAGAATATTCCTTAAAATACTGGCACCGAAAGTTAACTTAAATCCCTCATTCCACTCATTTTCCTTTGCCAAATGACCCGATCTACAATGTCGATGGTGTTGACATTGTGATAAAAGTGTGGCTAAATATAACTTGGTCACTAAGGGCGGTGATAAGACCTGTCCAATGTGAACTTGACATTGACATAGGTTATCAAGTCACAGTGTCGACACTGCCAATGACATCAGTGTCTGGACTTTCTGAACTTTGGTACACTGGGTTAAACTGTTGGCGCGTCATTTACTAGGGTCTTTTTAAAAAATAATAAAATTTAATAGTTTTTTTTGGGTGAGAAAAGTTATCACGAGAACAAAACGTGTTTTTGTGGGCCAGTTACATTATGTCTGATAAAACATATATATGGATATATAAAAATCATATCTATCTATTCAATTGTCTATTGTTATGTAATCATTCGTCTGTTAAATTGTGAATACATGTATGTACAAGAAGTTCTTGGTTATACATCTATATTGAACTGTAATGCAATATGATTTGTTATAATAAATATGATTATATATTCACACACACACATGCACACACAGACGCACACTCTCACACACACGCACACCCACCCATGCTCGCTCGCACGCACTCACACACAGGGAGGAAAAACTAACACCTGTGATATCTACTTTGGAAGGCACATATATTCATTGATGTCTCCTGTTTTTGCGCATATATATAAGACCAACTGTAGTGAAAAGAAAAACACACACACACACACACACACACACACACACACACACACACACACACACACCACACACACACACACACACACACATAATATATATATATATATATATATATAATATATATATATATATATATATATATATATATATATATATATATGTTTTCTCGATGGTAGCCTACTACAAGTTGGTGCTATTTCACTTCCACCCATAATCATTCATTTCAGCACCCCCAGTATGGAATGAAAACGGTAGCCAAGGATATGGCAATAATGCCAGAAACCACGAGAATGAGAGCAATAATGGCAGGTATACAGGAAGTGGCAACAATAATGGCAGATATGGTGGCAATGACAACGGCAGTGGCAGAGTCCCCAACTGGAATGGCAACGGCAATGGCAGAGGCAACGGTGACAATAATGGCAGACACATCGAGCACTGGAGCGTGTCGGACTGGCACACATTTATTGAACGAATTCTTCAGGAAGTAAGCTGATTTTGCTTGTAAAGGTTTTTTTTTTTGTTATACGGAAATCGTTTGGTGTTCTTTGTATTCAAATTTGTCTAAATCTACTCCCTTGATAAATAGGTTGATAGATGCATACTATTTCCGTTCTTACCCCTGTCTTTTTATCACTGTTTTTAACATTTTGATAGTTTGCTTTTATACATTCCGATTTTACCATAGGTAATTTTTGACAAGTGTTGCATCATTATTTAGTGTTGTTTTACGTGTCCTACGCATACGTTATCTTGCACTTTGAAAGCAGATTTTTTTCTCGTGAATTGAAGGCTGCTTTTCCTACAGAGACCTACTATTACGACTACTACTACTGCTACTACGATTTTCATCTGCTACTACCACTTCTGCTGCTATTGCCATACTACTACTACTACTACTACTACTACTACTACTACTACTACTACTACTACTACTACTACTACTACTACTACCTACTACTACTACTACTGCTACTACTACTACTACTGCTACTACTACTAATACTGCTACTACTACTGTTACTACTACTGCTGCTACTACTACTACTACTACTACTACTACTACTACTACTACTACTACTACTACCACTACTACTACTACTACTACTACTGTCTCTACTACTACTACTGTCTCTACTACTACTACTGTCTCTACTACTACTACTACTACTACTACTACTACTACTACTACTACTACTACTACTACTACTACTACTACTACTACTACTACTACTACTACCACTACCACTACTACTATATCAATACTGCTGTGACTACCGTTAGTACTATTGCTATTAAATTATTTCTACTACTTCTACTACCACTACTTCTTCTACTACTTCTACTCTCATTCTACCACCACCATCATCACTACTTCATCCTCTGAAACGACTAGTATGACACCTACTGCTATTACTGCTACTACTACCACCACCACCACCACCACCACAGCTGTTACCCAAACTTCTAAGCTGTCTGTAAAATTCAGATTCACTCTAGACCCGAAGTGGTTCGGCCTGAGGGTTCGGCTCCCGGGGACCCAGGCCGTATGCCCGAGAGCGTGCCCACCTGGGACGAGTGGTTAGAGCCGTGGGAGGAGAGCCTGCAGTCCTGTGGTTACCCGGGAACCACCCCGGACCTCCGCCACCCGGACCTGAGGGTAGCCACCCTGCCCAATGACCACCACAGCTATGCTCAGCTGGGCAATTATCCCTGGATGGTCAGTTGGGATTTGTCTGTATAAGGCTGTTGGCTTATGACGAGCATTGTTTTTATTATTGTTTGAAGTAGGTGCAGGTTTAAGGTGTTATGTTGGAGAGAACATTGACTTGTAACAACATTTCCCCTATGGTTTGAACTTAGTGTAGGTCTTGTTTTAGTTGATATGCTTGAGGGTTTTGACTTATAACAATATTTTTTGCTATAGTTTGAAGTTAGTGCAGGTTTTAGTTGTCATGTTTAAGGCTATTGACTCATAATATTTTTCCTATAGTTTGAAGTGAGTGCATGTTTTGATTGTTAGGTTTGAGCTATTGACTCATAACAGTCGTGCCCCTATAGTTTGAAGTTAGTGGAGGCTTTAGTTGTTATGTTGAAGGCTTTTGACTCGTAACAATATTTCCCCTATAGTTTGAAGTGAGTGCAGGTTTTAGTCTAGTTTTCAGATGTCAGCTGGCTGTCAGTTTTTTGCAGACTGTTGGATCGTTGATCTACAGGGTGTTGACGGTTGCCATGATGGCCAAAACTTTTGTCTCTTTGTCCCTGTCAGTTTGTGTCTCTGTTTCTGCCCATCTGTGTGTCTGTGTTTAGGGGGGAATGTGGAGAGGGATAGACAGACATACAGAGAAATAGAGATACAGAGAGAGATACAGACACAGACATATAGACAAATGGACAGACAAAACATACTTATAGATGGACAAAAAAGAGTATCCAGAATAAAGGAAAAGTGGGGGGGGGGGGGGGGGGGGGGAAGCCATGTTGACACACACAGGCACTGAGTTCAATATTGCCTCATGCTGTCCACTCTCTGTAGTGACACACTTAAGAAGTGTTTTTTCCCCGTGCAGGTCAGTCTGAAGTGGACACAGTCCGGCAGTCACTGGTGTGGCGGGGTGCTCATCTCTGACCAGTGGGTGCTCACTGCTGCCCACTGCCTCTTCTCCATGTGAGTCTGTTAGTGTGTCTGGCAGCCTGTCTGTGTGTCTTTGTCTGTGCGGACAGGACAGGAAGAGATTGCTTCAGAAATTGACAGTTTACATAGGGGCACTGTCAATATGGTTGTGTTTGTATGTGTGAGGGTGGGGGGTGGGGTGTGTGTGTGCGCGCGCGCGCGGGGGGGGGGGGGGGGGGTTATGTGTGTGTGCGCATTTGTCTATTTTAATTTTTTTTTCATCCGAAGGATAATAGAATAAGCACTCATGTGTTATTTTATTATTATTTTTTTTACATCCAGACCCCGTCTGTAGTTCTGTGAATTTTGTCATCCATTCCCGCGGGCACATAATGACCAACTCTTTCTGAAAGGGGAACAAGTTTTAAGGTGTGCGCAAGATGTTCTGCATGCATTCGCACACAGGCGTGCGCGTGTGTGTTTATGTTGGAGGTTAAGGGGTGGACATGTTCAAACGAAACGCATTGATTTCATTCCTGTATTGTAGATACGAGTTGCGTTGTTTGTTAAATTCCACATAATTTTATCTATTATTTTTGTTGTTGTCGTGGCTGTTTTTGTGTGTTATAGTGGGATTGAGAAAATTATGTAGAAAGTGAAATTAAAAAAATGCTGGTTATATAGGCATATATATATATATATATATATATATATATATATATATATATATATATATACTGTGATCTTTTGATCATTTCAACGAGAAATTGGAATCATAGTACGCATTTGTCATCAATATCTCTGCACATTTTATTGAAAAATATAATACCTTGTATTGTCTTGTTGTTTTTTCTTACATAAATTTGGTAATTTGCAATTGTTATCATTATCTTTACTCTTTTTAATGGAAAAATAATGATATTTCACATTTTGTTATCTTCATCTCACTATATTTTAATAATAAAAAGAATTAGAACAAAATTTCGCATTTATCCCCATTACTTTACATTTGTTATCTTACCTTCACAAACATATTTTCTTCAAACATCCTGATGTGTTGAGAGATGAAAGATCCGACACTGGAACAGTAATTCATGCAAAGCCATCAGATGACCTTCCAGTAGTTATCTACCTTTACACGTTTGTGTCAAAGAGCTAATATGGCGAATATGATAGTTATACTTTTTATTCATAGACATTGCATGTAGTTTTCCTGATAAGTCATAAAACCTATACACAACTCTTGGTTTATAGACTAACAATTTTAACAGAAAAAAAAACTTGAATAGGAAATACGTTATGAAATATGACATTGTTAACTTGCAGCTCTCATATGAAAAAGTGATAAATAAAAATGGACACAGCCAAAATGAACGTGGTAACTTTTTCTTCCAGTCCACCTTTATTCTGGGGAGAGAAGTTCTGGACTGCTCGTCTAGGAGTTCTGAACATCACTTCTCCTGCCGAGGCACTGGAACAGGTCAGTCTGTGTGATCAGGAAGTGTTCTTTGGGTGGAGAGTCTAGTAGGCACCCATCAGTCTCGGAAGACTATGGAGTTGTGTTCTAGATTCTAGAGCGCAAATCCTGGGTAAGTAAGTACGGAGGGCAAGCTGTTACCCATGCAGCAGACCTCCCCTTCCCCTCTCCATGAAAAACATGATACGTTGTAGTTCATGTTATGTTTGGTTTGTTATTATCTGTTTGAAAATTTCGGTGTATCCGTAGTCTAGAGGTAACGCGCCTGCCTAGAAAGCGAAAAGTTTGGGTCGGAGTGTGCGGTGGTTCGAATCCCGTTTGGACCCGAAAACTTTTCTCCCGTCCATTAGACCATGAGTGGTGGTCTGGGTGCTAGTCTTTCGGATGAGACGATAAATAGAGGTTTGTGTGTTACAAATCATCATTTAGCGCATGTCATTGAACCCACGGCGACAAGAGGGTTGTCCCTGGCAAAATTCTGTAGAAAAAGCCACTCTGATAGGGAAACAAATACAGTTGCAGACAGGAAAGAAAAAAATGGGTGGCACTGCACTTGTGGCGACGCGCTCTCCCGGGAGAGAAGCCCACATTTCACGCAGAGAAATCTGCTGTGACATAAAGTGGTATAAAATTTTTCTTAAAAATATCTGTCTGTCTCGGAAGACTATGGAATCACGCTCTAGACTCTAAAGAGCAAAGCCTGGGTAAGTGAGTACGGAGGGCAGACTATTACCCATGCAGCAGTCCCCCTTCTCCACCTTATATTTGATTTGTTACTATCTGTTTGAAAACTTCGGTTTGTATTCTTAAAGCAACATGATTGCCCATTTTTTTAGAGTCAGGTTTCGATGGGTTCTATAGCTGAGTGAATAGAAGATTTGACTTTCATTCTGTTGGTCTACAAAGTCGTCGGTTCAAATCTTACCAGCACCGTTAGGTAAGCTAAGACTTTATTATTATTATTATTTTTTTTTTTTTATTATTTTTTTTTACAACCAATCGGTTCAATATTCGTGTTGACAAGTCAGTGCCTTACTTTCCTTTGTGTATCTGTGCATGCAGAATACCAAGCATACACGTTAAATATCTCTTCATTTATGTCTGTTTTTGGTGACAGAAACATACCCAGATTGTACACCATAACTGAAGAGAATATCTTTCGGCTTATTACTGTGTGTCTATGCCTCTCTGTTTGTCTGTCTGTCTGTCTGTCATATATATATATATATATTATGTGTGTGTGTATATATATTATCGTGGCTCGACGATGACGTCCAAAAACAGCAGAAGAGGCAGCTGCTGTTTCTGAAATTGGGCAGAAATTTGATTATAGTGGATATCCATATTAAAAACATCTTCTATAACATGCTTAAAAAACCCGACAAATTTTTCTAACATAATTTTTCACTACCCCTCATCCCTAAACATTCTTAACTAACCTTCGTTTCGTTCTCTCCCACACAACCCACTGTGCAGGTGTTCAGTGTGGACAGAATCCTGGTCCATCCTCTGTTTGACCGCCACATGGTGCTGTCCAGAGACCGCGTGGGCAAGCCCTCTGACCACGACATCGCTCTGGTCAAGCTGTCCGCCCCTGCCGACATCAACCCCTTTGTCCGGCCCCTCTGCTTGCCACCCCCCGATGAAATTCCCACCCCCGGTACACACTGTGTGATCACTGGGTGGGGTTATAGCGCTGGTGAGTTGGTTTTGGTGATTTTGATGGTATGTGGTGGTGGGTTAGTGGTGTTGTGGGGAGGATTGGTGGTGGTGAGTAGGTGTTGGTGGTGATACCAGTATTGATGGTAGTAATGGTGATACTACTGGTGGTGGTGGTGGTGTGTCTAAACTACACTAGACCACACTATACTGCACTACACTACACCACACCCCACTATGCTCCACTATACTACACCACACCACACCCCACTATGCTCCACTATACTACACCACACCACACCCCACCCCACTATACTGCACTATACTACACCACACCACACCCCACTATACTGCACTATACTACACCACACCACACCCCACTATACTGCACTATACTACACCACACCCCACCCCACTATACTGCACTATACTACACCACACTACCCTGCATTATACTACACCACACCACATCGTACCACACCCCACCATATCACACCACACCACATCCCACCCCACTCCACCACACCACACCACACCACATCCTGCCACACCCCACCACACCCCACCACACCCCACCACACCCCACCACACCCCACTAGAAAAGACACAACAGGAAAAACCCACTACCATCACCACCTGCCGTCAAACAAACACATAGTCTAGCAGGCCTAGAAGGCAGAACTCCATGCCCCTGAAGCATACATACACACATACCCGGTGCTCCACAAAGCAAATGACCTCCAGATCAAACAGAACCAGGGTGGTATTTTGTTGCTTCCCTGTCTGTGATATTGCTAATGATGTTCTGACGACGTTATGATTTATAATGGTAATAACAGAGTTCACAGGCAATAAAGGATGATGGTATGTAATATTGTTGTTGCTGCTATTGTTTACTGTTGGTTGATGGTGGAGGTGGTTAAACATACTGGTTGTGGTGGTGCAGTAGTGGTGGTGATGATGGTAATGCCGACGATGACGACGGTGACGATAACAACGATACTGTTGATGTTAATGTGATGATGAGTATAATGCCACTTCTAGTGATGGTAACATTATTTAGCAGGACACAAGAGCCTTTGTTTGACTTTATTTTCTAAATGTTTTGGATATTTTACATACACACACACATACACACACACACAATTTTAGTACAGTTTGTGATGATAACGTTCAAGACGATGCTGCTGCCACTGCTGTCACTGACAACAACAATAACAACGAGAACGATAACGATAACAACGATAACAACATCAACATTGCTAACAACAATAACGACGGTAGCGATAACAACGATAACGATAACAAAAACAATATTCTTTCTGTCTGTCTGTCTGTCTGTCTGTCTATCTATCTATCTATCTATCTATCTATCTATCTATCTATCTATCTATCTATCTATCTATCTATCTATCTATCTATCTATCTATCTATCTATCTATCCTTTAGTCTGGTGACCGTGGGGGCACCCCTGAAGACTTGACAACCAGTTCCCTCCATTCCTCTCTCTGTTCTGCCTTTCTCAAAGTTTTGTTGAGTTCTACGCCTGTCCATTCAGTGATGTTGTCCTCCCATCTCTTCCTTGGTCTGCCTATTATTCTTCCTCCTTGGACAATATCAACGATAACAAAACCAATATCAACGATAACACCAACAATAACAACGATAACAATAACAACAACACCACCACCACCACCAATAAAAACAATAACAAAAACGCTAATAAACCCCACATCCCCCATCCCCATGCTGCAGACTCCCAGCAGCTGTCCCAGACGCTGAAGCAGGCGGTGGTGCCCATCATGGACTACGAGAGCTGCAAAGGCCTGGAGGGCTACGACAAGCTGCTGACCCCTCACGTCCTCTGTGCCGGCTACGTGCAGGGCGGGGTGGATGCCTGCAAGGTAGTTGAGAGCGTTCGTGTGTGTGTGTGTGGTGGTGGTGGTGGTGGGGGGGGGGTGAGTGCGTGGGGGTGGGGAGGGGGAGTGAGTGTGGGTGGTGGTGTGTGAGTGAGTGTGTGTGTGTGTGTGTGTGTGTGTGTGTGTGTGTGTGTGTGTGTGTGTGTGTGTGGTGGGGGAAGGGGAGGTGGGTGCGGTCGTGTGTGTGGGGGTGGGGGTGGTGGTGGTGGTGGTGGGTGCGTCTGTGTGGGGGTGGGGGTGGTGGGGGTGTCAGTGTGTGTGTGTGTGGGGAATGCGTTCATATGTGTGTGTGTGTGTGTGGGGGGGTATGAGTGTGTGTGTGTGTGTTTGTGTGTGTGTGAGTTTTGTGTGAGTTTGTGTGTGTGTGTGTGTGGTGTGTGTGTGTGTGTGTGTGTCTGTGTGTCTGTGTGTTGTGTGTGTATGTGTGTGTATGTGTGTTATGTGTGTGACAGTGAGTGAGTGTGTGTGTATGTGTGTGTGAACGAGCGCGTTAGTGTGTGTATGTGTGTGTGTGTTTGTGTGCGTATGTGTGAGAGAGACAGACAGACAGACAGAGAGGAGATAGGGATAGAGAGACAGAGACACAAAGAGAGGAGGGAGTAGAGGGTGGAGAGAAAAGAGAGAGACAGAGAGAGAGAGACAGACAGAGAGGATGATGCAATTCATTAATTAATATGCCGGTCATTGCCCTCTGTAAAAAGGATGACAGCATATAAGCGGAAATGCTCCATTGACAACAGGGACTCCGTCACCTGACCCAAAAACACACACTGCCCCAGAAACTCATTGTACACCACACCCCAAAGATTGCTTGTTACGTTGACTTAAGAGAGAAGTCAAGTCAAATCAGACCAGGTTAAGTCAAACCAGGTCAGGTCAAGTCAAACCAGACCAGGTCAAGTCAAACCAGGTGAGGTAAAAAAACAAAATCGGGCCAGGGTAAGCAAAGTCAGACCATATCAAGTTAAATCGGGCCAGGTAAGGTTAAGTAAAATCAACTGAGGTCAGGGATATCTGTCCCATTTCAACAGAGTTAAACAAGGCGCTACTTTAACATATAACTGAACACAATATTTCTTCAATATGGAAATAGACTGAGTAAGATGTCGGCTTCAAGATGTTCGCTTAAACCATTTTTACCAATTTTGGGAAAGTGGTGGCTGTGTGGATATGTATATAGTTGCACAGTTTTAATTTAAGTTTTAAAATGTGGCAGGGATACAAATACAGTTGCATGCAGGAAAAAGAAAAAAAAAATGGGTAGGCGCTGCACTTGTGGCGACGCGCTCTCCGCGGGGAATACAGCCCGAATTTCATGCAGAGAAATCTGCTGTGACATAAAGTGACAGCCCCGATATGGCCTGTGTAGTCGGTGGGGCTATAAACAACATGATTGGATTGGATTGGATTAGATTGGATTGGATTGGATTGACTGTGTGTGTGTGGGTGGGGGTGGGGGGGTTAGTGTTGAGATTTGTCGTATTTCTTGGCATTAGCCAACCAGCCAGTCAACAAGTAAGTAAGGAAGAAAGCAAACAAGCAACCAAACAAGCAAGGAAGCAATCAAACAAGCAACCAATCAACCGGCCAACCAATGCCAATCCAAACACTGCGTTGTGTGTGTTTCAGTTCGATAGCGGAGGACCATTGCAGTGCCATGACGGGGAACAGTGGAAGTTGATTGGTATGGGAACAATGATACTACATATCATTATTATCATTTGTTGTTTTTGATGATGTTTTTGCTGTCGTGGTGGTTGCCATTTTTGTTGTTGTTGATGATGATAATATCCTTGTCTTTATTGTTAACTTATTGTTGTAGCTGTTATCGCTTCCGTTGTGTTGTTTTTTTCGCTAGATGCTGTGAAGCTTCTTTCATATTTACATAGTCGGTTACTCTAATTTACAGGTTATGTCGTTTGGTTTGATTAAAGTATGCCAATGTCTTGTCTACATGTTACTGTATCTTTGGGTACTTTGTATTGCATCGTCCTGATTTATATTGTATTGCATAGCATCGTGTTGTATTGTATTGTATTGCAATGTATGCAATATATGGCACTGACTGCCTCGAACCATGCCTCAAGAAGTTTCATATTGGATTGTGGCATATTGCGCTGTATTGTAAAATGTTGTACTGTGTTGCACTATGTTTATTTCTATTGTATTGTATCGTGTTAAAAAAATGTATTGTACTGTTTTATCTTGTGCCGTGTGTTATGTTCTGTTGTATTGTTACAACAGTTTTATCTGCAGAGCATCAGCAATTATTTACCATAGACCTAAAAAGAATTTTAAAAAAACATTATATATACACATCATTCATTGATCTGTTTATATTTCGAAATAATGAAATATACCTAAAATGAAACACAAAAAACGTATACAGGACATATTTATTTAATTAATTTCTTTATTCTTTTATATCGAGAATAATGGAATAAGCACTCATGTGCTTTTTTGCAGCCATTCCCCGTATGTATGCAGTTTTGTAAATCTTGTCCCATTGCATACAGAGTGTGTGTAATGTCGGGTGAGAATTGTGACGTGCATGGCAAAGTTGACAGCACACACAGACTACTGACGATTTAGGGACACAGTTCTCTGAAATGCTTCCCTGATTGTCATTTTCATGAAAGCAGTCATGTGTGTGTGGGTCATTAGATTTTAGCATGCCCATGTGAGGTCATGTGTCGGAGTAAGTGAGTGGGTGTCATTATCATCATCACAATCACCATCACCACCACCACCACCATCACCATCATCATCATCACCACCACCACCACCATCATTATCACCATCATCACAATCATCAACAACATCATCACCATCATCATCAACAACAAGATCACCATCGTTATCACAATATCATTATCATCAACAATACTATCATCATTAGCATCATCATCAGCAGCAGCAGCAGTAACAGCAGTAGTAGCAGCAACAACAACATCATTTCATCATCACCAACAATAACAACAAAATTTATTATTATCCTCGTCATCATCATTATAATCATAAACAATAACAACAATAACAAAATTATCCTTATCCTCGTCATCATCACCATCATCATCATCAACATTTTTTTTTTACAACAGATCTGTGTGTGTGTGGGTGCGTGCGTGTGTGAGTACATTCGAATTTGCTACAACTATAAATTGCTATTGATTGCTTGTGTGTTGTAGAGGTCGAATGCAAGCGCTTTGATTTGTTTTTGCAAGACATAGCGCTATATAAATTCCATGTATTATTATTATTATTATTATTATTATTATTGTTATTATTATTATTATTATCATCATCATCATCATCATCATCATTATTATTATTATTATTATTATTATTATTATTATTATTATTATTATTATTATTATTATTATCATCGTCTCTGATTTCCTGCAGGCGTGGTGTCGTGGGGAGACAAGAACGGAGACCTGTGTGCTCAGCCCCTCAGGCCCGGGGTGTATACCCGGGTGGATGCTCACGTCACCTGGATCCAGGAGACCATCTACCGGGATTTTGCCGGCCTGCCCCAGATCTCCTGGGATCAGATCCTGCCCAATCCCCTCACACATCCCCGCTCCTACCAGTAACGTTGAGGGTGTTGAGTCTCTTGCAGAATGTTGTTTGGTTGTTTTGCTTGGTTTGTTTCGTGTTTTGTTTGTTTAAATGGAGAGGACGATTATTTGAAACTTCTTGCTTTAAATTTCATACTTCAGTTTTTAAATAATTTTACACTCATCAAAGTTTCCTTCACTTCTTCTTTGTCCATGGTAGTTGTAGTTTGGTGTGAGTACTTTTTTTTCGAACTCATTTTTATCTTTTCCCCCCAACATCCATTTTTGTCTTTTCACCCCAACTTTTCTTCTTCTTTTTTTTCCAAATAAAAACCCAAGTAAATCAGAATCTTCAAATAACAATACATTGGCATTGTCACATTTTACACGATCAGAAGAAAAGTAAAAAAAAAAAAGAATAATGATACTGAACTCTCTTTGGTTGACAGCTTATGTGTTGTTACAGTTGTGGTCTATCAAAATAGATCTATTTGAAGCTAAAGGGGACAGGATAGCTCAATGGTTTAAAGCACTCGCTTTCCCCAAACTAAGGTTAAGCAGCATTGAGCGTGGTTACAAAGTGGATGGGTGACCGTTTTAGACCATGGTCTAGGAAAGGGAAACCTCCCCCCCCCTGGGGGGGATTTTTCACTTTGTTTTTCTGAAAGCTTATGATGTTGGTAGAAACATTTGACATGTTACCCTCTGGGATACAGGTTATTTCAGGAGTGAGAGGTGTATTAACAGTGCATTTTCCCCTCTTTGCGCCCTATATTTAGGTTTTTGGGGTAGGGATGTTCACGCTGCGATTATTGCACAAAATCTGGCTTAACTTCTCATAATTTTATTGTGAATAGCATCTAGTATAATTTTCCCGATTATATAGGCACAGTTTTTAGCTGACATATTTAAAACAAAACTACAGTGATGACTTTAATGCGCGGCCGTCCGAACCGCACGCAGCTGAAATCTGTCTTACCACTCAACCACAGCCGAGCGCTGTTCCGTTCTCTCACCATCAGTTGAGCGGCACTTTCTCATCTCACGCCTTGTGTGTCCGGTGCCAGAAATGTATTCAACTATCAGTATGTTCCACAAAGTATGCACAAATAAGTCTAGATCAAGATGTTATTATTGATCAGAGAATGTCTGTAACACACAGTAAGTACTGCAACAGCCATAAGTATCATTAACGAAGAGGATGCGTTAACCACGGCGCTTTGAGTCTATGATTTTTTTGAGTTTCTTTTTTTTTTCCTCAAGAAATTACACATAATATGCAGATCAGTCGCGCGCGTGTGCACGCGTGTAACACACACACACACACACACACACACACACACACACACACACACACACAGCACATTCAAGTGACACACGATAACATACATCTAAAAATAGAACAAGGCGTGGTCATAATTCGTTGTTCTTTTCAGTTCCGCGTCCTCCACCACAAACGTTGGGGATAAGGCAAACTGTTGAGTAGTACTTTTAGTATCCATTTTAACCATCATGTTTCAGGTCATTTTATTTCATTTATTTTTATTTTTATTTTATTCTTTTATATCGAGGATAATGGAATAAGCACTCATGTGCTTTTTTCATCCAGTCCCCGTGTGTATGCAGTTGTGTAAATTTTTTCATCTGTTCCCACCCGCACACAATGGCCTACTCTTACGAAAAGCGGAACATGATTTAACGTGTGCGTAAGACGTTCTGGGTACGTTTGCACACGGGGCCTCGGTTTACAGTCTCATCCGAAAGACTTTTGAGGAGAGTGGAGTCACTGGCAAGTGTGCAGTCTCTCACTGAAAGTGTATTTCATCTTCCCCATGTGACGTTTCCTGTATAAAATGAACATTTCAACATGGCAGATGAACATCCAGTGACCTTCAAAAGTACACTTAAGTGCAAAAGAAAAACTTCCAGGGGTGGGAGAACTTGTATAATTCATTTCCAAAATAACAGAAAAGACTGTAACTCCACTAACTGAAGAAAGCACAAAAAAAACTATTTAAAAGTCTCTTCACTTGAGACGTTCTTCAGATGTGGCATGTCATAGACTAGATGAGATTTGTAATTGTATTCCAGGAGACCTTGACTTTACACGCCATGGTTATCACAGAAGCTGTTATGCACAGTTTACAAGTGTGAAATTTGCCAGGAAAAGAAAGCGTGAGACAGGTAGTGAAGAAGTTGCAGGACCATCAAAACCTAAAGGACTGTCGCTACTTCAGGCCCATTGCTTCCAAAAGACAGTTGCATTTTTTGCAAGAAGAAATTTAAAAAGAAAGTTTCAAAAGGGGTTCCATGTTTTGGAAAACTTGTAAAATGTATCACCAAGACAGCAGAACAGTCTACACAGGATGCAGCCAAAACTAAACAAGATGACATTTTCACTCATTATCAAGATACAGATCTTGTAGTACGTGAAGCTCACTATCACGAAGGTTGTAGAAAAGACTATCTGAGATGTGAAGACAGGCATGCTGAAACATCAACAGACCAGAAAACTACTGAGCGGCTACAAGCATACGAGAGGGCATTTGAGTACATATGCGAGTATGATGAAAATGCAATAATCAGAGGTCCACAGGTGGAGAGAATGACCATGCTAGGTGAGAAGTACTGTGAATACATGCAACAACATTCTCCTGACTTCTACAACCCAGGATACAAGACTTACAAACTGAAAGAAAAAAGTAATGAGACATTTTGGCTTCAGAATTCAATTCTGGGCTCCGAACCACCGCAGTGATCTTGTTTATTGTGATAAACTTGCTCAGGGTCAGCATTTGTGTCAGCAGCTTCAGAAGAAAGACGTCTTGAGGAATCTGCATATGTTCTTCGCTGATACATTATGGATGCTTTCAAGGCAACACCTGATATGCCATGGCCTCCTTCTGCAGAATTTCTTCAGTCTGATGCTGTTAAACCTCCAGATATTTTCACAGACTTTCTAAAAACACTGCTATCTGGAAAGAGTAGTTCTATGGAGCAACCCAAAACCACCAGATTGGCATCCTTAATTGCCCAAGACATATGCTAATCTGTGACAGGAAGGAAGTGGAAAATGCCTAAACATGTTTTGCTTGGAATGTCTGTCAGACATGTAACTGGCAGCTCTGAAATCATAAGTCTGTTGAATAGGTTTGGTCATGTTGCTGGATACAAAACCATTGTGCGACTTGAGACTGCTATGGCCAATTCTGTACTCCAGTGCGCAAGTCTTCTTCCTTCAACAGTGAGTTTGACAGAGAACAAGGTTATCCATTTTTGCTGGGATAACTTTGACCTGAACGAAGAAACTCCATCAGGAGCCAACACCACCCACTCCACTCATGGCATTGTCATTCAAGAGGTTACTGGGGACACAATGCCTGACACTTTTCTGTCTCAGACAGAACCTCCTCCTCATTATCAGGACCGCCAATGCTCAGTGCAGTATGAGCTACATGATGTTCCTCCATGCTTTGCAAAAGTAAAGGCAGAACCTAAGTTGCATGTTGTGGAAACTCATTTCTCAAACACAGAGGCAGTCTACAAAGCTCAACTTGCTGATTTTTGGTGTGTTTTTTTCTTCTCCAGATTCTAGGCCACAAATGGAAGTCAACTTGTCCCTGGATGGGGAGGGTGGGTATCACTCACAAGAGAAGGGACAGAAAAGAAGCAGTCTACTGTGGACTATATGGCACCCATCCGCCACCCTGTCACTGAACATAATGATAATAATAATAATAATAATAATAATAATAATAATAATAATAATAATAATAATAATAATAATAATAATACATGGAACTTTTATAGCGCTATATCTTGTAAAAACAAATCAAAGCGCTTGCATTCGACCTACACAACACACAAGCAATCAACAGCAATTTACAGTTTTAACAAATTCGATTGTACACTCACTCGCGCACACACACACACACACACACACACACACACACACACACACACACAGCACGCACGCACGCACGCACGCACGCAGCATGCGCGCGCACACACACACCTATAAACGTTATACACTTTGGCAGGTAGATGTTGAAGGCAGGACAGGATTGTACGGCGTTTTCATTTCAATTTTCTGTTTTGTTTTTAAAATATGGGACAGGCGTTCCTTGTGCAGTGGTGACATTAACATATGTTGATAGCCTGTTTAATACCCTTTATTTTGGTACCAAATTTGATATGAATGTGTAAGAATATATTTATATAAATAATGTAAATTAACCTCACCCCCTAAATATTTTCCGTCTGAAGGGTTACCATATTGAATTGCTTGTATATCCTGAAATAACCTGGTTACATGAGGGTAACATATACCATAAAACGTTAAAATAAACAAAGTTTCAGAAAAATGCACCCATAAATCCCCCCCAGGGGAGGGGAGGGGGGTCTACGGAGGGACCAAGGTCTATTTGCGCGCCTTGGCTTCAGCACAGTTCCCATAGTCCCCCCAGCTGTAAATGGGTACCTGCCCTCTTTTGGGTCAGGGAAGTTAAAGCAGCGAAGGAGAGGAGATGGGCGCCGCCCTCAATATGCTGGCCACTAGAGAAGCTGAGGTCTCTGACACCTCGCTCCCCTACGATCACATAGGTTATGGGACACCTTCACCTTTATTTATGAAGCTAAAAGAATGTCTAAAAACAGCAAGCAATCAATATAAAAAATGCTAACACATTTCGAATCTGAGTCCTACACGTCAAGTATTTTCCTCGTATAAAAAATCAACCAAAAAACCCTTCTTTATTCGTCTAGTTTTCTTTTGAGATGACTCTGCCCCATTTTCTAGGGGGCACAGAAAAGATGTACTCTTTAACGAGAAACCCGCCAGCCTATTTATACATTCATGTCTATTTTTTGCATATTTATTTTTAGTTTTGGAAAGTTCGGCTGCGTATTCGTTTGCTCGTTTGAACTATATTTGCATTTGTTGACTTGAATAGTAGATTAGTTTCGACTGAATTTTTAAGTATATATTTTTAGCATTCTCTTTTCACTTTCCTTGACTAGAGCTCCCAGGTTCACCAGGTGAATTTTGCGTATGCAACCGTTTTTTTTTTTTTTTTTTTTTTTTATTTATTTATTTTTTTTTTACTCCATTAAGGTAGCCTCGTTCCGACTTCAGGGGATGTTAGCCTTTCTTGTACATAGAAACGATCCACAAGAAGTGGGAAGAGGGTCAGTTTAAGCAGATTTTAAATGGTGTGTTGTCATATATCATTAAAACACACACACACACACACACACACACACACACACACACACACACACACACACACACGCACACACACGCACACACACACACACACACACACATATATATATATATACATATATATATATACATATATATATATACATACATACATATATATATATATATATGTGTGTGTGTGTGTGTGTGTGTGTGTGTGTGTGTGTGTGTGTGTGTGTGTGTAAGCGTGTGTGTGTTTGTATGTGTGTAAACCAAAGTAGAGTGAATGTTTTTGTTCTTTTGCTTGTTTTGTGTACCAGACGACTCGAGTTTTACTTTTGACTGTACATAAATCAAGGAAGGGACACAACACACACACTGTTTTCGTCTAGATGTATGTCGTAGTTTTCATTATACATCTTGTTCACTATAAATCTGATGCACATGTTGCATAGCGAAACTCCTGACCTAGACGGAGTGTTACACGGTTTTCTTTTCTTTTTTTCCCCCACGCATAGACAAAAGTGTTGTGTGTTTATTTACTTTTTTTAAAACATAAAATCGCATGGTTCTATTTTCTACATTAATAAATATTGTTGTGTTTTATTGTACAAGTGGTGAAGTTAATGTCCGAGTGTGACTGAATCTGTCTGCCTGCCTGCCTGTCTGTCTGTCTGTCTGCCTGCCTGCCTACCTGTCTGTCTGTCTATCTGTCTCTCTCTCTGGATGTGTGTGTGTGTGTGTGGTGTGTGTGTGTTGTTGTTGTTTTAAAGACATTATTGATATTCTTGTATGCTACGATTTTCTTTTATGCTTGAATTTCTTTTATGGTTGCTACTCAGTAATGTGTGTATGTTTTACCACAATATCTAAAAAGAATCACAATGGTTAGTAATTTCAATATTTAGAAAAAAAACCCATATGCACAGATTGATTGATTGATTGAATTTTATTTTCAGAAGGTGAAGGAGTAAGCATGACAATTGCTTTTTTACATCCACCCTTCTATAATAATACAAACTAGTAAAAGCAAACTAATAACAAGAAAATGGAGGAAAATACGCACAAAACATAGCATAATTCAGTTTGTAACAACCAATTATGTAACTTAATACTTCATAACTGTAAGTGTGTGTGTGTGTGTGCGTGTGTGTGTGTGTGTGTGTGTGTGTGTGTGTGTGAGAGAGAGAGAGAGAGAGAGAGAGAGAGAGAGAGAGAGAGAGAGAGAGAGGAGAGAGAGAGAAAGAGAGAGAGAGAGAGAGACAGACAGACAGACAGACAGACAGACAGACAGACAGACAGACAGACAGACAAACAAACAGACAGACAATGACAGAGAGAGTAAGCGGTCAGTCACACGTAAAAGAACCCCACTTAACTGCAGAGGGAAATGTAACGGAGAAAAAGAAAGAAAAATAGCGTCTCATGTCTCGTGACAACTGGGTCAGTTCTGACCTCTCCTATGCTATCTACTACCACTCCCGTGACGCAAACAAGCTGAGGAGACTGAATGAAGGCGGTGTGTGGTACGTGACGTGACGTGACGTGACACCTTAGGTTACTGCGTAAAAAAGAAAGAAATGGGTCACACATGCATACATACATAGATACAGAGAGAGAGATAGACTAGACATAGCTATCACACATCGTGTGTGTGTGTGTGTGTGTGTGTGTGTGTGTGTGTGTGTGTGTGTGTGTGTGTGTGTGTGTGTGTGTGTGTGTGTGTGTGTGTGCGTGCGTACGTGTGCATGTGAGTGAGTTAGTGAGTGGATGAATAATCACTGCTGGGACCTCTGAATAAAAATTATAACTTATTTCATCCAGGAGCCAAAACTGGAGATTTGTGAGAAAAACTAAAAAAATTTAATGGTCCTTTTCCAGAAATACCTTCTACTATACCGTTGATTTTTTTCTGTTAGGATTTTTTCAATAAACATTTGTCTTTGATCGTTTTCATGGATCGATGGTCTAGAGGTCTTGCACATGCTTAGAAAGCGAAAAGTCACTGAGGAAGGACAAAATATTTAGAGAAGAAATACTCCTTTGAAATGAGAGTATCGTTGCTTACAAGCTGTGTTATTTGCAAACTTTGTGTTTAGTGTATTGCTAGGGTCTCAAAGTGAATCCCATGTTTTATTTTATTTATTTATTTATTCTTTATATTTATCTATCTATTTATTCTTTATATCGAGGAAAAAGGAATAAGCACTCATGTGCATTTTTCATCCAGTCCCCGTGTGTATGTAGTTTTGTAAATATTGTCGTCTATTCCCATCAGGTTGGATGCGTGAGAGTATTGCAACAGCAACAGTTACAACGACGACGACAACAACAGCAGCAACAATAACAACTATAAGCCTACAGATACAGGATTCACATTCCGTAGACGTAGCCTATTTTATTTGATGGAGACTGCGTCACTGTGACTTGTTTACGTCAATGTCCGTTACGGTATGACACTGATGACTTGGGGTAAGACAGTAGCTGACACCAGGCATCAGAGAGAGAGAGAGAGAGAGAGAGAGAGAGAGAGAGAGAGAGAGAGAGAGAGAGAGAGAGAGAGAGAGAGTATAAATACACTTTATTTTTCAAGGGTTAGAGAGTGAGTATTACAAACTTTTTTTTCATCCAGCCCTTGCCCTGATTAGGGATATAGCTATAAAAGTACAAATTTAAACTAAAAAAAGGTGGGGGGGATAGCAATCACCTACCCCAGAAACCACCATCACCTTCAATAACAACCTAACCTATATTCAAAGAGAGAGAGAGAGAGAGAGAGAGAGAGAGGAGAGAGAGAGAGAGAGAGAGAGAGAGACAGAGACAGAGACAGAGAGACAGAGAGACAGAGAGACAGACAGAGAGAGACAGAGAGAGATTTATTTGATTGATTGATTGATTCATTTATTTATTCTTTTATATCGAGGATAATGGAATAAGCACTCTTGTACTTTTTTCATCCAGTCCCCGTATGTATGCGGTTTTTGAAAATGTCATCTGTTCCCACCGGCACACGATGGCCTACTCTTACGAAAAGCGGAACAGAATTTAACGTGTGCGCAAGGTGTTTTGCGTGCGTTCGCACACGGGGCCTCGGTTTAAAGTCTCATCCGAAGGACTTTTGGGGAGAGTGGAGTCAGCACTGATGTTAACTCCAGGAGAAAAATCTCCTCGACCGGACTCGAACCCGGGTGAGAGAGAGAGAGAGAACATATTGGAACTAATTGTAGACAAATGTTTTTTTTCAGAGAGGGTAATAGATTAAGCACTTCGTGCTTTAATCTGTCACCGTTACATCTTTAGATCTTAGGAATAAAACAACAACAAAGAAGATAGAGAGAGAGAGACAGATAGAGAGAGAGAAAAAAAACCCAGAGAGATCTGGATGATCTAGAATCTATTTTTACACAAGTGGAAGGTCTCAAGCCCTATAAATAAAGAAATCAAGATGACATGATTAATTTGTCATTAGTCACACATACACATACATATACACACACGTGTGTGTGTATGTGTGTGTGTGTGTTTGTGCGTGCGCGCGCGCGCTTTGCGTACGTACACACGTGTAAGGTGGTGCATGCATGTCAAGGTGTAACGAATTATGTGTAGGGGAAATGAAGTCACGTTGCTATCTGTCATTTTTTGCTGCGTCCCACCCTGTCCTAAACCGCCGCTTACCTGATTTTGCCTAAACATATATCTCTGTCTGTTTGTATAAATGTCGGTCTGTAGATATCTCTGTCTGCCTGTCTCTCTTTGTCGAGCGCGCGCATGCACATACACACGTGTGTGCGCGCGCACGCACGCACGCGCACGCTCACACACACACACACACGCTCACACACACACACATCGGTGCTCAGGGCGAATAATTTTGTGGTTACCTTTAAGGAAGGAATTGCTTTTGCTTTGTATGTTTTTGACTCTACATACGCATTTAGTGTACGTAAAAACAACCCACGGAAACAAAAATTGTTGTCCCTGGCAAAATTCTGTAGAAAAAGTCACTTTGATAGGGAAGTAAATATACATACAGACATGAAAAGAAAAACTATGTGGTGCTGCTCTTGTGGATACGCGCTTTCTCTGGAGAGATCAGCCTGAATTTAGTGCAGAGAAATCTGCTGTAAATTAAATGATATACGTATGCAAATACTGCCCTTTCACACTATATGTTGCATTTTCATTTTTCCAGCACGTGAGATGCATATTTCTATTCATTTTGAAATGATCTACAATCTCAAAAACACAGATAAAGTAATACGCGGCGACCTAGCCAAGCGTTAACGCTAACTTCTTCACCTCCACCTGTCTTGTAGCCCCGCGGACGGTGGGGGCACCACTGAAGATTTTACAACCAGCTTCCTCCACTCCTCACGGACCTCCTTCTCCGTAGCAGATCGCTCCACCTAAGGCCTGTCCACTCTCTGATGTTGTCTTCCCATCGTTTCCTCTGTCTGCCTCTTCGTCTCCCTTATTTCACTGTTCCTTTAGAACAGTCTTGGCCAGTCCAGGTGATCGTGTAACGTGCCTGCATCACATTAGCTTGCGTTTTTTTTAAAGCCAGGAGCTTTTTCATATGGTCCGATGGCATTTTAAAAATTCTGGTTTTCACTTCGTCATTAGTGATGTGATCTCTGTATGAGATACACTTACTGGATAGCTAGGCACAACCGTTTGGCTGTAATCTGGATTTGCAATCAGAGGCGTTTAGCGTCTTTCATAGGCCTGGGGGTACCGTTGTGTGACGGTACGCACTGAATGCGCCGATTGCTGATCGATAAAGTGGATCATTGTATAATTGCTGTCTTCTCCACTGGCTACACAATTATATCAAATGCTTTATCATCTCAATAAATTGACAAATATTCAAGTTTTTTTTTTAAATAAAGAAAACGAGATACAATAAGATCAAGCTGCGTCATTAGTCTGCAATCTGTGTGTGTGTGTGTTGGGGGGGCTACGTGTGTGTGTGTGTGTGTGTGTGTGTGTGTGTGTGTGTGTGTGTGTGTGTGTGTGTGTGTGTGTGTGTTGTGTGTGTGTTATTAACCTCCACGCTAAACCAAATTAAATCAAATCATATTGAACAAACCACCCACCAAAAGAAAAGGAAACAAAACTTCCCCTCCCCATCCCCGCCTCGGTCCTTAATATAATAGCAAAATAGGTTTATAGTCAGCTAGATTATGTCAGGGACGGGACAGCTCAGTGGTCAGAGTACTCACTTTCCGAAGGTAAAGCAGCATCGAGCGTGGTTACCAAGTGGATGGGTGACCGTTTGAGCACCTTGACTTCAGTTCACCCAGCTGTAAATGGGTACCTGCCCTCTTTAGGGTCAGGGAAGGTAAAGCAGTGAGGGAGAGGAGATGGGCAACACCCTCAATACGCTGGCCTCTAAAGAAGTTGAGGTCTCTAACACCTCGCTTCTTTACGACCACAAAGGTTATGGGACACCCTTACCTTTACCTTTTAGATTACGTTGAATGTAACCTTGAACATCCATATATTTTACAGGGAACACTTTATCCTTGTAACTGTTACACACCTTCAGTCGCCAGCTATTTGTTAGCGCCATCTGTTGACGCAGCAATGATTTGTCACAAGTTCCCTCCCTTTATGGTTTCTGTCTTTTCCAGTAGGAAGTCTCTCACTAGATTGATGTATTGGTCTCTGGGTGTAAACAGTTACAAGAATTTATTGGTTTGTTTTCTGACTTTATTTTGTTGGTCTCTGTTTTTAATAGATTGTATGCTAATTTTGAAGAAAACAGTTAAAACAACAAAACAAGAAACTGACCAACACACAAATAAACAGTCTCCATGAAGAGACAACAGATTCAGGATTCTTTTATTATGGTATGTGTGTATGACTAGTTACATGTTTATCAGGTAGTTGAACGTGAGCGCTTTGATTTGTTTTCACAAGATATAGTGCTATATAAATTCCAGGTATAATCGTTATTTATTAATTTATACTTTACATGTATAAAAGAAAGCAAACAAAAGAAAAACCACCTCGTTTCAAAAACCACATAACAATAAACATGCAAAGAAGAAGCCCACTTATCACCACCATCCCCATTTCACACACACACACACACACACACACACAGACTTTCTTATTGGTTGTTGTAAATATATTGTTGTATTACATGATATTCACGAAGGTGTTTTTTGTTCTTTGGTAGACGGCTTGATGAAATAAAAGCAAATGCATTACTTGTTCAATATACCATCTGGATATTATATAAACCTTTCTTCGACTTGACGACACACACACACGCGCGCGCGCGCGCGCACACACACACACACACACACACAACACATGCACGCACACACACACAGAGACTTTCTTATTGGTTGTTGTAAATATATTGTTGTATTACATGATATTCACGAAGTTGTTTTTTGTTCTTTGGTAGACGGCTTGATGAAAAAAAAGCAAATGCATTACTTGTTCAATATACCATCTGGATATATAAACCTTACTTCGACTTGACAACACACACACGCGCGCGCACACACACACACAACACACACATGCACGCACGCACACACACACCAAACCTACAGGGTGACACAACACATCACAAGGACCTTGAACATGCTGTAGATGTGTCGCATTGTTGACCTAAGTGTTTTCTACTGTAACTTGTTACCCCCATCCCAGCAAGGCGTAATAATGAATTTGTCAGTGCGTTGACTTCCTTAAAGGCAAAGAGCAAGACAGACAAACGTGACCACATTATCTAGGATGATTTACCACTGATGTAGTAGACCATCACAATGTTTACTTCCTGGAGCGGATCACTTCTTATGCTATGTGGCGTATATCAGGGCGTGGGGTCCTTGTTTCGCTATTTTTCCCTCCATTTTTTTTACGTTGCTTATATCATGGTGTACTATTTTTAGTTTTTGGTTAATTTGTCTATTCTTTTCTTTCAAGGATAAATGAATAAGCACTAATGTGTTGGGTTTTTTTTTACATCCAGTCCCCGTGTGAATGCAGTACTAAGGTGAGAGTGTGGATCAGGGAAGGCAGGGTGTTGGGTGGGAAGTGGGGTGGGTGGGGAAAAGCATGTCAAAGTGTGTTTTAAGAATTTACTTTTTAAAATATTAAGAATAATACACGGATTAATGATCCATGATGGATAAGAATGCACAGGCAGAGTAATAGAACGATTTATGTATGTGTTCATTTTGTCACTTAATAATTTTATCTATTTGTGAGACTTTTCTATGTAGGTACCCTTAGCGGAATGGAGAGGGGGTTTAACAGCCAATAACAAGGTATTCCTTATCTATGTATCTATGTATCTATGTATCTATGTATCTATGTATCTATGTATCTATGTATCTATGTATCTATCTATCTATCTATCTATACAGAGAGAGAGTTATATTGTGTAGGCCACTATGTGCCAGTGGGACGGATGACAACATTTACAATACTGCATACACACGAGAAATCGATGTAAAAAAGCACATAACTGCTTATTCCATTATCCTCGAAATAAAAGAATAATAAAAAAGAAATGGTCATCATTACAGGAAATCCCAAAAGACGTTAGACCCAAAGTTCACAGGTTAAACCCTTCAGCATTTGAATGAGACTTACTTCCCTCTTCCTGCTCTCACACCTGTTGTCGCTTTTTACCGCTCCTCAGAGCTCACAGTTTGAAGCACTGGCATTTTGTAAGACACGTTTTGCCTCCAAGACTAGCACAAGAAGATACACAGTCCCTGGTGGGGATGCCTGGGCCCTGTCAGTAAACATATCACTCCAACTTTCAGGAAATTATGTCCCTAAGTCGAAAATCTCCGCTGGGATGTTAACTTAATCACAACAAGAACTGGACATTCTGTGCCATGAATTCTCTCTTTTCCATCCCTCTCTTTGTTTCTGCCTTAGTCCCTTATATTCCTGTCTCCTCCCTCTTGTCTATTTTCTGCTTTCTTGGTTCATTCTCCTGTTTTTGTTTGTCCAGAAAGACTTAAAACAAAACAATTCTCTCCAAGGCCGAAGTGGGATGTCCTGGGTCTGACTTGTCAGGGGCTAAGTGGCAGCACAACGCATTTTCGCTGATATGGTAGACAATGGCACTTGCTGTTTAAGTGTTCGATGAAGAAGAAGATACCCAGAATTTTAGTTTCTGTCCATCTTTTATTGATAAAAGAGAAATCCTTATCCCTCCACCCCTCTTAAAAAAATCTGTCCTGACCAGAATCAGTCATCGCTGATAACAGTCCCCCCCTCCCTTGTCATTTTATTGTTTGTTTGTTTGTTGATTTTATATCTTTCCTGCCAACTCGACACATATTGCATCTATTTCCTTATCTCGGTGGATCGGTGGTTTAGGGGTTACTAACGCGCCCGTCTAGAAATTGAAAAGTCCGGGTCGATGTGTGCAGTGGTTCGAATCCCGGCTAGGTCCGAAACTTTTCCCTCATCCATTAGACCATGAGTCGGGGTCTGGGTGCTCGTCTTTCGGATGAGACGATAAACCGATGTTGCGAGTGTTACACATCATTATTCAGGGCACATAAAAGAACCCACAGCAACAAGAAGGCTGTCCCTGGCAAAATTATGTGTACAAAAGCCACTTTTATAGGCAATCAAGTACAGTTGCGCACAGGAAAAGAAATAATGGGTGGCGCTGTGCTTGTAGCGACGCGCTCTACCCGAGGAGGGCAGCCCGAATTTCACGCAGAGAAATCTGTCGTGTCTTTTAAGTGGTGTAAAAGCGAAAAAAAAAAGTAAACGTAAAATATCTCTGCTGTCATCTTTTTGCCTTGTACGAATGGGTAGCGTTGCTCTTGTGGTGACGCGCTCTCCCATGGGGAGGGCAGCCCGAATTTTACGCAGAGAAATCTGTCGTGGTGTACAAGCCAAAAAAAAAAAAGTACACATAAAAGTATCTCTGTTGTCATCTGTTCCCTTGTACGTTGTACTACAGAAGCTGGTCCATGGCCGATGTCAAATGTCTGTTATTTGTTTGTACATTCATTTCCAGGCAAAGCTCACGCGTCTTTTTATTCTTCTACAGTGATTCATGTCACGATATGCCTCTTTGGGAAGCTCGAGTAATAAATTTGAAAAATCACGAAAGAGTGGATTTTCTCTGTCTATCAACGTCACGGTTTCATATATTTTTACTGGTGTCAAATGACGTGCGAAGACAAAAGAAGAGTACATTATTAAAACAGAGAAAAAAGGAAATGAACACGAACAGGGAATAACATATTTATCAACTCAATGAGGAAGGTTATCATAGGCTAAGGCGCCATTCATTCGTTTACCTGATTCAATAACTTATTTGTAACTAAACTTATCAGTATATAGGAAGTATAACCTTGACACAAACATTTCTCTGGATGTTGCTGAAGGGGACTTTTTACAGTGTGTGTGTGTGTGTGTGTGTGTGTGTGTGTGTGTGTGTGTGTGTGTGTGTGTGTGTGTATCGCAGGCGCACGCACGTGTGTACGCGTACACACCAGTTACTCTGCACTACCATTCCTGGACAGTTTAGAAACTTTGAAACATACATAACTATTTTTAGGCTTTTCTTTCAAAAAAAACAAAACCCCCATAAATGTAACGTTATTTTTATCTTGGGACCCCCATTTAATCATAATCAATATCCTCGACACTCAAGCATACCACAGCCAACCACCCACTGTCAAAAACAGAATGGTGACAAGACGCTCCTTCGTTTGTTTAAAAAAAGCCGAAAAATCGTGTGAGAGACCTACGTCACATGTACTATTTTTGACTTCAGGATACGGATACTCTAAATTAACTCCCCTTCTCACCTTCAAGTCCTCGTTCCCTACGGATTTCACAAACCTCCAGACACCTGTATGAGGAGCTTCCGAGCTAGGATAAGTACGAAGAGCGCGTTTTAGTGTCCAGATTTGACTTAGATGCGCTTTTCTTGTGTAGATACTAAAAGTCGCTTCATGACTTTACAGGATTTTTTTTTCTTTTTTCGTCTCTTGTCTCCTGTCTGTGACGGTAGCTGTGCAGTTTGTCAGAAATCCTCTACTGTAGTTCTTGTGTGTCTTCACAGTGAATGATGTGTTGGGAAGTTTGGGGTTGATGTCCCCAGGGTGACGCAGATGGCTCATCCATCTATGAGCGACAACGTAGCAGTCAGGTGATCTTGTCAACTTTCTGGCGGGCTGTGATGGATAGGGGTGAGACGAGTCATGTCACACACGTGTAGGTGTAGTAAATTCGGTGCAACGATTTCTGCAGGATTGAATGAAAAAGAAACAGCATTACGATAGTAAGAAAAAACATGGTTGTACAAGAAAAATGAGGTTGTTTACAATGTTGTATAAAAAGTTAGGTACAGGGATATATTGTGGCCTAAATGATGTGCCCGATGAAATAAAATGAAATGAATGGGCATTTTAAGATATTCATAAAGATAAAAAAGGGAAACGTAAAAGCAGGGAAGGGTGCGTGTGTGATATCTATTTTATTTGAAGTTATCTTGGAATATTTAAATCAATATGAAAGGTAGCTTTATTGTGTCTCTCTGAAATTATTATTCGTATCAATGTGCCTGTTAGTATTGTAATTGTCCTTCATGGGATGATTAAAATGTTTTTGATTTGACTTGAAAACGGAAATAGATCAATACATTAAGAAATAAATACATTCCACCTCATTCTTCGAATGAGACTATGGATCGTGGTCCCATGTGCGAACGCAGGCAGAACGTCTCACGCACACGTTAAAACCCTATCTGCTTTTCGGAAGAGTAGGCCATTATATGCCGGTGGTAATGCATAACAAAATTTACAAAACTGCATAAACAGGGGACTGGATGTAAAAAGCATATGAGTGAGTGGTCTATTATCCTCGAAATAAAAGATTATAAATTGTAAAGAAGTGTAAACTTAAATGGTACGGGCATGTCACAAGATCAAAAGGACTAGCAAAAACAATACTGCAAGGCACTGTCCAAGGAGGAAGAAAAAGAGGCAGACCAAGGAAGAGATGGGAGGACAACATCAGCGAATGGACAGGCCTAGAACTTAACAAAATTTTGAGAAAAGCAGAACAGAGAGAGGAATGGAGGGAGACTGGTTGTCAAGTCTTCAGGGGTGCCCCAACAGTCGCCAGACTAAGGGATAGATAGATAGATAGATAGATAGATAGATAGAGAGATAGAGGATAGAGAGATAGAGAGATAGATAGATAGATAGATAGACGATAGATAGATAGATAGATAGATGGATGGATAGATAGACAGACAGATAGATAGATAGATAGATAGATAGATAGATAGATAGATAGATAGATAGATAGATAGATAGATAGATAGATAGATAGATAGATAGATAGATAGATAGATAAATAAATAAATGCTTCAGTCATGGTTGGAAAGTCAGGTACTACTTTTCTTTCCTTCACTTTTCTAGCATGATATGATATATTCTACATCGCCAGTGAAGCGTGGAGAGGGATGGGATTAGCTAGATTCAATATGCCTGCAACACACTGCCTGAAAACCTCCATACAGTACCCCAATGACTCCTTATGGAGTTAAGGGAGGAGTCAAATGAAGCATCAAGGCGTTCAACTTTGAACAGGTGTCTCCGCAATGTTTTGAAATTTATTATCTGCGTGCAAATCAGACTTAACCGTGAGACATTTAAACATCTTTAATCTACTATCATGTTCGAATAAGCCCTATCAAATATGAAACGGCTTAACCAAGACAGACAGCAGAGACAGAGACAGACAGACAGGAAGAGAGGGAGGAGAGAGAGAGAGAGAGAGAGAGAGAGAGAGACGGAGAGAGATGAGAGAGAGAGAGAGAAGAGAGAAGAGGAGAGAGAGAGAGAGAGAAGAGAGGAGAGAGAGAGAACAAATTTGAGGGGATTTGTTTTTTCAAACGGTAATAGATCAAACAATTCATTCTTTTTTCAAACCCAGCCCCTCTCTCTCTCTCTCTCTCTCTCTCTCTCTCTCTCTCTCTCTCTCTCTCTCTCTCTCTCTCTCTCTCTCTCTCTCTCTCTCTCTCTCTCTCTCTCTCAGAGAGAGCAGCGCAGATAGAGTGAGACATACAACAGACAGGTAGAATGGGCGGGGCAGGAAGAAGAGAGAGATAGAGAGAAAGAGAAAGAGAGGGAGGGAGGGAAAGATGGAGGGAAAAAACCGTGAGGATGTGTCACGCCGGGCGGACAGGTAAGAGAGAGAGAGAAGAGAGAGAGAGAGAGAGAGGAGAGAGAGAGAGAGAGGAGAGAGAGAGAGAGAGAGAGAGAGAGAGAGAGAGAGAGAGAGAGAGGGACTGGGGCACTATATAAGCCTCATTCAGCCTGATGGTCCGCTAACAAAGTGAACTTTACCTGGCCAGGCCATAACGTCACCAAGAACTGCTAGCTTACTTACTGCCAGTGTCATCCATCTGTCTGTCAGTCAGTTCGTCACCTCACACACATACATACACACCGACTATGGCCCGGTGCAGTCTACCCGTCTGTCTGATCTTCTGCTTCCTTCTGGTTACGCCTGCTTTTTCGCTAGGTAAGTCTGGAGTATTTAAGGGACTAATTATTGTGTGACTTTGACTGACACTGGCGCCCTTCCTTTGGTTACGCCTGTCAGTTTTTGTTGTTGTTTACTTAAAGCGGTGTTTTTTGTTGATTTAAAAAACACTTTTGTTGTTGTTTTTTTGCGGCCTAAGATACATGCAGATTTTGAAGCACCATTATTGTTTCTTTTAATCTCATTATAATCTTTTTTTTCTCTGTTTTTTTAAGGGAGGTTCTACGCTAATTTTTTTTTTTTTTTTTTTTTTGGGGGGGGGGGGGGGGGGTAATAAGTGGATTCTTCACATGCGTCTTCTGGTTTAACATTGGTTTCAATTTTTTAGTCAAGTTTTTTTTTCTTTCTTTGGCCAGCTTCGAGATTTACCAATAGATCTAGTTAAATTATTATGCAGGAAACCTGGTGTTTATTTTTAAATATCATTAAGGTAGCCGCATTCCGACTTCAGGGAGAGGTCAAGATCTGAAAGGGAAATACCTGGTTTGTGTTGCATTTAAAGTCCCTAGCAGTCCATTAGTTTTGCTTGTTTATAATTATGTTTGGTTTTGATTTAGTTTTTGTATATAGCCCCTAAATGTCTATTCAGCTTGAGTATATATTTTTTTTCTGAAGCACAAGATCAGGTAACTAACTGACTTTCATCCCACATTTTTCAAAAATAAATAATCATTGTTCTTTTTATTCGCGTATTATATATATATATATATATATATATATATATATATATATATATATATATATATATATATATATATATATATTATACACGAATAAACATAGGTTACATATCAACGTGAAAAATGTTAAAATACAAATATACTATACACGAATAAAAAGAACATATATATATATTCGCTTATGTCCATTCGCTGATGTCCTCCCATCTTCCATCAGCGAATGGACAGGATTAGAACTCAACAAAATTTTGAGAAAGGCAGAACAGAGAGAGGAATGGAGGGAACTGGTTGTCAAGTATTCAGGGGTGCCTGCATGGTCGCCAGGCTAAGGATATATATATATATATATATATATATATATATATATATATATATATATATATATATATATATATATATATATATATATATATATATATATATATATATGTCGGTACGACAGATGAGTAGGCAGACAGGTCTGTTGCTGGAATGGGTCCTCATGTGGGAATGAAGACCAATCTTGGATGGACAGCTTGTGTGCAGACAGTGCAGGGATAGAGTCCAATGGGAGTACGCTGTTTCATCTGCTCCTTTTCTCTAGGATGGCAGCTGTATAGTTTTTTCTTTAAAATGGTAGCCACCATGTAAAAAGGTAAAACAAAATATGTAAAAAAAAAGAAGTGCATAGAACGCTTAAAGTATGCGACCTAAGTCCCTTTAGTAGACATTATCATTCCTACATAATCTAGTGCACTACTGTAGCTTCGAGCGTACGGCAGTTGTTTTTTTTTGTTCATTTGTTTTTTCGCTTTTCGGCAATCCATCTAATGCTGTCATGTATGACGGAAGTCTCTGACACGCACACCCGGTGCTCTACATACATATGTATATGAAGGGGACAGAGGCATTGTCAAGTCTGCACAAAAGCTGACTGTACTTGCATATTGTTCCAATGCTTGCCTGTCACCCTTTAGCTGCCGTGGAGATTCGAACCTGTCACCTGCGACCTCAGGTCTCAGAAGGCAAAGTCGTAGCTTGGATAGTTTTAAACTTTTTGATGAGAGCAAATATTTCTTTTCTGTCAACGTTTACTGTATTGTATAGGACTATAATTATTGTGTTCTGGTATACCGCATTGAACTTTATTGGAAAGTGTTATGTGTTGTATTGTATGTGTTTAATGTTTTGCAGGCTGAGAAATTTCCTAAAATCGGGCTATTTTTTTCTGGGGGATAGCACATCAACATTTCAGCGCTGCTTTTCCTTTTCTGTTGTTTGTATACACTTCTTGCCGACTAGAAGCACAGTTTCTGAAAATCTTTGCGAAGGATAACGCTTTAGTCGCCATGTTTTTTTTGTTTTTTTTAAACACATTTATTTGATGTGTTTCGGCACTAGACCTTTGTTGCACCGTCCAAAGAAAGTAGCATTTTCCCACCAGAAAAAAGTTTACCGGAGAGAGAGAGAGAGAGAGAGAGAGAGAGAGGAGAGAGAGAGAGAGAGAAGAGAGAGAGAGAGAGAAGAGAAGACAGAGAGACGAGAGACAGAGACAGAAGACAGACAGAGACAGAAGAGATGGGGGGGGGGGGGCTCAGAATGATGTTTCAGATGAGATTCGGATCTCAAATCACTTAAAAACAGGGATGCTTGCTTCTTTAACCACAGGTGCTCTATGCTTTTCTGGTCCTCTGTGTGTCTCTCTGTCTCTCTGGTCTGTCATTCTGTTCTTTATCAGTCCTCTTCTATCTTTGTATTTGTCTGCATCCATCATCTCTGTCTCTGTCTATGTTCCCGTCACTATCTGTGTCTGTCTGTCTCTCTTGTCTCTGTCCATCTCTCTGTCTCTGTCATTCACTCTGTCTCTGTCTCTATCTCTGTCTCGTCTCCCTTTCTTAGGTGTGGTCTGCGCCATGATGTATGGCAGCAGGAAGCAGAGACTGTGAGGGCCATGTGACACCATCTCTAAATCAGACAACAGTCCTCCTCATTTCAGGGCTAACGTCTTCAACCATGACCCTCCAAGCTAAAATAGTAACAAATAACATGACCCTTCACAACAAGTTTTCCTGGTAACTCCAGTTTCCTCACGTTGACATTTGTGTCAGCTTTTAGGGGGAGGGGGTCATATTAAGGATGGTACTGATGCAGGGACAAAAATGACCGTATATATTATTCTCAGACAAAAATGTTAGAAATAAACCTGTAAAGTACAGACTGGAATGTCTAGACTAGTGACGCCGATGACACAGCACAAGAATGTCACAAACAGGACCAGGCTGGTATGTGTGTAGAGTGGGACACCTTAAGGTTCCTAAACTCTGGCAAGATGTTTAGGCCCGAAGCGTTTCCTCCATCCCCTAGATCATGATGTGGAGTGTGAGTCTTCGATAGACGTAACCGATGTCTGTGTGCAAGTTCTATTCATCGTACATAAAAGAAACCACGGCAACCAGAGAAAGAGAGAGAGAGAGAGTTGTCCCTGGTAAAATTCTAGTTAAAAACTTCTCTGGTAGGGAAAAAATTCACCTGTAGACAGGAGGAAAAAGGGTGGCGCTTCTCTTGTGGCGATGCGCTCTTCCCAGGGAGAGCAGCTCGAATTTCACGCTGATAAATCTGCCCTGACTTAAAGTGGTATACTAATACAAACACAAAATTACAGTAAGACGATGGGTCCTTTTTGAAGACTTTCTGCTGTCCACCATAAAATTAACATTTTCCAGGCTTAAAAAAATGCTTTCATTTTTCTTTAAATAAGCAAGTCACAGATTCCAGGGAACTTTAACATGCCTTTTTCTGACCCATAAGGAAGCGGGGCGAGGGGCGGGGCGCGGATAGGCTAGTGGTTAAACTGTTGTCCCCGTGATCTGGCGGTAACTACAGGTCTAGGTTCAAGTCTAAGCGGAGGGGTCCTTTAGATGAGATTTTTTCCCCCATGGAGTCAGCATGAAATACAAACTCCACTCCTCTGGAAAGACAGTGTTTGGAATCAAGACTAGAAACCGCCATTACGTTTCCCAACACATCTGACAGTGCAAAGTGAACGAGAGAAGAGAAAAAACCTAGAAACCCAGGTTCGGTGCGCAAAATACACACGCAAAACAATTGTACATAGACGCTAAAACTCTATCGACCTGTCGTATAAAAGTAGAGCAGTTAGGGCCAGTGGCACAGATGACGTAAACAGTCCTAGATTGTTGATCGTTTTGCACGAAATTTGTTTCTGATGCTTTTAGACAGGTTGGAAGGGTCAGATGCGGTGCATTTGGTATGGAGTGTTTCGCACTGTGTGACGCCACTGGTGTGTGTGTGTGTGTGTGTGTGGAAGGGGGATGGGGGAGTGGACATGCCTGATGGTGATGGTCCTTTTTTTTTACATCACCAATGGGAGTGCGTCACTGGACAAACACGCTGGGGGCGATTCTCCCGTGTAGGCCCTCTCAAGACTTATTTCCACAAGCCTACCACCTGACTACCCCTCCTCTTTGTCGTCTGTCTGTCTGTCTGTCTGCCTCTCTCTCTCTCTCTCTCTCTCTCTCCTCTCTCTCTCTCTCTCTCTCTCTCTCTCTCTCTCTCTCTCTCTCTCTCTCTCTCTCTCTCTCTCTCTCTCTCTCTCTCTCCTCCAAACAGTGCGTCACTTGTTTCTGTCGTAGATTTGATGACTGCTGACAACCCTTAGTCTTTTGGTTTTCTGGGCATAAGGGCTGTATATCATACATCAAAGCTGACCTTCTTGCTTGGTCTCTCTGTGTCTCTGTTTCGCTGTCTGTCTGTCTCCTCAGTGTGTGTGTGTGTGTGTGTGTGTGTGTGTGTGTGTGTGTGTGTGTGTGTGTGTGTGTGTGTGTGTGTGTGTGTGTGTGTGTGTGTATGAAAGTCACAGTCAGTCATTTTCAGGATGAAGTGTGTGTATGAAAGTTACAATTATTTTCCTCCGTGTGTGTGAGTGTGTGTGGTGTGTGTGTGTGTGGGGTGTGTGTGTGTGTTGTGTGTGTGTGTGTGTGTGTGTGTGTGTGTGTGCGTGTGTGTATGTGTATGTGTATGTGTGTGTGTTTGTGGGAGAGATACAGAGGGAGAGAGACATAAACAGAGAGACAGAAAGAGAGGCAGAGACAGAGAGAGAGGGAGAGAAACAAAGAAAGAAAGAAAGAAAGAGAGAGAGAGAGGAGAAGAGGAGGAGAAGAGAGAGAGAGAGAGAGAGAGAGAGAGGAGAGAGAGAGAGAGAGAGAGAGGAGAGAGAGAGAGAGAGAGAGAAAGAAGGCAAGGCAAGGCAAGGCAAGGCAAGGCAAATTCTTTTATTCCAGGATAATAGATAAGCACTTGTGTGCCTTTTTACATCCAGTCCCCGCCCTTTTCAGGGATAACATCAACATAAAAAGATACTAAACAGTAAAACTATAAGCAGTACCAAAAAACATAAAAGAGTAAGGACGCAAAAAGGTAATAAAAATGCACTCATTCAGAAGACAAAAATCAGAAGTCACAATAAAATGATTTGATCATAGAAGAAAAAGAAAAGCGTTAATAGATAAAGAGCGAACAAGAGAACATAATGAAATAAACAACTGAACAACCAAGAAAAATCCACCCAAAAATATTTAGCTACAACATTGTTACAACTCATGACAACAAAATGAACTCAAAAGGAACTAAAGATAATACAATGATTATAATAATAACAATAAAAATAATATCAACAATAGTGATAATAGTGTGATAATAGTACACTGTAAATCTCACTCCTTCACGTAGAGAGAGAGAGAGCAGAGAGAGAGAGAGAGAGAGAGAGAGAGAGAGAGAGGAAGAGAGAGAGAGAAGAGAGAGAGAGGAGAGGAGAGAAGAAGAGAGAGAGTATCGCCTCATAAAACTCTCAAGACTCACTTCAAACAAAAGAAAAGACTTTTTGTGTTACAAAGACGCTTTTTTTAGTCAGAAATTCTGCACTCAGAAGGGAAGTTCATGATGGGTAATCTCCCTTTCTTTGACAAAATCTGACTGTTTAATGGCCACCGAAAGTAAATAGCGACACATATGCCCAATGATGTATTCCAGGATAAAAAAGTGTAGTTCACAATAATTATACTCAGCAATAAAAGTATAAGAACCATCACACCGATACGAATATGCAATACGCATGTATGCATATCTGTTTTTTTATGTCTGTTTTGTTTGTGTGTATGTATGTATGTATGTATGTATGTATGTATGTATGTATGTATGTGTGTATGTATGTATGTGTCCATGCAGGCATTCATGAATGTATGTATGTATGTATAATTATATGTATGTACGTATTCATGTAGGTACGTATTAATGTAGGTATGTATCTAGTGTGTACCACTTATCTATCTTTTTATTTGGGTTTCATTTACAGGGAGGTGAGTTTGAAGGGTGTGTGTGTGCGCGCGCGCGCGAGCGCGCGTGTATGTGTGTGTGTGTGTGTGTGTGTATGTGTGTGTGTGTAAGGATTTTAAAAGTTTAGATTAATGTAGACCAAGGGCAGATTTTAAAGGGGTGGAGGAGGGGGGTAGCAACAGATTCAGTGCAAAAGAGTTACCCATGTTCTCCCCCCTCCCATTTTTCAGAAAGAAATACCCTATAGAAACACTGATGCAGGTGTGTATAACCTGGTGTTATGTCAATGTCATATTAGGCAGTTTCTTCCTCTTCTCGACCCTCTCCTTGTTGTTGTTGTTGTTCTTCTTCTTCTTCTTCTGGTTCTTCTTCTTCTTCTTCATCCTCTACTTCGCATTCTTCTTTCTCTTTTCTCCTTTCACTGAAATTGTGTTTAAAACAACTTTTTTTGCATTTCAGAGATGACATTATTTTTTTAGATAAAAAATATTTTCCCTCTGATATTTTCAAGAGGGATGGATATGTACCTACCGCACCCACTCTATACGTGTCATTTAGCCAATATCTCATGTCATGTTAGCTGTCATTGTTGTCTTTCGTCGGAACACTCCATGATTGAAAGGATAGATGTGCCCCCTACACTTTATATATTGTTGTATCGACTTGTCAGATCGGCTTTGAAGTTGTCTTCTATTTCGGTTTTTTTTGTTGTTTGTTTTTGTTTTATTAAGGTTTGATGACTGATTGAGTTGACACTTCCGACAGTGTTGCATTCTCTCTGTGTCTCTGTCTCTGTCTGTCTGTTTCTTTCCCTCCCTCTGTCTCTCTCTTTCTGTCTCTGTCTCTCTCTTTCTCTTTCACACATACACACTCTCTCTCACACTCCCTCCATACATCTCTGTCTCTGTCTCTCGCTGTGTGTCTCTGTCTTTCTCTCTTTCTCTCTTGGGGACTGGATGTAAAAAAGCACACGAGTGCTTATCTATTATCCTCGAATAAAAGACTTTGCCTTGCCTTGCCTTGCCTTGTCTCTGTCTGTCTGTCTCTCCTATCTATCTATCTATCTATCTATCTATCTATCTATCTATCTATCTATCTATCTATCTATCTATCTATCTATCTATCTATCTATCTATCTATCTGCCTGTCTGTCTGTCTGTCTGTCTGTCTGTGTTGTCTGTCTGTGTGTATGTATATATGTCTATCTATCTATCTATCTATCTATCTAATCACACACACGCATGTGGGTTTGTGTGTGTGTGTGTGTGTATATATATATATATATATATGTAAATACACAAATCCTTAAAGTGACAGGGCAACGTTCTGAGATGCTCATCTGCTCACTTGTATATATGTCCATTAATTCTGTACCAAAAAGTCATTCCTCAGTCTTTTTGTCTTTTTTTGTTTATATCTTCTTACTTTCAAAAGTAGACATCACGTTTCTAACACAAGCCAGGAAGTAATCTTTAACAGGAGATAACACACACCATGGTTTTTATTTTTGTAAACTCACTGCATCACCTTCTGGCCATGCACTCATCCCTTGTCTCCATCTTAGAAACAGACTCCCTTCATCCTTCATCAAAGATGGATGCTGCTATGCAAAAAGCAGCAGGGGCAGAAAAGGAAATGCCCCTGAACGTTCTGGTCACGATTTCGACCATCTTGTGACCAAATGCTTTGTCACGAACCGCGTCAGTGTGACAGGAGTTAAGGTGTGTCACGTTCTTGTGGCTGCTTGTATGTAGCGTTTAGGGTGTGCTTGTGTGTGTGTGTGAGTGAGGGGGGTGGGGGTGTGTGCGTAAGAAGACATGGAGAGGGAGGTACCGTGTCACTGGTCCAAGCGTCACCTCTCTTTCTTCTTGTCTTCTGTCTGTCTTTCTGTCTTTGTCTAGATGTCTGTCCATCACTTTTGCTCTCTCTCTCTTTCTCCTTACCTCTCCCTCTCTCCCCTTGCAACCAGACACACGTACACAAACATAGACGCACACAGACACAGACACATGCGTGCAGGCGGGCGTGCAGGCGGGCACACACACACGCACACACAACACGCACCACACGCACCACACAACACCACACACACACACACACACACACACACACACACACACACACACACGGACATCCCTGTCCTTTGCGATGCACACTTTCAGGTGCAAATTTTAACACAAGGTGACAAAACTGATTGTCATGCATGGTTTCACTTTTCATAAATATTCAGGTGTGTCTGATATACCCAAAAAAACGTGTTTGTTAATCCCAAACACTTGTTTATCTGCCATTTTTGGAACGGGGATAGCCTAGTTTTTAAAAGCAAATTTTGTTTTTGTTCTCTGTAGTGTGTCTGGAGTAACATACCTGCCTAGAAAGCAAAAAGTCTGGGTTGGAAGTGTGCTGTGGTTCGATTCCTGTTTGCGATTGACACTTTTCCCCTAACCACTAGACTAGGAGTGGTGGTCTGGGTGCTTGACTTTTGGATGAGATGATGAACCAAGGTCCAGTGTGTTACACGCATTTAGTGCACCCAAAAGAACCCATGGCAAAAAGAGAATTATCCCAGACAAATATCTGTAAAAAAAATTCCCCCACGCACTCTGATAGGGAAACAAATACACATGCAGGCAGGAAAAGACAAAATAATGGGTAGCGCTGCTCTTGTGGCGACCCGCTCTCCCTGGGGACAGCAGCCAGAATTTCAGTCAGATAAAATCTGCTGTGACTTTAACATGATATACAAATACAAAATGCTTGTGAAAATATTTTTAGCTCTTTTACACATACCCTCCTCCTTTTTTCTTCTTCGCTCTGTTTTCAACCCTCTGCTCCTTCATTCTTCCTCTTTTTCCTTTTTCTTTCGCTCCTTCTTTCGTTCCTTTTCTTCTCTATTTCGTAATTCCATAACTTCTTCATCTTTATTGCATTTGATGGTTCCCTTCTCTCAGATTTCAAGTAATTTGTATTCCATTTTCTTCTGTTCGTATTCGTGTCTTTAACGTACAGTGGTAAATGATGTGCCTTTGTGTCATAATTTCTCTCCATGTCCTTGCGTTATCCTTTAACTGTCCTTGCACATAATTCTTATGTTCTTATGAGTGAGTAATGAGTACGATTTTGAACTTTTTTCTGTCTGTCCATCTGTCTGTCTGTCTGTCTCTTGTCTGTCTCTCTGTCTGTCTGTCTATCTGTCTTTCTCCCTCCCTCTTTCTCTCTCCCCCCTTTCTCTCTCGTGTATGTGTGTGTGTGTGTGTGTGTGTGTGTGTGTGTGTGTGTGTGTGTGTGTGTGTGTGTTGTGTGTGTGTGTGTGTGTGTGTGTGTTGTGTGTGTGTGTGTGTATCTGTCTGTCTGTCTGTGTCTGTGTGTCTGTGCGCGCGCGCGTGTATAATATATATATATATATATATATATATATATATATATATATATATATATTATATATATATTAGTGTGTGTGTGTGTGTGTGTTGTGTGTTTGTATGTTGTGTATGTGTATGTGTGTGTGCGCGTGCGCTTACGTGCGCGCGCGTGTGTATACACGCATGCGGACGCATATGAACACCAACAATGAAAGCTTTTGTGTGTGCGAGCCTCCCGGCAACATTAGTATTCTAGTGCTACTGTACAAAGCTACAGACAGGGAATTTAACCAGTTACCTGATGATATATGTCCTTCCCCCTTCTTCACCTCTCGCTGGCTCATTTGGCTTTGAATTCTGTGGTGGTGGTTGTGGCAGTTTGGTCAGCGTCAAACCAGTTTAAACTTGTAATGAAGCACTTTTGCAGTTCTTTTAAAGTTTTGTCTTTTCCGTGTTGGGATTTTGTGTATTATGAAGAAGAGAAGAATTTATTTTTCATGTTAATTTACATTGCTTAATAATATTGAGCCCACCATAAGCTACAAGCTTCTTGTTGCTATGATTCCTAAATGCTGTTTATTTTCAATGTTCTGTTCTCATTTATGAATAAAACCTTTAAGCCAAAAGAAGTTAAAGAAGCAGACCACTATAATTATCAGTCCATCATTTGTTCTTTGTTCTCAAGTTTCGAAACGTCTGTAGAAGAGAGAGGTTAATGCCAGATACAGCCTAAGCCGAGGCAATAAAAGCACAGCAGCTTCAAAATCCCAAATTACTTCTAGCATCAATAATATTGATTCCTGCGTTACAACAAAGTTCGAATGTACGGTTATTTCATCGTTCAAAAGCTGGGAATGCGTTTCTATACACATTTATTTGTCAACGCCAATGGGTTAAATGTCCTTAGATTTGCGTCTCAAAAAGTCATCCTTCCCCTCCCCCCCTGCCACCACCACGACAAATTTCAAGGAGCGAGCTAAAGACTTATTCAAAAATATCAAAGTCAAGCGCGCATGGTAAATGAACCTGTCTCTTTGGGGAAGAGCAGAGATATATACCACTACAAATAGGCATTCTCTCTGTGTAGGTCCGCGGCCAAGCCATTAGCACTGATGGCCATTTATTCATGTCTAACGCCAAGTTCATGATAAACTGGACCAGGTGTTACTGAAGTCACCCACCTCAGTGCGTGGACTCCACTGAAGCTCTTGACAAAACCCGCCCTGGGCAGCTTGCGTTATTTATTTATTTATTTAATATTATTTATTTTATATATATATTATTTTATATCGATGTATAAATGAATAAGCACTCATGTGCTTTTTACATCCAGTCCCTCGTTATCGTGAAATAAAGGTGTTGCGAATTGCATGGGGGGAAGAAAAAAAGACAGAAAGAAAAGGAGAAACAAAGAAGCAATAAAAAAAATGCAGGAATGTACAGTAATTATAAGGAATTCACATGAAACATTTAACACACAACAACAAAAAACAAAACAAACAACAACACACACACACAATACACAATCGCGGACTGCGCACACACACCATATACACAAACATCATCATCACATCACATCACCATCATCATCATCATCATCATCATATTTAAGGAAAACAAAGTATACAATCAACGAAAGTTTCACTAAAAGAAGCAGACACAAAAGCATAGAGAACAAAAAACAGACAGAAGCAGTCCTGACTTCCCACAGCCACTCAGGGCTGCCCCAAACCGGATTTACCGTGTCATAGCCGCGTCCTCCGCCATGGTAAACATGGCCGGTAACTCTTGTCTAACAGACTGTCAGGTAAGGGGGAGAGGAGTGGAGAGAAAGATGAATGGGGTCGCTGTGACGAGAGTGACAGCCCCTGACGTCTTAATTTACAACCCTCCGACTGCTAAGCCAGTTTCACTCGTCTTCTCCTCCTTCCTTTTACCTCCCCCCCTCCCGCCACCTCCCCCATCCCCTCTCCCATGGGTCTCCCACCCTCCCTATACGCACACATTTTACATGTCCATACATTCTTGTAATTAAAGAAGTGGGAAACTAATGACAAAGACGATTTGTGTTTTTTTTAAAGAAATATTGTAATTCTTTTCTACGTAAATCAAAGGTGACACATTTTCCCAATATTTCCTTGTGGAGTCATTTTCGACACTGCACAGGAACTTATTCACTCAGATTTTCCACTTATGTCAGTTGAATGCCAAATCCTGGCTCTCTTAAAGTAATTGTGTGTTTTTAGACCAATTTTGAGTATGATAAGCTTTTGTTAGCCCACTTTCTCCATCTTCTCCCTCCCTTTCTAACATAACACCACCAAGCGTCACGCAAACACACACTGAAAATCCATTGCATATTACCTTATCTTTCTCTGAGCGCAAAGACAAAATCGTCTTTTCCTAGCAATATGACATTTTAAAGATACATCACTTACATGATATATATTTGACACGGTTTCGTCATTGTAGGTCAAACCAGGCACCCACTTCTAGTGTGATGTATAGATGCCTGTGACGACATCAGCCCTTGTACGTAAAGATGACGTCACCACAGTAATAAAACGAAATACTTAACTAGGTTTATGGACAGTAACATGGCTTTTTTAAAGTCTGAAAATAACCCGAGGAAGATAACTTAAAACAGGCGCGAAAGCTGTCAATGGCAAACTCCTTCAAAATGCCAATCATTTATGTCTCTGTCTTGGACTGGTACCGTAAAATTCTGCCTTGTTTTCAAAGTACTTAGTTGGCGTGTGGTTTGTCTTGTCATACCATACCATCATTTTAAGTCTTTTCTCTTTAACTGTATGTTTTGATGCGTCGTGTGGAATTGTTTTTCCTAATGATTTCAGCTGTTGTGTATTATGTTGTTTTGTCCGTTATCGACCATATCACTCTGTATCCCTTTTTCACAATTCACAATTCAAAGATTTATCATCCCACAAAATAGAGAAATTGCGTTAGATTGCACCTGATCGCATCACAGTGTTACACCAGTGTGGACTGAATTGTGTTGAAACAGACTACACCAGCACCATACCTACTGGTCTCAATGTTGAAAAAAAAAGAACTCGTTGACTTTGACGTGACTTGGCTTTCACCTCTAACTTTATTCTTTGATGTGGCACTGGGGGATTGCAGTCTGGAATTGTCAGGCAATATCATGGGAAAGTTGAACCTGGCACAGCCCACTCCCCCCCCCCCCCCTATAAATATTGTAGATTGCATGTTGGGCATGTTTACGTCCTCATTACTCCCGGACTTACGTGCTTTAGTCTTTAGCAAACAAAAAAAGATGGATGGGTGGGTCTTTTCCCC
>CM060316.1:7983863-7986566 GCA_030674155.1 Stramonita haemastoma | reverse complement strand
CGGGGTCTGTCAGTAAGAGTAGCATCCCCACCTTCTGGAAATTCTCTACAAGGAAATTCCCCCTTCTCTATCCCTCTCTTTGTTTCTGCCGGTGTTCTTTATCTTCCTGTCACTCCTCCTTGTTTATTTTCTGCCTTTTGATCCATTCCCTTGCCTTTTGTTCAGATGTAACGATTCTCTGGCTTACATGACAGACAATAGAAGAGGAAGAAGAAAAAGAAGAAGAAGGAAGAAGAAAGAAGAAGAAGAAGAAGAAGAAGAAGAAGAAGAAGAAGAAGAAGAAATCCTTTCACATAACAATAGACTCTACAACTAACCCAAAGAAAAACACTCAGTTAATGGTACAATACCTTAACTTTTTAATTCCTGATATAAAAATAAAACAAGACTGTGCTGAAGACCACAAGCCATTCCATCGATGTAATCGTCTCCAGTTTACAAAAATGAGTGTACCAAAAAAAAAGATAACAAATGTCTCAAAGTAACCCTCCCCCCCAAAACAAACAAACAAACAAGGACACAAATGAAATGCTACAACACTACAGAATGGACATCTGTGGCCCATCCAAGTGTTTACAATTTTGCTTCCTGGTCACCAGAACAAAATGTCATACAACACTTTCCTTTTTACAAAAAAAAAATCTAAATCAGGAGATTTGATGAAGAAGGCAGAAAACAAGAAAAGACAAAAGACAGGGGACAGAAAAATGGGAGAAAAAAGACAAGAAACCAAGGGGGTAGTTTAAAAAAAGGGGGGGGGGGGCAAAGTTTGTTGAACATTATTTCCTCAAAGTAAGATTGCTTTGTTTATTGGAAGAGCTCCTGACAAGAAGTTCCCATATTCTCACAATGTACACATTACAGTGCCAATCTATGTTTCCTGTTTTTGGTTTTTACTGTTTGTTCATTGTTCCTCACAAGGTAAACACGCTCAGTACCTGGAGAGGGGAACGGGATAGCTCAGTGTTCAGAGCGCTCGCTTTCCTCCAGCCAAGGCTAAGCAGCATCAACATGGTTACCAATTGGATGGATGACCGTTTCCGCGCCTTGGCTTCAGTACAGTCCCCCAGTTCACCTAGCTGTAAAGGGTTCCTGCCCTCTTTAGGGTCAGGGAAGGTAAAGCAGCGACGGAGAGGAGATGTGCGCAGCCCTCAATATGCTGGCCCCTAGAGAAGCTGAGGTCTCTGACGCCTCGCTCCAATACGACCACACAGGTTATAAGACACCTTTACTTTACCCTTTTTAGCCTGGAAATGGTTAGGGCCCACCCACACCCCCCCCCCCAAATTTCAGTGCAGTACCCTAAGGACTCCTAAAGGAATTTGGGGTAAAATCAATTCAACTGACAGAGGCTATAGCCAATTGGTTAAGACTCTTTGATCCTCAATCTCATTGGATCCATTTAGTCCTGGATTCGACTCTCGGCGGCATCTGGTGAATTAAGGGAGGGGATTTTTACGATCCCCAAGATCAACGTCAAGGGCGTCCTGTCTGTGTTTTAATTCCCTTCGTGTATATATATAACCCGTGCACGTTAAAGATCCCGTAAACCATTGTCAACGTATAGTGGGTTACGGAAACACCAACATACCCTGCATACAACCCCGAAGTCGGAATGCAGCTAACTTCATGGTGGGCGCAAAACAAAAGATCGTTTACACAAAATCTCACCATTGGGGAACCTAAGAGCTCTCGCCGGGGAAAACAAAAAAATCTCACAAAAATCAAGTCAAGGCAAAAATCACACAGCACCATACTATTTTACCATCAGTTTACAATTCTCTCTCTCTCTTTTCTCTCTCTCTCTTCTCTCTCTCTCTCTCTCTCTCTCTCTCCTCTCTCTCTCTCTCCCCTCTCTCTCTCTCTCACACACACACACCACATACACACACACACACACACACACACACACAACACACACACACACACACACACACACACACACACACACACACACACACAAAATAGTGAGAGATTCAATCTGTTGCATAGAGATGGTGTTATCATTAAACACAAACAGATGGACAGTTGACGTCATGAGGTAAGGTCACTGTCTGAAAATAGCAGACCAACACAGTCATCACCATAATCATCATCAACCTTCTCAAACATCGTGAAGAGATTCCAGTCTGAAAATTTACTTCACAAACCTCGAAAAAAAAAAGAAAAAAAGAAGAAGATTCCAGATGTGATGGAGAGACACATTCCGTAAGCTGACAGAGAAACGAAACGGCACGCATGGCATGGCATGGCACGGCATGGCATGGCATGGCACGGCATAACTCGTGTCAGAGCCGCTGTCGCCATCTCTGCCGCATTGAAAGCTTTCCATCGATCTGGTGCTCCGGGAGACAGGGTCACTGACCTCTGGCACAGAAGAATCTCACATCAGATGGGGGTCTGTGAGATTGGGGGGGGGGGGGGGGGTGTAGGGAGGGGGAGGAGGAGGGTAGGGGGGGCTGATGTTGCCCCCGAGGGTGGGGTTGGGGTTGGGGGGGGGCCTGTGTCGTCTTTTTTTCTTTTCTTTTTTTTTGTTCTCTCCATTTTGCTTCTGCAGACTGGCTGACGCTGTTCAGGTTTTGGAGTTGAGAGTGAGAGGTATGTCAATGAAGGGAGACGTTTGTCTTTAGGGTTTAGTAGTGTTTCTTGGTGTTTGCTTTCGAGCGGTGTGTGTGTGTGTGTGTGGGTGTGTGTGTGTGTGGT
>CM060316.1:7973863-7981363 GCA_030674155.1 Stramonita haemastoma | reverse complement strand
TACAATACAAGACTATACTATATTATACTATGCAATACAATATAATACAACACAACACAATGCTACACAATGCAGTACAATACAATACAATACAATACACACACAAAAGAAAGAAAATGACAAAAACAAAACAAAACGAAGTTTACCAAGACGATAGATAGCCCTTACAGAGAACTTAAATGATCGTATGACAGCGGTCTCCAGGTGAGAGAAAGACAGCATGTGATTTCCAAACAAGTCAGCCACGTGTGGTACAGTGCGTTAGTTTAGTGCACAATCACAGGTCATTATCTCTTCTGCGGCCCACTGCCTTCCCCCCTGATCTCACCTGTAGATCTGTCAGCACACACAGGTCCTCCTGCCAGGCTATTGTCAGCTGGGTAATCACCCAGAACTGCTGACTCATGCCTGCTAAACGGTTCCAAGTACCAGGCCTCGAAGTGCAGATGCACTTTCAGCACTGCTGTGTGTGGTATCTAAGTTGGAAAAATGATACAGTACAGATGCACTTTCAACATTACTGTGTATGGTATCTAAGCTGGGAAAATGATATAGTGCAGTTGCACTTAACAGCACTACTGTGTGTGTCTAAGTTGGAAAAATGATATAGTGCAGATGCACTTACAGCACTATTGTGTTGGGTATCTTAAGTTGGAAAAAATGTAGATAGATGGTCTAGAGGGAAGCACCCACCTGCCTAGAAAGCGTCCGGGTTCAAAATGTGTTGTGGTTCATCCCCCCATTTGGGCCAGAAACGTCCTCCCAATCCACGTAACAATGAGTGGTGGTCTGGGTGCTAGTCTTTCGGATAAACCGAGGTTACATGTGTTACACATAATTATTTAGCGCACGTAAAAGTACCCACAGAAACAAAGGAGTTGTCCCTGGCAAAATTCTGTTGTATAAAAAAGCCACTCTGATAGGAAAATAAATGCAGTTGCAGACAGGAAAACCAAGAAAATGGGTGGGGCTGCTCTTGTGGCAACGGGCTTTTCCTGGGGAAAGCAGCCCGAATTTCACACAGAGAAATCTGCCCTGACTTAAAATGGTATGCAATACAATACACAAAAAAATAATACAGTTCAAAAGCACCTGAGCACTACTGTGGTATTTAAAACGTAGAAAAAAATAAAGTGCTGAAGCATTTACCGCTCTATGGCATCTTAAGTTGAAAAAAAATATACAGTGCAGAAGCACTTACAGTACTAACTGGGGTATCAAAGTTGGGAGGAAATTATATAGAGCAGAAGCACTTACAACACAATTAATCCAAGACTCACAGTAGAAAATCAATACTTCATTGGTGCAGATGTACCTACAGCAACCATCAACACAAGTGTTACGACATAAAAATCGATAGTATGTTAGTGCATGTGTCCTTACAGCGCCGTGTACTGTTCTTGTAGTGGGAAAATCACACTCAAGTGTAAAGATTTTTTTTCAGGGTGGGGTCGATTTTTGTTGTGGTTGTTGATGTTGGGGGGTGGGGATGGTGGTGGTGTTATGGGGGTGGGGGGGGAGGGAAGCGGTAGGTTAAGAATGGTACAGTGGTGTAGATGTACTTATAGCCTTTGTGTACGCAATGTGGTAGTAGTGTTGCTTTCACATCCCAGTGCACAAGTTTCTAAGAGTTTAGTTGGCCTACTTTCAGCCTTGCCGGCCGATCCATTGCAGTAAGCGTCTCCTATATCGAGAGCTAATTCATGGACTATACAGTCATGTGAGTGTGTGTGTGTGTGTGTGTGTGTGTGTGTGTGTGTGTGTGTGTGTGTGTGTGTGTGTGTGTGTGTGTGTGTGTGAGAGAGAGAGAGAGAGAGGAGACAGTAAGTGAGTGCGTGCGTGCGTGCGTGCGCGCGCGCATGTGTGAGTGTGTGTGTGTGTGAAGTCAAGTCAAGTCAAGTCAAAATGATCTTGTGTGTGTGTGTGTGCGTGCGTGCGTGCGTGCGTGCGTGTGTTTGAGACAGAGACAAACAGAGACAGACAGACAGATAGACAGATCTCCCTGTCCGTCCTTATAGCCTACTTGAGAAAGAGAGTAAGTGCCATTCTGCACAAATAAACTAATTGCCTGGGTAGAAATATAGGTTGCCTGCTTGTTTCTTTTTTCTTTCTGTCTTTGTCTGCTTTTTGTTTTGATGTTTGTTTCTTTTTGTTTGTTTGTTGTTTGGGGGTTATTTGGATTTTTTTTTAATTTCTTGGTGGGGTTTTTTTTTTGGGGGTGGGGGTGGGGGGAGGTGAGGGGGGGGGGTTGTTGGTGGTTTGTTGTTGTTGATGTTGATGTTGTTTTGGAGTTGTTGGTGCGGGGTTTTTTTTAATTACTGTTAAAAACTGAGTTTGTCATCTCACCTTGACTCTGTTCTATGCCAAATACTAAGGAGCTTACATGCCCTCCCCCCCCTCTCGCCCCCCCCCCTCAACCCCTTATCACCCTCCCCACCCCCTACCCCACTCTTCAGGCACTCAGAAGAATGCACCCATAATAAAAGCCCAAGAGGTAAGGGGCTACTAAACCAAGAAAATGATTTCTGAAAAGCCCATACATACCTATTAATTGATCAGGATATATACATTATCCAGCTCCATCTCGTACGCTCACGAGTGAATATCGGTTAGCTTTAGAGCTATGCTACACTAGCACTACATGTTCCTTTAAAGTATCGAGTTTATCCGAACAGCAACATGAAGAGGGGCAGTGTGTTTTTCTTATTGATTTTGAAGCAAAGTGTCAAACACACGCGCACACGCATGCACACAAACACTCACGCATGCACGCACGTATGCACTCACGCAAGCAGGCAAACACATATACACGCACTATCCTACGCTCGTACGTACACACGCGCGCGCGCGCGCGCACACACACACACACGCACACACACACACACACACAGACGTACACACACATAGGCACGCACACACACACACACACACACACACCACACCACACACACACACACACACACACACACACACACGTAGACACGCACATACACGCGCGCCCGCGCTTACAAACTACCTAACTTCAACACAAAATCATTCCTCATACAAAAATCATCTGTTTTGGGGAGGGAAACTTCAGTTTACTATAGTTTTTAAAATAAAATAAAAATAAAAAATAAAAATAAAAAACAGAATATCATCTCACACGGAGACAGTAGGATGGTGTCTTGAGAACCTGACAATTCTTCTTCATCCTGGTAAAATGCTCAGACAACACCTATTATTGTCTGTCATAATATGAAAAATATTATGGGCGAAAATGAGTTGTGGTGCTGTCAAACACATGACAAGTCAGGCCCAGCTTATCTGTCTTCAGCGTAAAAGAGAATAGTAATCTTGTAAGTCTTTCTGGGGGGAAAAAAAAAAAGACGGGAGAATGGACCCCGAAGGCAGAAAAAAGACAAGAAAGAAGTGACAGGAAGAAAAGAAACAAGGCAGAAACCATGAGAGGGATCGAAAAGAGGGGATTCCTAGAACAGAATTTCCAAAAGGTGGGGATTCCTTTTTTTGTTTTTTACTAGAATGGACCATGAAGGCAGAAAAAATAGACAAGAAGGAAGTGACAAGAAGAAAATGAACAAGGCAGAAACAAAGAGAGGGATAGAAAAGATGGAATTTTTATAACAGAATTTCCAGAAGTTGGGGATGCTGTTTTTTATTCGGACAGGTCCCCGACATCCCCACAGAGGGGGGGGGGGGGGGGACCTGACACTATTTGGACAATGGTGTAACATAGCCCTAAATAATGACCGCAGACAAGCATACTCTATAGACTACTATCTGTTTATCTAAGAAGCTGTGTGGTAGGCTACCGTCCACTTTGTTGTCCTAATGGTCAGGAGGTCAGAGGGTCATGCGGTGGAAGTGGACACTACACAAGGAGTGGACGAGTGGTTAGAATACTGTACTGGTGATCTGATGATAACTGGGGTCAGGGGTTCAAATCTCTGCTGTAAGTGTTTGTTTGGGCTGATGTTTTCTTCCACATCCCTAGGAGGGGGGTGTTTTTTCCCAGGAGTTAGTTTCGTTCTGACTCCACTATATGGATAGTTGGGAGGAAACTACAAACACACACAACACCACATCACACCTCACCGTATGCATGGTACATCATGCAATACAATATCACATCACACCACATCTCGCCATAATGCTATATTACACTATGAGATATCACACCACACAACACACTACATCTCGCAAATGTGTACACTACATCAGACCATGCAACACCACATCACATCTCACCATATGTACACTTCATCACACCATACAATAACGGTAAATAAAAAGGTAATGGTGTTCCATAACCTTTGTGGTCGTAGGCGAGAGAGACATCAGAGACCTCAGCTTCGAGGGCGGCGCCCATCTCCTCTCCCTCGCTGTTTTACCTTCCCTGACCCTAAAGAGGGCAGGTACCCATTGACAGCTGGGTGAACTGGGGGGTTCTACTGAAGCCAAGGCGCGCAAACGGTCACCCATCCACTTGGTAACCACGCTCGACGCTGCTTAACCTTGGCTGGGGAAAAGCCAGCGCTCTGACCACTGAGCTATCCCGTCCTCATCATACAGTACCACACCACATATCACCATCAATATACATCACGCAATACGGGATAGCCAAGTAGTCAGAACATTGAACTCGCAATTTGACCACCTAGTTCCATTCCTGTTAGACGGGAAATTTCCCCCAGAGTTAAATTCAGTGCTGACTCCACTCTCTCCAAAAGTCCTTCAGATGAGACTATAAACCGAGGCCCCGTGTGCGAACGCATGCAGAACATCTTGTGCACATGTTAGATCCTGTTCCGCTTTTCGTAAGAGTAGGACATTGTGTGCCGGTGGGAACAGACGACAAGATTGACAAAACTGCATACACACAGGACACGGGGACAGGAGTGCTTATTCCATTATCCTCGATATAAAAAATAATACTACTAATAATAAATTCTTATTGAGGGTGAGTTTAGCTTTTTTTTTTTTTTTGCCCCAGAGCAGTTAAAAGTTCCAGTTGGAAGCCCCCATTATAGGGAGCAGGAAGTGTGTTTAGATATCAGTATCAGTGGGTGCATTGCGCTGTTTGCTTCTGTGTTTAGATATCAGTATCACTGGGTGCATTGCGCTGTTTGCTTCTGTGTTTAGATATCAGTATCACTGGGTGCATTGCGCTGTTTGCTTCTGTGTTTAGATATCAGTATTACTGGGTGCATTGCGCTGTTTGCTTCTCTGTTCCGCTTCTTCCTGGGCGGCATAGCCACAAGCACACACCCATGCACACACACGCACCAGCGCGTGAGCATGCACACATACACTTACATTTACACACAATCCTAACTGCGTGTTATATTGTTTTTTTAGGTTAGGAGGGTCAGGGTCATTATCACGACTAGAAAACAACAACAACAATCACAACAGGGCCAGAGTAACAGATACACCCCACACAGGGTTGTACTCCCTCCTCCCCTTATCACTATTACTTCTGCCACACTTCAGTATACTATATGAAACACGACTACCACCACCACCTTTCCTACACACACACTACACACACACACACACACACACACACACACACACACACACACACACACACACACACACACACACACACACACACACACACACACAAACAAACAAACAAACAAACAAACAAACACACATACTCACACACACACACACACACACACACACACACACACACACACACACACACACACACACACACAACACAACCACTCCCTCCCCCCCCCCCCCCCCCCCCAAGTCCTTCAGATGAGACTATAAACCCAGGTCTCAGTGTGCTATTGCAGCATAAATAGCACTTGATTCAAAGCTATTTTGAAGAGTAACTTACAAAGAAACCTTGACGCCTCTTTAGGACCGAGGACATCAGCAAATCACAAGTCGAGCCCAGCTGAACACATTCTTTCTATAAAGGAGGAAATGGGGAGAGGGGAGTGTCAGTTCAAAATTTATAGTTTAACACCACACACAATTTACAATTCAAAGATTTATTACCTCACCATATGATATATATACTGTACTACATGACACCATAAAATACCACATCTTGCCACATCACACTATACCATACTACACCACATAATACAAAATTATACAACATCACGTCATACAATACAGCACCTGAGCACACCACACCACACCCACACCACACCTCACCTCACACACCTCACCACACATCCACACCTCACCACACCTCACCACACCACAACCACACCTCACCACACCACACCACACCACACCACACCTCACCACACCACACCTCACCACACCACACCACACCACACCCACCACACCACACAACACCACACCACACCACACCACACCTACACCACACCACACCACACCACACCACACCTCACCACACCACACCACACCACACCACACCACACCACACCCACCACACCACACCACACCACACCAACCACACCACACCACACCACACCCACCACACCACACAACCACACCTCACCACACGACCAATAAGAAATGTAACTTTCTTGTGTCTTTTTTTTATAATTATGACTGGCATCAATGTGCCTGTCAGTACTGTAATTACCCTTCAAGGGATGATTAAAGGGATTTTGACTTTGACTTTAACTTTGACACGACTCCGCTGCTAACAGCCAGTAGTCAATACTGTTACTGGCACTAGTGTAGCCAGCATTAGAAGTCGAAAAAAACAACAACAAACAGAAAAAAAAGAGAACTGCCTATAATTGTCATTCTTATTGAGCGTGAGGCTTTTTGACGCCCAGCAGTTAAAAGTTCCAGCTGACAGCCCCCATTGTAGGGAGGGAAAACTGTGTTCAGATAGCAGTATCACTCCGTGCAGTGCACTGTTGGCTTCTGTGGTTCTCTACTTCATTCATGGCATAGCCACTAGCATTCAGACATGCACACACACACACACACACACACACACACACACACACACACACATACACATGCACATACACAACAGAGACACACGCACACGCACGCACATAGTACATGAGTGCTTATTCCATTATTCTCGATATAAAAGAATGAAAAAAAGAATAAATAAAATAATAAATTAAACACACACACACACACACACACACACACACACACACACACACACACACACACACACACACACACACACACACACACACACACACACACACACACACACACGAGGCAATAGAGCACGTGCACTTTCCACCATTACATGCAGGTAAACACTTGAATACACGCATACATGTCCCCATGCACTCAACGTTTTGTCTAATATCACTTCTTGTGGAGATACACACACACACACACACACACACACACACACACACACACACACACACACACACACACACACACACATACATACATACATACATACATACACACACACACACACACACACACACACACACACACACACACACACACACACACACACACACACACACAACACACACACACACACGACCCGAGTTTGATTCCCGTTAGAGGGGAACT
>CM060316.1:7958863-7968863 GCA_030674155.1 Stramonita haemastoma | reverse complement strand
TATCTATCTATCTGTCTGTCTGTCTGTCTATCTATCTGTCTGTCTATCTATCTGTCTGTCTGTCTATTTATCTGTCTATCTATCTGTCTGTCTGTCTGTCTGGTCTTTCTGTCTGTCTGTCTATCTATCTGTCTGTCTATCTATTTATCTATCTGTCTATCTATCTGTCTATCTATCTGTCTGTCTATCTATCTCTCTGTCTGTCTAATTTATCTGTCTATCTATATCTCTATCTATCTATCTGTCTATCTATCTATCTGTCTATCTATCTATTTATCTGTCTATCTATTTGTCTATCTATCTATCTGTCTATCTATCTATCTATCTCTCTCTCTATCTGTCTATCTCTCACTATATATCTGTCTATCTCTCTATCTGTCTATCTATCTATCTATTTGTCTATCTCTCTACCTATCTCTACCTATCTATCTCTACCTATCTCTATCTCTCTACCTATCTCTATCTCTCTACCTATCTATCTCTCTACCTATCTCTCTCTCTACCTATCTGTCTCTCTACCTATCTCTATCTCTCTACCTATCTATCTCTCTACCTATCTCTCTCTCTACCTATCTGTCTCTCTACCTATCTCTCTCTCTCTACCGGTTTGTTTTCTTCACTCTCCTTTGGTAGAACGATGGGATGTGGTATACAACTTTACCGTTGTACCATTGGACATTTCGTATCAATACTGATCAAAATTCTAACCAGATACGCCTTGAAAGCTGCAAAAAGAATTCGTGGCCTCAAACTTCATAGCACAGCTGGGATGCTGACTGTAGCAAGCCTCCTGGCATTCCTACTGATGGCAGGCATAGAACCGAACCCTGGTCCCACACAAACAGATAGGGATAGTGAGAAAACCCAGGCGAAGCAATTTACACCTGATGCTTTGGCCGGAGAGGGATTTCCGCACCAGTCCCCTCCACACACAGACAGAGAAGATCGACTGACTAATGCTGTGGAAGAAATGGCAAACGCAATTCGGCAACTTCAGGCATCACAGGAAACGCTGTCATCCCACATCGACTCAAAACTGGAAGACATGGAAAAGAAACTTGTGGGGGAGGTGAACGAGCTGTATGACAGGTGTGACACTCTACAATGCGACGTGGATGCCATGAACGACATTTGCTGTGAAGTGAAGGAGGAGAACGCTTCGCTACTGGAAAAGATCACACATCTGGAGGAAAGACTGGAAGCTGCAGAAAATCAGGGCCGTCGGAAGAATCTCCTCTTCTTTGGCATTCCTCATGCAGTCTCCGAACAGTGGGCTGACTGTGAAGCTAAGGTATGTGAGGTAATTAGAACTGACTTAAAGATAGCCGAAAACGTGCTCATAGAAGGTGCCTATAGACTGGGTAAGGCCATTTTGGTCAAATTTCAGTCAAGAAAACACAAAGAACTGGTCTTGAGCGCCGCAAGAAAACTCAAACTGGCAACAATATATGTCAAAGAAGACTTCCCTCCCGAAGTAAGAAGCAAGAGAAACAGCCTGCAGCCTCTTCTCCGCTCCCTGCGGGCTGACGGTAGGAAGGCGTTCTACAGCTTTGACAAAGTGGTGTGCAAGGACACAGTGTATACATTCAACACTCACAGCCAGTCCATTGAACATCATACCAGGAAGAAACCACAGTCTGGGGCTGCAGCCATGCCAGCTGGGGAAGGAAGTCCGCAAGCAACCAGACCAGAGCCGGACCCTTCAGTACCTGTGGGCACACGCAGGCCGAACCAGTCTGCAGCAGGAGCCAAACCCAGCGGTTCCTCCCGCGGCCACCATGGACGCCAAACACGCGGGTTTGGCAGAGGGAGAACGCCACCATCTGCCTTCTGGAGGTAGGAGTTCGGCCCGCCCTTACGCACCGATGTATCACCGCCCAGGGGTACAAATGAATATCTTCCAGAAACAACTAAGAAAGAAAGCTCGGACAGTGTCGGAAACCATGTGTTGCTACCAACTGACGAATGGCCTTGTAATATGCTACCTGGTAATAATAGCGACTTGGGTGATGGGGAACATGAGGAGGAGGTGGAGGAGGATAATGATAATACAAATGAGAATGGCAATACTGAAGAAAATGGTGAAGATGTTGATAACTATAATGACGGTGGGGTTTGGGGCGATGATAGGGTTAATGATGACAATGACAACAATGATGATGACGATGACGACGGTGACTGTAATGATGGCAACGATGACTATGACAATGATCTGTCATCTAAACATGATAATTTGGATGAAAATATAAATACAACAAACTCCACCAACAGTGTAAAATTCCTAGTGTGGAACATTGGTGGCCTTGCCAGCCAACTAGGAGACAGTGATTTCATAAGCTATGTCAGTAGTTTTGATATTGTGTGTCTTATGGAAACTTTTCTACAAGATGTTTTTGACTTATCCTCTCATTTTGTAGATTTTGTTAAATATACTTCTCCTGCAATTAAACTTTCTAATCAGGGTCGCTGTTCAGGAGGTATCTTATGTATGGTAAAAAAAGGTATTGCAAAATACGTAGATGCGATTGATTTGTCTCTTGATCATATGTTGGTTATGAAATTGTCAAAGCTATTGCATGGTGGAATGAAAGATATTGTCTTCATACCTGTATATGTACCACCTTGTAATAGTCCATATTACCATACGAAAAATTCATCATGTTATATAAATGATATAGAAATCTCGATAGGAAACATCATGGAGGGACAGGGAGACAGTGAGATACTTCTTGTTGGAGATCTCAACTCAAGGACAGCAGATTATCAAGTTAACACACAGAATATGTTAGGTGCCTTTGTACAAAACCAGGACTGTAATGAGGAAATGGTTTTTCATGGTCGGGTATCCGAAGATGATGTCTTAAATGGTTTTGGTTCTGCTCTCTTAGACTTCTGTGTCATTTTTGATCTGACTATTTTGAATGGCTCGTGCAACATAGCAGAGTCTAGCAAGTACACCAACCTGTCTCATCAAGGTAACAGTGTTGTTGACTATTGCTTGTCAACTTACTGTTTAGCAGATAGTATAAAGGATCTGTGCATTGGTACAAGAGTTGAATCATCGCACATGCCCCTTACATTTGTGTTTCAGACAGAAAGAGAACAATGCAATGTAAAACAATAACAACCAGGTAGAAAACTGATTTGGAATGAGGATGAGAGGGAGAATTTTTATAACTCTATCTCATCATCAGAATTCCATGACAATATAAATGAAGCGATTCAGATGATCGATTACGATGCTGACAGAGCACTGCACATTTTTAATGATCATCTAAATAACGCTGCACAGAGTATGTTTAGGAAGGTTGGGGGCAACAGCAGAACTTTTACTCAGAGATCCAAGTGGTTTGATCAGGAATGCCTACTAAAGAAAAGACTTGCTCGAAGGCAACTGAGAAAGTATAAAAGAACAAAAAAAGGTGAAGACAAAGCATATTATATCATATTGAGGAAGGAATATAAAGCCACAATTAGACAGAAGCAACAAGAATATAAAAAGAATAAAGTCGAAGAGCTTGTAGACGCCTCTAAAAATCCAAAGCGCTTTTGGTCCATCATTCGTAAATCCCGGCGCAGAACCTTGCACCACACTGAGATAACAGCAGAAGAATGGTGTGAGCACTTTAAGTCCCTACTAAATGCAGGTGCTGATGTTGGTGAGATAGAAGAAGAGGACATGCAGTCAGGGGAAGGTATGGGAGATGACTACTTAGACAGTGACGTAACAGAGGACGAAGTCAGAGCAGCCATTAGGCGGCTAGGGGATGGGAAAGCAGCTGGTTTTGACGGTATTCCAAATGAGATTATTAAAGCAGCAGAAAATGTTATTGTACCTTTTCTTCTTAAGCTATTTAATTACTTGTTCAAAAATAGTGTGTATCCAGTTGAATGGACAAAGTCCGTCATTATACCTCTGCATAAGAAAGGAAGTACCGACAATCCAAATAACTACAGAGGAATATCTCTACTCAACACATTATCTAAAGTTTTCACTGCTGTCTTAAACAAAAGGCTATACAAATGGGCAGAATCCAATAATGTTATAGATGAGAGCCAAGCTGGATTTCGCAAAAACTATTCAACAATAGACCATGTCTTTACTCTTCATGCTTGCATCCAGAGGCAATTTTCAAAACATGCTAAACTGTATGTGGCATACATAGATTTTTGCAAAGCATACGATACAGTTAAACGTCCTGTGTTGTGGTCAGTTTTGTGGAGAACCGGTATACAAGGTAAAATGTTAAAAATTTTGAAGAGCATGTATGGGACTGTAAAGACTTGCATTAGAAATGGTAATGAATATTCAGATTTCTTTGACTGCATGCAGGGTTTAAAACAGGGCTGTGTAGCGTCACCAGTGCTCTTTTCCTTCCTTGTAAATGAACTCGCCCAAGAAATATTAAGTCAAGGTAAGCACGGAATACGTCTTTCACCAACTGAAATGGAAACTGTTTATCATGTTATTTGCTGACGATATTGTTTTGATGTCCCACTCTATCACTGGTTTGCAAAGTCAACTAAATGCTCTCTTTTGTTCATCCAGCCGACTAAACTTAAATGTTAACCTCGAAAAATCCAAAGTGATGGTGTTTAGGAAAGGTGGTTTTCTGTCATCAAAAGAAAAGTGGTTTTATGGTAAGGAAAGAGTGGAGGTCGTTAACACTTACAAGTATCTGGGTGTTACCATGTCCACAAAAATGAGCTGGAATGTAGCAGTAAATGACAGAATAACACGAGCAAAGAAATGCACTACCGAAATACTATCATGTTTATCAAAAATGCATTGCAATTCTGCCAGAGTTTTCTTCAAAATGTTTGATACCCAAATTACACCAATGTTATTGTATGGTTCGGAAATCTGGGGCTATACACAGTACGAGTCTTTAGAGAAGGTGCACTTGTTTTGCATGTAAGAGATTTTTAAAGATTTCATTGAGAGCTTCTAATAACTTGGTTTATGGAGAATTAGGCCGCCATCCACTATATCTAAACTCTGCAGTAAACTGCATACGATACTGGTTCAAACTTCTAAAACAACATAACGGTAAATATTCAAAATGTGCCTACAACATGTTACTGGAAATGCACAATCAAGGACATGTTAATTGGGTTACACGCATTCGGGATTTACTATGCCTTAATGGGTTCTCATTTGTATGGACCTATGGCAGCGTTGGAAATGAAAAAATGTTTCTACGGGAATTCAAACTGAGATTAAAGGACGTGTTCTGCCAGCAGTGGTTCTCGCACTTTGAGAGAACAGATAGAATTCAAATGTACAGCGAACAAAAGAGCTGTCTTGACAGAGAAAAGTACGTTGAACTGATCAGCTTTAACATATATAGAACAGCTCTAGCACGATTTAGGATAGGAGTTTTGGAAATAAACTGTCACAGATTTAAATATACATCGCTTGCTGAGAAAAGAAATTGCCCGTTTTGTAAAAATGTATTAGAAGACGAAATTCATGTTGTTTTTCTGTGCTCACTGTATCGAGACATACGCCAAAAGTATTTAACTATTACTGATACGAGGCCACTTAAAACACAGTATGCTAAATTGTTAAGGTCTCAGAAGGATGAAACTATCTTTAACTTCAGCAGATTCCTGTATTTCATGCTGCAGGAGCGACGGAGACAGATGACCATGTAATATTATCAGCATTGTTAGCCCTGCCTCTAGCCAACGAGCACACATATACATGTGCTACATCATTTGGAAAATGTGTTGACATAAATAATGGTGAACCTATATGGCAACAACTTAGGAGTGCCCACACGTGTGTTGTGTGTGTGTGTGTGTGTGTGTGTGTGTGTGTGTGTGTGTGTGTGTGTGTGTGTGTGTGTGTGTGTGTGTGTGTGTGTGTGTGTGTGTGTGTGTGTGTGTGAGTGAGTGAGTGAGTGAGTGAGTGAGTTTTGTGTGCGTGCGCGTGTGTGTTGTGTGTGCGCGCATGTGCCGTGTGTATGTGTGTGCGCGTGCGTCTGTGTGTGTATATGTGCGTTGGTGCGTGTGTGTATGTGTGCGTGTGTGTGTATGTGTGTGTGTGTGTGTGTGTGTGTGTGTGTGTGTGTGTGTGTGTGTGTGTGTGTGTGTGTGTGTGTGTGTGTGTGTGTGTGTGCACGCGTGCAAGGAAATGACATTGCCCAATATGTGTACTTTTTCTCTGTATACTGTGTTGTAATTTGAAGAACCTTGTTTCTCACTTCATGATGCATGATTGTCAGTTACTGATTTGTGTATTATTGAAACCCCAAATGTACGGGGCTGTTGGCCTTAAACATTAAAATTTCGTATTTTCGTATTTTCGTATTTTCTCTCTCTCTACCTATCTCTCTCTCTACCTATCTGTCTCTCTACCTATCTATCTCTCTACCTATCTGTCTCTCTCTACCTATCTGTCTCTCTACCTATCTCTATCTCTCTACCTATCTGTCTCTCTACCTATCTCTATCTCTCTACCTATCTCTCTCTACCTATCTGTCTCTCTACCTATCTGTCTCTCTACCTATCTCTATCTCTCTACCTATCTGCCTCTCTCTACCTATCTGTCTCTCTACCTATCTCTATCTCTCTACCTATTTGTCTCTCTACCTATCTGTCTCTCTCTACCTATCTGTCTCTCTACCTATCTCTTTCTCTACCTATCTGTCTCTCTACCTATCTGTCTCTCTCTACCTATCTGTCTCTCTACCTATCTCTATCTCTCTACCTATCTGTCTCTCTACCTATCTATCTCTCTACCTATCTATCTCTCTACCTATCTGTCTCTCTACCTATCTGTCTCTCTACCTATCTATCTCTCTACCTATCTATCTCTCTACCTATCTGTCTCTCTACCTATCTGTCTCTCTACCTATCTCTCTCTCTCTCTCTCTACCTATCTCTCTCTCTACCATTCTTTTTCTCTACCTATCTCTCTCTCTACCTATCTGTCTCTCTACCTATCTCTCTCTCTCTCTCTCTACCTATCTGTCTCTCTACCTATCTCTCTCTCTCTACCTATCTGTCTCTCTACCTATCTGTCTCTCTACCTATCTCTCTCTCTCTCTACCTATCTGTCTCTCTACCTATCTCTCTACCTATCTCTCTCTCTACCTATCTGTCTCTCTACCTATCTGTCTCTCTACCTATCTCTCTCTCTCTACCTATCTGTCTCTCTACCTATCTGTCTCTCTACCTATCTCTCTCTCTACCTATCTGTCTCTCTACCTATCTTTCTACCTATCTATCTCTCTACCTATCTGTCTCTCTACCTATCTATCTCTCTACCTATCTGTCTCTCTACCTATCTCTCTATCAGTTAGCCTACATTCAGCACTGTGGGTTTTCAGCCTTCTGCCCCCCAGCTGTTCCCCGCCCCTCTCTGCATAATGTGTGCACTTGGCTATTACTGTCCTTTTATTCTCTGTCTGTCTGTCTGTCTGTCTGTCTGTCTGTCTGTCTGTCTGTCTCTCTCTCTCTCTCTCTCTCTCTCTCTCTCTCTCTCTCTCTCTCTCTCTCTCTCTCTCTCTCTCTCTCTCTCTCTCTCTCCTCCCCTCTCTCTCTCTCTCTCTCTCTCTCTCTCTCTCTCTCTCTCTCTCTCTCTCTCCTCTCTCTCTCTCTCTCTCTCTCTGTGCTGCCAGCAAGTTATCATTTTCAAGCTGTGGTGTAAGATTCTGTTGTTTTTCAACATAACTATCTAACTTCCAAATGCCAGATGAAATCATTATGCTGAACTCAGCATCATATGGCCCAGGCCTAAGGCTGTGTCAGTTATTGATGTCAGCTAATTGCCAATGCCTACATTAAATGCTGTTGTGCTGTAAAATGTTGTGTTGAGATTGCCTTCAGCCATGACAAGCTCTTAACATAACGGACCTGCACTCTCCTTTAAAGGGGAAAAAATCATCTGAAGTTGGAGTACGGCTGCCTATATGGCGAAGTACTTGTGCAATTTCAATCTCACAATGGTTCCCAGGTGGGATGAGTGTAAAGCTGGGGAACACACAACAACAACAATAACAACAACTCATTATTATACGAACGAAGTTCTCCTCCATCAAAGACGAAGGTAGGGGAAATCAAACGGTTATCATCCTACAACTGTCCAGTAAAACATCTGGCCAATTCCCCATTTCTCTATTTCAAACTGCATCATACCCACGAAAGTGCCTTTCTCAGGTAAGCAGAGACAAAAGGGGTGCTGAAATACACAGGCAAGGGGGGGGGGGGGCAAATGAACATGTTTCTTTACCATCAGGTTTGTTTTTTACCCACCCCTACTTGTTTGTGTGATGCTATTGTTGACACTCACAACACTAGGTGGATGGTGGTGTACAGGTAATACGCCTGTCTAGAAAGCAAAAAGTGTCCATTGAAATGTGAGGTGGTTTGAATCCTGTTTGCGCCCCAAACTTTTCCCCCATCCATTAGACCATGAGTGGTGGTCTGGGCACTAGTCTTTCGGATGAGATGAGTCGATAAATCGAGGTCCTGTGTGTTACACATCATTATTTAGCCACTAAAAGAACCCAACAAGAGGGTTGACCCTGGCAAATTTCTGTAGAAAAAAGCCACTCTCATAGGTAAACAAATACAGTTGCAGACAGGAAAAAAAAAAAAGAATGGGTGGCGCTGGACTTGTGGTGAAGCGCTTTACCCAGGGAGAGCAACCCGAATTTCACACAGAGAAATCTGCTGTGACCTAAAGTGGTAATAAAATAATCAATAAATCAATAAATAATAAATAAACTTCCCCCAGCCTGTTTAATCATGACAACCAGAGCTCTCCTTTCTCAGGCCATGTCAAAATAAACAATACACTGATACAACATACTACAACATGCACAGACAGACAGACTGGATCAGTTTCCTATGCACAACCAAATGATTGAGAGTAGAACCCAGTTGTAGAGGAAAAGAAGAAAGAGAGGATGTTGATGAATGAAATGACAGCTGGTGTTTGTGTTAATGGAGCCATGGGAATGAGGCAGAGAGAGTGGGCAATATGTCAAACTTTATAAATGATTATAGTGAAGCAGCAGAGACAGAAATTACTTGAAGTGATGTGATGGAACCCCTACCAACATTTCAGTGAAAATAGATGATGAAATATGCTAGAGATGTGAGGAAAATGGAAGCACACTGCACTGGGATGACCAAAACGAGTAGAGAGAAGATGAATGTCTTCTCCCTGTCAAGATTGTTTTCACCAATTCCACCCAGTTCCTGTTCTGCTTCTAAGCCACAAAAAAGAATGCGCCCTTCCTGCTTACATTATTTGCTTTGCCCCATGTATCCCCTCTCTTTCCTTGTCTTCAAGTCACACACAACCTGTGAAAAGAACATGAACTTGACAGTCCTCTTCTTCTTTGTGCAGTGTCCAAGGCTATATTGGGTAGAGTACGTTGTGCCTGGTCTTCTCCTCCCCTTATAACTCTGCAGGAGGTCTGCCCACTGGCCTCTGGGACACTTCCGACTTCAGGGCAGCTCATTATATGAAGTTTATAAGAAAAGGGGAATGTTTAGAAAACAATTTCCGGAAAGTCAGGATGCTGTCTATACTGATGAAAGAACCCAGGGAGGGGGAGGGGGTTAGTCAAACAGACCTTCAAACAGCCCAAGTAGATGCATTACTAATTTTAGTGAAGAAACTGATGTGGTAGTGTATCATGGTTGTGACAATGCTAGCTATGAGGAGGAAACAGACGTGGCTTTTCCAGAGTGTGTTGACAGTGACATAGAATGTGCGTAGACAGTGGAGAATCCAGCTTACTTTGAGTGGATGGTGGTCTAGACATAACACACCTGCCTAGAAAGCAAGAGAAAAGTCCAGATTTGAATCGTGTGGTTGTTTGATCCCCGTTAGTACCCCCCCACACACACACATAGACCGTGAATGGTGGTGATCTGGGTGCTAGTCTTTCAGATGAGATGCTAAAGTGACCTCCATATGCAATACTCGTTTAGTGCAGGTACAAGAACCCATAGCAAGAACAGAGTTGTCCCTGACAAA
>CM060316.1:7828863-7943863 GCA_030674155.1 Stramonita haemastoma | reverse complement strand
CAAAATTTACAAAACTGCATACACACGGGGACTGGATGTAAAAAAAATTACGAGTGTTTATTCCATTATTCTCGAAATAAAGAATAAATATAATTTTAAAAACCCATCTAGGAGCAGACGTTTTGATTTCATACTTCAAAGAGAACAAACGAAAAACCAAAAGTGTAAGCTTACATCCCTGGATACAGAATTCTCTCTTCCCTATAGTATATTAATATAACCTCAGCCATGAACGAAGAGGAGAGTGTGGTTCAAGAGCTCTTCACGCTGGCCATGGGGATGGGGAGGGCGATAAGGAAAGACTAGCACACAGGACCCACCGCAGGCTGACGACACACAGGACCCACCGCCAGCCTCCGAATCACAACCATCATCAGCAACCTTGCCACAACCCTCTCCGACTCTGCCAGAACCATTGTTACTAAATCTGCCAGAACCAACTCCGACTCTGCTAGAACCATTATCCCCATCCCTGCCAGAACCATCAGAAACTCTGCCAGAACCATTGTTACCAAATCTGCCAGAACCATTGTTACCAAATCTGCCAGAACCATTATCCCCAGCTCTGCCAGAACCATTATCCCCAAGCTAGCCAGAACCATTATCCCCAGCTCTGCCAGAACCATTATCCCCAGCTCTGCCAGAACCATTATCCCCAGCTCTGCCAGAACCATTATCCCCAGCTCTGCCAGAACCATTACCCACTCTGCCAGAACCATTATCCCCAGCCTGCCAGAACATCATCCCCATCCTCTGCCAGAACCATTATCCCCAGCTCTGCCAGAACATTACCCCACTCTGCCAGAACCATCAGAAACTCTGCCGAACTATTACTCCCCATCCCTGCCAGAACCATCAGAAACTCTGCCGAACTATACCCCACTCTGCCAGAACCATCAGAAACTCTGCCGAACCATTATCCCCAGCCCTGCCAGAACATCAGAAACTCTGAACTCCATCCCAGAACCATTACCCCCAGCCCTGCCAGAACCATCATCAACTCTGCCGAACATTACCCCATGCCTGCCAGAACCATCAGAAACTCTGCCGAACATTATCCCCATGCCCTGCCAGAACCATCAGAAACTCTGCCAGAACATTATCCCACTCTGCCAACATCAGAACTCTGCCAGAACCATTCATCCACTCTGCCGAACATTATCCCCACTCTGCCAGAATCATCAGAAACTCTGCCAGAACCATTATCCCCAGCTCTGCCAGAACATCAGAAACTCTGCCAGAACCATTATCCCAGCTCTGCCAGACTCCATAACCACAAACCTGCCAGAACCTGTTATCAAACCTGCCAGAACTCATTAGCAACCCTGCCAGAACCATTAGCAACTCTGTCAGAGCCATCACCAAATCTGGGCGATATGGAAACTGCAACATCTGTAGCTGGTACAACCCTGCCACCGCCACCATCCCCACCGACCCAGACACAACCATCATCATCACCAACTCTTGGTGACGTGCAAACTGCACCGATTGTGGCTGCTATAGCAGCAGCAGCAGCAGCGCAGCGGCAGCGCAGCAGCAACAGCACAGAAGCTGAGGAGGATGAAACGACACCAACAAAGCAAACACTGATCGTGACCATGTGTCTAGCAACGTGACTCCTGCACTGAAGACAGATGCAGAGTGTGAATTGACAACGAGCCCCAGTGAATCGTACTACCACCACCATGTCAATTGTCGTCAATAGAAGTGTTAGCAGCAGACGACAAAGGTGATGATAGGTGGATGGGGGATGGAGAAGAAGAGGTCAGTGGGGTTGTTGACAGGAGGAGGGGGAATGGAGGTGGAGGAGGTGGAGGTGGAGGAGAGGAAGGATGTGACAGAGGAGGAGGAAGAAAAGTGTCAGTTGCTTGACAAGTTTGAGGTGAGGTGGTGTGTGTTGTGTGTGTGTGTGTGTGTGTGGTGTGTGTGGTGTGTGTGGTGTGTGTGTGTTTTGTTGTGGTGTTGGTTTTTTCGTCGCCACTGTTGTGGGTTGTGGTGGTGATGGTGGTGCATCTTGTTTTTCTTCTCCTCTGCATCATCCTTGCTAACATTTTGTCGGGTATTTTTTTTTTTTTGGTTGTGGTTTTGTTGTTGTTGTTTTTTTATTTGGGGGGGGGGGGGCTTTTAAGAAAAGAATTAAGACTGTGGCGTGCACGCACAGTGTGTGTGTGTGTACGTGCGTGTGTGTGTGGGGTACGTGGGCATGTGGACACATGTATGTGCACAGGTGAACGCGGTTGGCATCCCTACGAGAGAAAATGGAATAGTTTGATGTCTAAACTTCTTCAGATTTTACTGACTCGAATGAGGTGTCACTCCTGCGGAAGAGTTCAGGCATACACCACACCACATCACACCACACACACCACACACATCACACACCACACACCACATTACACACACACACCACATTACATCACATACCACATCATACTACATCACACCACCCCTACCGTGAAATTCACTTGCTTTGAACAGACTTTTATTCAAGTTTTATAACATAGCTTGTACCTTTAACATTTTGACAGGACAAGTGATCTTATAAAAGCCCTGTCTACACACACACACACACACACACACACACACACACACACACACACACACACACACACACACACACACACACACACACACAATAAGTAACCAGTAATTATTATTAATTTCGATCAACCAGGAACTAAACGTCAAACAGAAAATGAAGTAAAAGTCAACAGAGTTAAAAGGGAGGTAAATGTGGTGGAGAGTAGAGGAAGGGTTAAGGAAAGTGTGAGAGGGAAGACAAGGGCCATAACTAGTACGCGGCTGCCGGAAGCAGGATAAAATATGTAAGTATGCTAAAACTATGGAGGATTTTGCTTGAAATGTATCTTGTTTGTAGCCTGGCTGTTATGGGACTAACACCGTCTCTTTGTCTCATAGTCAAGGCTCATTCTTTTAGAGATGTCGGTACAACTGCAGAACACAATGCCCTGATTGTGCACTTGGATATTTTTATACCTCAGGAATCTACCAGCTTTGACACGAATCCCAGGACTTGTAGTGTGCATACTTGGACAAATGGATCGGCGGTCTGGGGGTAACGCGCCCGTCTAGAAAGCGGAAGGTCGTGGGTTTGATTCCCGTCTGAAACCGAACCTTTTCTCCATCTTCTGGACCGGGAGTTGTGGTCTGGGTGTTAGTCTTTCGGGTGAGACGATAAACCGATGTCCCGTCTGCAACTACATTATAATACGATACAACGCATCACAATGCAACATGTCATAACAGGATTCTCCCTATACCTTGTGATAAACTTTTGCCATCTTCTTCTCGTCTCGCGATCGCTTTACACAGGCAGGTGTGTCTGGGAAAAGTAACGGCATGTCTTTTCCAGCTCCTCTCATGGGCCGTGTAGCTTGGTTTGCAGGGTTATTTTTGTCTCATTTCTTTAATCTTTTTTGCGTCGATCTTTATGCTAAAAGATTGCAAAAAGTCTCTTAGATGTTGTAAAAAGTTTTGCACATTCTGTTTGGTCAGCTAAGCTACCGATATCGATGGCAAAGTGTAGGTTGGGGGTGGGGGGAGGGGAGCTGAACATGCTTTCAATACTTAATGATTTATTGATCTTCCAGTGCAGCTATTCTGGAAATAGGTAAAGATGGTAAAGAGCAGGGAGAGCGAAGATATCTCTCCAAACACCACAGATGGTAGATAGTTAGCCTGTCCTGTCCTGCCGCTCTTTTTGCTTATACCACCAGATGTGTGGAACCAGTCTTCACTTTTGTTCCTATTGTGAAGGTCTAAGCTGTTAAGCCTAGTTCTGCTACAAACATTTTCATTTCACCCTGACATAGAAATGTGTATAGACCATGAAAATAAATGTATATATATGCTCTCAGAAAACCTACGCTCTGTTTATTCTCAAAGCCAACACAGCCAGCCGGTTTCATTGGCAGTAGCAGACAATGGGGCCCTGTCTGTTGGAGCTGTCAGGCCTGTAAGTGTGGCAACAGCAGAATAGAAAGAAATGTGTTTTGGTGACAGAGCTGGTGAAGGAGATGGTGTGCCACTAGCACGCGGTTTTTTTTCTCCCCTTACACTGCTCTCTCTCTCTCTCTCTCTCTCTCTCTCTCTCTCTCTCTCTCTCTCTCTCTCTCTCTCTCTCTCTCTCTCTCTCTCTCTCTCTCTTCTCTCTCTCTCTCTCTCTCTCTCTCTCTCTTGTGCGTGTGTGTGTGTGTGTGTGTGTGTGTGTGTGTGTGTGTGTGTGTGGTGTGTGTGTGCGCGGCGCGCGCGCGCATGAGCGAACGAGCGTACAAATGTAGGCTATGTGTGCGTTCTCACTTTACTGTCTTTCCACACGGGACAATGTTAAACGATGCAGAGAAAGAGGATTGTGTAGGAAGAGAGTGAGAGAGAGAGAGGGGGGGGGGGAAAAAATCCAAAACAGATAAATGATAAGATGGCGTTACAAAGAGCCCCCCCCCCCCCCCCCAAAAAAAGGAAAATAAGCTGTGTAGATCTATAGGCAAAAATCGAACGAGTATAAACAAGAATATAACACACTTTAAAATAAACAAAACAAAACAAAAAGGGGGGGGGGGGGGGGGTTATAAACAAGTGACTTAAAAAGATAGCGAAAAAAAAACTTTGATATTTTTTCGTTACTGATCTTCTAAATACTTTTCCTGTGGGTCGAAATTGATATATCAATATTTTGTTTACAAGCTTATGTTAACAGTTATTCCATATGTTGAAAGAGCATCCCTAGTAAATCCATAAAATCCTAACTTAATGACTCCGTTTTCGGCGTTACTGTTTTCCTTTTTCAGTTTTTCGTTTTGAATGTGGCTATCTGCTTGAAACATTTTGCACTCGTCTATTGATAATGGAAATTTGTAGGCCTGCCTGAGTGGCTACTGACGATTTCGTAGCCTCTACGTACGATAGAGATCTACACTAGGACTGGTTTGTTTTGTCGAGTTGGAAGTTTGTATGTCTGTCTGTGTTGGCACAGTTTTTTGGGGGGTTGTTTGTTTGTTTGTTGTTTTTTACTTTATTCAGTGACCTCTGCTCGTCGCTAGCATTTGTGAGTTATCAATTTTTCTCTTGTGCAATAATCGGCTAATGTACAAAGTCTACCTGTTGATGTTGCTGTTTGGGGATTCTATTTCATTCTATGACTCTGAATCTAGCGCCATCTGTTGGCGATTGATCAGATTTCAAGACTAGGAATTTTCGGATCTAGGCTAGGCCTAGGCTGCAATCGACCTCACCATGAAGATTTTCTGCCGCCAATAAGTGATGTTTGCTCAAGGTAGCCTAAATTACAAATGGTCGAGAATGACTCCTTTTTTTCTTTTTCTTTTTTTTTTTTTGGGGGGGGGAGGGGGATGCTTCATCTTCTGTGACTTGCCTGCCCTGCTGTTCCCACGCCGCTCATCTCAATCTCCCCGCCACAGCCATGTGTAGATTCGTTATGTTGCATTCGCAGGGTCGGAAGTCCACAAGGGGACCCATCAATATCAGGCCGCGATGTGGCCATCACCCATTCAGGCCCTGCACTGCTGCTGGGTCACTTTGGTGGTGTTCAGTGGTGCCTGTTCTGAGCTAACATTCGCAAGACACTACCTACTGAGCCCCCTACTAACGACAGAATTAGTCGTGAAGCCAGACCGAGTGGAGGGGTGTTTTTTGTTTGGTTGGTTTTGTTGTTTTTTTGGTGTGTTTTTTTTAACAATGGTATCCTGAAAACATCACTCTTCATGACATTTTTCTTTTTCGGCAAACTTTTATTTCAGATGGCACATTGAATAAACAAAACATCTGCTTGTTTTGGCCAAGGCATCTATCTAACAAAAAACCCAACCAACCAAACAAACGAAAAAAAACAAACACCGAACCCTACAGAAAACGAAATGATAGTGATAATGATAACGATGATGATGATGATGATGATGATGATAGATGATGATGATGATGATGATGATGATGATGATATTAATAAATGCTACTACCAATCTCATTATGAGAATATCAATGATGATGACGACAATCTGATGAAATAATTAGGCAAAAGTCATTAATGCATAGACAAGATCTAGATCTATCAAGTGTCAACATCTAACAATTGTATAATGCACAAACATTTAGAACCATAAGTGATGGTTCGCCCACTCCTGCTATGTTTTGCTAAAATACTATTGTGAACACACACATTCACACATACGCGCCCTGCATGCATAGACGCACCCATTCACGCACGCTCAACACACACATAGCCTACACGCACGCACGCACAGACATCATATAATAAAAAGTATCATATAGATCTTCAGTTTCAACAAACACGCATTGAAAATGTTATGGAAGGTGTCCTCTAAATCGAGATCGCCATCTGTGCGCGTGAGCGTGGTGTGTGTGTGTGTGTGTGTGTGTGTGTGTGTGTGTGTGTGTGTGTGTGTGTGTGTGTGTGTGTGTGTGTCTTCAATTTTACGTCTTTTCACAAATAGTGATAATATTAGACAAAATGTTGAGTGCATGGGTATATGTATGCCCGTATTCAAGTGTTTACATACATATTAATGTGGATCGTGTATGTGCTCGAATGCATTATTTGAACCAATGTCTATAGATATGTGTACGTATACATGTGCCTTTGTGTGTGTGGTGTGGTGTGTGTGTGTGTGTGTGTGTGTGTGTGTGTGGTGTGTGTGTGTTAGTGTGTGTGGTGCATGATGCGTGCGTGTGTGTGTGTGTGTGTGTGTGTGTGTGTGTGTGTGTGTGTGTGTGTGTGTGTGTTTCAATAAAATATCTACATGCACAGACTAATCTAATACCGCAAAAGGTGGGTGAGGGCAATATGGGGAACAGCATAATGTAACTTATATCAGGAACAGAAATTCAATCGAATGTGATGATATAACAAGCATAACAGCAAAAACCTGTTGCAATCAAATGCAATCATGCAATCATGTGTGTGTGTGCGCGCGCGCGCATGTGGTGTGGTGTGTGTGTGTGTGTGTGTGTGTGTGTGTGTGTGGTGTGTGGTGAAAGTCAAAGTCAAAGTCAAAGTCAAGTCAAGACAAATTTTATTTCCAGATGGTACATTGAGTAAGCAGTGCAATTGCTTTTTTTCATCAAGCCATCCATCCATCTGTGTGTGTGTGTGTGTGTGTGTGTGAGTGGGCGCGCGCGCACGCGCGCGCGCGCCTGTGGTGTGTGTGTGTGTGTGTGAAATACAATATTTGTTCATCTGCGGGTGTGTGTACTGAATCCTTTTATAGGCCTAGGCTACCCGCATAACTGTTTGCTGATGTAGGCCTAAGGGGGGGGGGGGGGGGGGGGGGGGGGGGGGGAAGTATTAATGTTTTGCCACAAGTGTCGCTGAAAAATAACAACCTGCAGTGTAAGAACTTTGTATTAGGCCTATGTGTTATTTTATAAGTATGGTCGCGTGAATATCCGTGTCAGTGTTGTTGTTGCTTAGCCTGTGTGGTAAATAATGATAGTAGTGTTGTTGCAATGTGACAAAAATGCTGTTGATGATGCTACTGACACATACAAAAAGTGGGCACATGGGAGAGTGACAAAGTCCACAGCAGGGATGAGCACTTTAACTAACGCAGTCTCATTTAATGTAGTCCAAGGTCGATCTGCATTGTTTGATTCTGTAAGGGATACGAGTTCAAACTAAGGTCAGTGCAATAATTTGATGTACGCTAAAACCAGTAGACAAAAGATCCCGTAGATAATTGGCTAAATCATCTAGAGAGGTTACTGAATGGGGAGGGGAAAGAATGCAACACACACACACACACACACACACGCACGCACGCACGCATGCACGCACGCACACACACACACACACACAAGGGAGTTTTGTTGTTTTCTTTAATATCCCCCACCCACCCCTGTCTGGTGTCACTTTGTGTGGAAAGACAACATTGAAGACTACTACTACTACTACTTCACAAGGAGAAAGGAAAGAAATGGGCAAAATAAACAAGGGAGGGGGGGGGGCAAAAACAAAACAACTGAAGGAAAAAAAGAATAGGTTTACAAAACACAATAGTGTCATATATTTCATTATCAGCAGTCTGAGCGATTTATACGCGTGTGCGCGCACAACACAGAGAAACACAAACAAGAGGGACAGAGACATACTAGGGGAATAAATCTGGCAGTAATTTCATCCGTCTCGGTTGTCCCCTGTTTTCCCTACTTCTATAGATAAGATGCAAACGAGTCTGCATACAAAGGGCAGGTCTGCCAGTATCGTTAACATGCAAATAATCGATTTGTAGGGGCAGGTTATCAACCGGTGGGCCGCTTTCTCTGTCCTTCCGATCGCTTGTGAAGTGTGCACTTATCTAGATCTGCAAGTGGCTGTTTTCCCTGTACTCCAGCGCAGATGGTGATCGCGACAGATGTGTAATTGTGTGTCTCCCTCATGGAAAAATCGACAGTAGGCAGCTAGGCGTCGACAGTTGTACTGTTTAGTGTGACACCAGTCTTCCGCTTTCTAGCTGCACTAGGCTACAGAGGAGTGTGGTGCAGCTGTGGGAGAAATCGGCTATGTGCGCGAAGATGTATTTGAATTAGTTCGTACAAAAATCCCAAGTCATTATCGCCTGTTGTGGTGTCACTGTTGTGACAAGTTCTGCCCATAAACCTTAAGCAGTGAGCAACCTGCAAAATCTGGGTCACGAGTTAGCCTGATTTCTGCGGCAACTACTCGTAGGCCACACCACAGGAATTAAATCGCCATTTGTGTCACTGGGGTCACTGTTTTTGCAAACTCCAAGGAATGCTAACATTCTGTTGTTAAAAAGAAAACAAACGAAAGATCTACATCGCCACGTCAACACTCATTTCTTACGTTACAAGCTGGGCACAAGGAGTAATAACATCTGTTATTGACAAACCAACGATGATAACAGTGAGTCGAAGAGCCGACAGTTGAACCTGTGGCCCCTACTGCACCTGGTGTGACGACATCAAGGACGTGATGCCGTCTCAAGCAAACGTGACTTGTTCTGTGTGTAGGTAACCTAACATGTGTGTGTGTGTCTGTCACTGAGCCACTTAGGTAAAGAAAACAGAAAATGTGACATTATTATTTTCAGATCATTCATTCTTTCGTTTACTTTATTCTTTCATTCAGGCTGTTACAGACCACTAGAGTACAGCCATACTGACATTGACATACTTTCAAAGCCAGTGATAACGTTATCAGCCGATCATAGTGTCGGTGATATAAACAGATAACGAAGTGTCAGATAAGTGCTGCCATACCATAGTCGCGTGGCTTTCGCACCCTGTGTTTGAGGGTGAGAGAGAGAGAGACAGACAGACAGACAGACAGACAGACAGACAGACAGAGAGGAGAGGGAGAGAGAGAGAGAGAGAGAGAGGAGAGAGAGAGAGAGAGAGAGAGAGAGAGAGAGAGAGAGAGGAGAGAGAGAGAGAGAGAGAGAGCTGGGCTTGTGCGGGCTCACATACACAAGCGAAGAAGAGGGAACGCATACATATGCACGTGTGTGCATAATGGGTACAACAGGAAAGAGAAACAGAGAGAGAGAAGGGGGGAGCAGTAGGAAGGAACGTTACATGCACGTGCGTGCCTGGGATTGATTTTTGTGGGTCTCCTTCATTTTCCAGCTTGCTCTGTTTCCCTTTTTGCCAATTATTATGTTCTCTTAGTTCGTAAAATTTGTATTTAAGTAAAAACTCATTTCTGTCATGTGTTTATGTTTGATGATTATCTTGATTGTCCTCATCAGATGGACCATTACATTATCTTTTTTAATTCTCTTTATGTAATTGTTTGATAAGTATCGTCATCATCATCAGATGGACCAGTACATAATCATTCTTTACGGTCTATTCGTGTTTAATATTTTATCATTATCATCTTCATTATTGAATTGACCAGTACATGAATCGCTTTTTTAAAATTATTATTCATTTCTTCATGTTTGTTATCTTCCACGTCCTCATTGTCCCATAGACCAGTACAGAAATATTTTTTTATGGTCTATTCATATTTGATGATTGGGCGTGGTTACCAATTTAATGGGTGACCGTTTGCTCACCTTGACTTCAGTACAGTCCCTCTAGTTCACCCAGCTGTAAATGGGTACCTGCGCTCTTTAAGGTCAGGGAAGGTAAAGCAGCGAGGGAGAGAAAGTGGGCGCTGCCCTCAATATGCTGGCCCCCTAGAGAATCTGAAGTCTCTGGTGCCTTGCTCCCCTACGACCACACAGATTATGGGACACCTTTACCTTACCATCTATCTATCTATCTATCTCTTAGTCTTGCGACCGTGGGGGCACCCCTGATGACTTGACAACCAGTTCCCTCCATTCGTCTCTCTTAGCACATCCGCCAAGGATTAAATTCTGACATGAAGAGTGACAAGCAAGCCAGTTTGTATACAGATACCTACTATCACAGTGAACAACATTAGCGTGGGAAACAATGAATCTGTGCCCCCTGGGAGTTATGGCAAACAGTGAAGTTATGCAAGACTCCAGGAAATGGGCAATTTTGATACTTTAAATCCTCCCCATCCCACCTACCCACCCCTCCTCTCCACCCCCTACCTCTCCTCCCCTACCTATCCCCTCCTCCCCATCCCCTCCCATCCCCCCCTCCTCTCCTCCCCTACCTATCCCCCTCCTCTCCTCCCCTACCTATCCCCCTCCCCCCTCCCCACCCATCCCTCCCTATCCCCCTCCCTATCCCCTACCTCCCCTCCCCCCATCCCCCCTTACCTCCCCCTTCTCTCCCATACCTATCCCATACCTATCCTCCCCTCCCATACCTATCCCCCACCTCCTTCCTCTCCTGCCCCTCCCACCTCTTCCCCTCCACCTATTCCCCTACCTATTCCCCTACCTATCCCCTCCTACCAATTCCCCCACCTACCTATCCCCTCTCCCTCCTTGCTCTCCCCCCCTCTACTTATCCACTCCTCCTCCTCCCTATCCCCCTCCTCTCCAAAAAGATATTTAAATAAAAGCACAAACATGGGAAGATAGACAAAACATCTCCTCCAAAGCTTGGAGGATTAGAAGTTAGGGAGCGATCTCCGTAGATATCTGCCATTCCTAATTCAAAGCTTAAGTTGTTGCCTTCATAGTTTCGCAACATATTATTACACTAACAATTCCACACTTTACTGGTTCTTTTCCCATGTCTGATCAGAAATTGAAAAAAAAAACTTAATCTTAAACATTTCTTGTCACCATGTGCTTGTTTCAAACAGGTAAACAGCACAGTCTACAATTTTATTTTTAAAAAATTGCTGCTTCATTTACATTAGATACAGATTTTCCTCTAGACTTCTGAGTAACTTCAAAGAATAAAAAGGAACATAACTGTGATGACAGCCTTTAAGGGCGGTAATATTGCCTTAAAATAAATTAATGTTTTATCAGGATATAGAATGTATCAGAATTTCTAAATACATGCAGCGTAAATTAACACAGGTAAAAACAACTTACAGTTTGAAGACAGTTGCCATTGGCAAATTTGTTATCTGGGAGCAATGCAGGGATGAAATAAGTATATCTTGAGGCTGGATTGAAAACTGTCATAAGTAGGTTTTTAGCAAAGTGAGAGAGGGGGTTAATTCCAGACCAATGAACCAGAAATAGAGAATGAGAAATAAACAGACAAGCACACGCACACACACACACACACGCACGCACGCACGCACGCACGCACGCACGCACGCACGCACACACACACACACACACACACACACATACACACACACACAATTCAAGATTTAATTCCTTTCACCCCTTTTTGGGCATGGAAGATAACAAACGAATTCAACAATAGTAATAGTATTATCAATACTAACAGGAACTGAAAAGCAGCAATTCATTGCAAAATGATAAACAAACAATATTAAAGACTCCAGACATTTTAAAGTATATCAATTTCTGTAAAAGACGCACTCTATAATTGTGAAAGACAACAAGATGAAATTTCAAGAAAAACCTTCAAATGTTATGAGCTTTGAGGGAGACAGGAGAACTTTTCAAGATTTACATTTCCACAGACTGCAAAAATCATAACTGGACATGGGTTGAAAAAAATGCTGAGGAACAAAATCTTGTCGTAAACGTTTAAAGTAGGAAACATTCCATGATAAGAATATTTTCCCCTAAAACAGACATATTGCATTTTGAACATACTCTTTCTTCCCATGATATGTTATGGAAACATCCAATCTCAATAGAAAGCTTGTCACAACAGCAACTAAATTTCATAAGACTAAACATACACATCTGGCAGACAAGTTATATATTTTTCCATACTAAAATTGGTTTTATAGTTTTTGTAGTAAAGGCATCTACTATTATCCCACAGCTCAGCTCTCCATTCATTCATTCATTCATTCGATTCTCTTAGTGTCCTGAACCACTCAAAGTGCAGTAACATCGTGGTCCTGAACCACTCGAAAGTGAGGTATCATCATGCCATACTCTTTAATCTAAGTATGGCCAAAGGAAACCTTTTCTCTCTGTCCATGCACACTAGACACCTTAGGAGAATGTTTCTGTTTTAGTATTGCAGTGTTTTCATACAGAATACATGGAAAACACCACTCACATAATTGTGCTTAATTATGTTGTTTACTAGAAATTACATAATAATTGCGGACAAAACGAGCAAACAACTTTTGACACATGATACAAACACGAAAGAACATTAATGCAACAAATGTAACAATCATTTCCCAACACTGTTCTCAAATTTCATGCAGTTCTGATTTATATATGAGAGATATTACATTTTAAACATACCCTCCCATTTCAGCACATTTTGGCCAAATCCTTCCATGCACAGGAAGTTGATTGTGTGAGTTCACTATAGAACACTATTAAAAGAAGGTTTTGATAATTACATGAACTGGTAGAATTGATAGTTGAACAAAACTCTCTCTCCCACAAAGTCAAATCTGCAGTGCACTCAAATGTTTTGTATCTTATTTAGCCATGCTGATTGAATCAGAGATTTTCATCCAATCTTTCATCCTCTGGTAAACATTTGAGGATAGCTTTTCAGGATGAAAGTCAAGGGCTACATCCAGAAACGAACCATTGGAACAGAAATAGACAAGGAGTATCTGCCCCCTTCTCCATATACTAACGAATTTGACATCCTACACTTTAAACAAAAAACATTTTAAAAAATTTAACTGGAACTTTTTAATTATTACTACGTTTTCATAACCCCAAATTTTACACCCATACAACAGAACAGGTTAAACAATGTTATCGAACAAATCAAGTGTCACATGTATAGGTAGTTCTTTTTGCCATGCAGTCCTTATCAGACTAAACATGACTTTAGTAGTTTGATTAAGCATTTTCCTTACATTTTGCAAAACTGCCACTTTCACTGAAAATAATTCCTAGATATTTAAAATCGTTAACAACTTCCAAAGTTTTCCACCATATATAAACATGTTATAAGATCTTTTTTGGCAAAATATCATGATTTTCACACACACACACACACACACACACACACACACACACACACACACACACACACACACACACACACACACATATGCTGTGTGGCTATTTCATATCAATATTACTTCCCCTCAGAGACTATCTTAAACAATTCAATTCTTTTTAATTGTTTAAAGTTGCTTAGAAGTCCAGATAAAAGTTGCCATATCATGGAAAAGAAGCAACAACTTTTATATGAATTTGTAGGAATTGCTGTTTACTGTCATGAACAAGTACAAGATGAAGTAAATGATTGTAAACATATATCTTTTTTTCATTTTCAAACTAATAAGTATAGGAAAACACCTTCAAAGTTTGGAATTGTTTGTTTGATAACATGCCATAAAAATTAGATCGCAGTAACTTGAGCTGAGTTAAGAATGGTAGATCTCTACAGGGATCTCCCCCTAACTTCTAATCCTCTGAGCTTTGGAGAAGATGTGTTGTCTACCTTCCTGTGTTTGTGCCTGGATGAGAGGAGGAGGGGGAGGAGGAGGAGGCCGCCACCACCACAGCAGGTAGATAGGACAGGGGGTGGGGAGGAGTGGGGTAGAGATAGGACAGGAGGGGATAGGCAGGAGGAGGGGGGAGATAGGACAGGAGGGGGGGGGAGATAGGACAGGAGGGGGAAGGGGGGGGAGATAGGACAGGAGGAGGGATTAGGGGGGGAGGGGAGATAGGGAGGGGGAGATAGGACAGGAGGGGGGATTAGGGGGAGATAGGCCTTAGAAGGGAGGTGAGTATATTGGGGAGAGGGAAAGGTGGTAGGTAAAGGAGGTTTAACAATGGAGGTTGGGGGAACTGGCTTGTGGTTAAGTTGGGAGGAGAAGAAGTTATGTTTGGTCTATAATAAGTGGTATTGTCTCAATCACCCTCTGGCGAATAAACATTAATTAATAAACTACGAGAAAAAACAAACGAGCAAACAAACAAGGAACACCTTTTTGCTTTATAATTTATAATCTCTCAGAAAGCATGTCTGCATGATAGAAAAAAGTATTTAAAAGTGGAGAAACAGATGGACAACATGGTGTTTCCTATGCCAGTATTGTTCAGGAGGGTACGAAGTATGTGTATGCTGAGAAACATGCTGTCACTCTCATTTGCAGGTTTCGCCCAATATCCTTGCAGTAACCACTGGACTATCTGTTCTGCCTTTCTCAAAATTTGGCAAGTTCTAGGCCTGTCCATTCGCTGATATCGTCCTCCCAGCTCTTCCTTGGTCTGCCTCTTTTTCCTCCTCCTTGGACAGTGCCTTGCAGTATTGTTTTACCTTACCATGTTTTATGATTATCGTCATCGTCCACATTGTCACATAGACAGTACAGAACCCTTTTCACGGTCTATCCATATTTTGATGATGATTATCGTCATCGTCCTCATGTCACTAGACCATTCAGAACCCTCTTCACGGTCTGTCCATATTGATGTCATGGTCTTCATCCTCAGATGGACCACTACACCCTGCAGCCCATGGACGGCTCCAGCAGCGGCACGGGGGAGGGGGGGCAGGAGGAGAGGGGGCTGGTGGAGAAGCCGGTGGAGCGTCCGGTTCGCACGTGCGGTGTGCTGTGCGCGGCCTTCTTCTTCGTGTACACGGCCAACCTGGCCATCCAGAACCTGCAGAGCAGCCTGCACCAGGCGGCAGGGCTGGGGGTCACCTCTCTGGCCGTCCTCTATGGATCCATCATCGGTGAGAAATTTGCCCGGGAGGGGGTGTGTGGGAGGGGCAGGGTCCTTTTGGGGGGGGGGGGGGTGCTGCCTCATCTTCTGTGACGTTCTCATTCCTGCTGTTCCCATTTTTGCTATGTTTTTTTTTGTGTGTGCTGCCTCATCTTCTGTGACGTTCCTGTCTTTACTGATCCCACGCCGCTCGTTTCAATCTCACCACCACAGCCATACCCCAGGTTCGTTATGTCTCATCCTCAAGGTCGGGAGTCCACACGGAGCTTCATCAATATTAGGCCGTCGCGGGGCCACCAGCTAGAGGGGTCCTGCGCTTCTGCTGGGTCACTTTGGTGGTGTTCAGTGGTGCCTGTTGTGAGTTAACATACGCAGGACTCCACCTACTAAGCCCTTACTAATGACAGTATTGGGGAGGGTTCCTTTGTTCTGTGATGTTGGATTGTATTGTGTTGATAATGATAAGAATAACGATAATGACAAAATAGGGAATTTTTATAGCGCTGAATCTCGTTACGCTAAAAAAAAATCAAAACGTTTGCATTCGAAACATCCACACAGCATGCACCCATTCATCTAAAAGAAATTAACAGATTTTGTGCTGCGTTGTGTTGTAGTGTAGTGTGTTGAAGAGGGGTGGAGAGTGGCTTGGTGAGATGTGTGGTGTGGTGTGGTGTGGTGTGGTGTGTGTGGTGTGGTGTGGTGTGGTTTGCTGTGGTGTAGAGTAGTAAATGTAATATGCAGTGTAGTGCAGCAGTGAAGTGCAGAGTAGAGTACTGCATTGCACTGTACTGTAGTGCCTTGCAGTGAAATAAGTGCCGTGCGGTGGAGTGGAGTGATATGACAGTGTGTTGTATTGTTACTGCATTTTGTTGTAATATAGCACACTTCATTGCAGTGTGTTGTATTCTTCTTCCTTGTCGTCAAATGCTCAAACAGCAACTAGCGTTGCCTGTCATACAATCAAAAACGCGTTGCACTGCTGTTAAGTGCCTGACATGTCAGGCCCAGCGCATCCGACCTCGGCGTGGGAGAGATTTGCTGTCTTTTCAGCCTTTCTGGGGGGAAAACAAGCAGGAGAATTCACCGAGAAGGCGGAAAACGACAAGAAGGAGGTGACCGGAAGAAAAGCAACAAAGAGAGGGATAGAAAAGGGAGAATTCCTGGCACAGAATTTCCAGGTGGTGGGAATGCTATTTATTCTGACATGCCCCCGGAATCCCTGCGAGGTTAACTGTGTTGTATGAGACTCACAGTCATGGACGATTTCTCTACATGAAAATGACAGATTGTCCTCCTTGGGAGGCGGGATGTCCAAGTGGTCAGAGCACTCGCTTTCCCCAAGCTAAAGTGAGGCAGCATCGAGCGTGGTTACCAGTTGGATGGGTGACCATTTAGGCACCTTGGCTTGAGTACTGTCCCCCCAGTTCACCCAGCTGTCAATGGGTACCTGCCCTCGTTAGGGTCAGGGAAGGTAAAGCAGCGAGGGAGAAGAGATGGGCGCCGCCCTCAACATGCTGGCCCCTGGAGAAGGTGAGGTCTCTGACGCCTCTCTCTCCTACATAGGTTATGGGACACCTTTACCTTTACCTTCTTGGGAAGACCAGCCATCACAGAGACTTGTTGACATGGCTTTTTGTTTGCATCTTCCTGTCTGCCAGTGCATTTTTTCCCATACAATAGTGGGCTTTTTTTCTACAGAATATTGCCGTGAGGGTTTTTTTTACGTGCTTAAACGCATATTGCATATAGATCACCAGTTTATCCTCTCATCCAAAAGGCCAGCACCCAGATTACGCCATATGCTCAAATGGATAAGCTGTAAGTCTGGCTTCAGACATATTTTTAACCTATGATCTCTGACAACGGTTCTTAATAACGTTCTGAAAGTTTAGAGGTTTGGTTTGAAACAACCACGAAGATTGGTCTGTGTTCTGGTTTGCTGCACGCTCTTTTTTTTTTACGTTACTCGTCTAGAGCCCCGAGACTCACAAATGGTGAGATTTTGCGTAAGCGACCGTTTTTGCCCACCATGAAGGTAGCCACACTCCGACTTCGGGGATACTGCACATTCAATCAGATCACTGTACATGTATCATTAGTAGTTTCAACCGGGCCCACAGCTTCGTGTGTGTGTGTGTGTGTGTGTGTGTGTGTGTGTGTGTGTGTGTGTGTGTGTGTGTGTGTGTGTGTGTGTGTGTGTATTCCTGTATGTCATCAGTCAATCGTTCTGTCAAAACAGCAGTAGGTTATCTTGACCCTGCTGCCTCTGAAAAAAGGCACCATTTGTTGGTTCACTGGCGTCCAGAGCTTTGATTGGGAACTCTGCCATGTGTGTCCATCTTTTTACAACAATTTGTTACTTAATATTCCCTTTGTTTCGTTCCTCGGCTAGAGCTCGGAGGATTCGTCAATGGTGAAATTTTGCGTATGCGACAGTTTTTGCCTACCATGAAGGTAGCTGTGTTCCGAATTCGGGGGTGTATACTGGGTATGTTCGTGTTTCCGTAACCCACCGAACGCTGATATGAATTACAGGATGTTTAACGTGAACTTCGGAGCTCTGGCTGAGGAACGAGAAGAAAAAAACAACAACAAAAACTAGATAGACCTCCTATATGAATAAAAGAAAAAAATTAAATCATACCAGTAAGTCCGCACCTTGTCCACAAAGAGAGAGACAGAGCAGACAGACAGACAGACAGACAGACAGACAGACAGACAGACAGACAGAGACAGACAGACAGACAGACAGACAGGCAGACAGACAGACAGACAGACAGACAGACAGGCAGACAGACAGACAGACAGACAGACAGACAGGCAGGCAGGCAGACAGACAGACAGACAGACAGACAGACAGGCAGACAGGCAGAGAGGTGCTCCAGGGCAAGACTACAGCCCATTACAAAACAATACAATATGATGCGATACACTACACTACAATAAAATACACTACACTTCAATTCAAAACGATGCAAACACTACACTACACTACACTACACTACACTACACTACACTACACTACACTACACTACACTACACTACACTACACTACGATACAATACAATACAATACAATACAATACAATACAATACAATACAAAGCATTAACTAAACAGGCCATGTACAAGAAAACACGCAGATTACATCTCGTCTTCCAATGAGTTTGAAAATTTATTATATAGTTAGGTCCTGAACGCTGTACAAAAGTACTGACAATCTGTGTTGTGTTGTCAAATTGTCCCAGTGTTCGGCACCCTGTCTCCCCTGGTGATCCGGTTCCTGACGGCCAAGCGGACCCTGGTGCTGGCCTTCGTGTGCCACTTCCTCTACACCCTCAGCAACTTCTACTCCACCTTCCCCACCCTCCTCACCTCCTCCTGCTGCTGGGCGCCATGGCGGGGCCCATGTGGACAGCGCAGGGCCTGTACTGCACCGCCACGGGTCTGGCTTATGCCGGCATCAAACAGGTAGGGTCGGTTTTATTTATCTTTTAGTTTCGTTTATTTTATACCACTGTATGTCAGATCTTGAGGAAAAAGCTTGTCCAAAGAAGGGGGTGGGATAGCTCAGTGGTCAGAGTGCTCGCTATCCGCCAGCCAATGTTAAGCAGCGTCGAGCGTGGTTGCCAGTTGGATGGGTGACCGTTTGCACACCTTGGCTTCAATACATTCCACCCAGTTCACCCAGCTGTAAATGGGTACCTGCCCTTTTTAGGGTCAGGGAAGGTAAAGCAGCGAGGGAGAGGAGATGGGCGCCGCCCTCAATATGCTGGCCCCTAGAGAAGCTGAGGTGTCTGACGCCTCGTCCCCTACGACAGCCAAGGTTATGGGACATCGACACCTTTACCTTTTACCTTTTTTTTTATTTTATACCGTTTTATGTCACAGTAGATTTCTCTGCGTGAAATTCTGGCTGCCTTCCCCGCCTGCCCATTATTTTTTTTTTTTTCCTGTGTGCAACTGTATTTGTTTCCTATCAGAGTGCCAACATATTGAGGGCGGCGCCCATCTCCTCTCCCTCGCTGCTTTACCTTACCTGTCAGGGCAGGTACCCATTTACAGCTGGGTGAACTGCTTGACTGTTCTGAACCCAAAGGCACACAAACAGTTAACAGTCACCATCCACGTGGTAACCACACTCAGTGCTGTTAACCTTAGCTTTGGGAAAGCGAGTGCTCTGACCACTGAACTATTCCGTCCCCGTATACACGTACAAAGCATAAATACGTTGTGTGTGTGTGTGCGCGTTGTGCGTGCGTGTGCGTGTGTGCGTGTGTGTGCTTTAATGTGCTTGCAGATGGAAACTCACGGAGCTCTCAGCCTCTTCAATGGCGTTTTCTTCGCCTTTTACGAAGCCACGCAGATCTCCGGCAATCTCATCGCCAGTCTTGTTCTACAACGGGACTCCTACAATGACTCTGCCATAGCGGAGAAAAACCAAGTGTGCGGTGCCGGTAAGTGTTGTTGCCGTGCACACATGAGCCACATAAGACACCACCGTAACCAGGCTTAAGTTACATGCCTATTTGCCATTTTTCTTGGTTTTTTTCTATATGACTCTAAAATTCAAGCAGTCTAAAAACAGAGATGGATTAAAATGGAAAAAGTCAGGTGGAGTTATTAACAACAACATATAACATACAACAGACACGCACACACAGATGAGACTATAAACCGGATCGATGCGATCAATCTGATGGACTAAAAACCGAGGCCCCGTGTGTGGAAGCATACAGAGCATCTCGTGCACACGTTGAAAATCCATTCCGTATGCCATTTATTGTGTGCCGTGGGAAGAGATGACAGTTTAAAAACCGCACGCACACTGGGACTGGATGTAAAAAAAAAAAAGCACATTAATGTTATTCCATGATCCTCGAAATTTTAACACAAAAATCATAATACTATTAGACAAGTGAATACACAGTAATTCATGACAATGATGTCGTCCTTGGTGGGGCAGCCCTGTGTCCCGGGGTGACCCTGAACAGCACGATGATAGAGCAGCCCGAGCAGTACATCATCTACATCCTCATGTCCATCTACCTGGCCTGCAATGTTGTAGGCCTTCTGCTGGCATCTTCGCCCTGCCGCCCCTCCACTAGCAGGGAGGTCCCAGTGTTAGACAGGCAACCAGTCCAACAATAGGGGGCATTTCACAGAATAAAGGTTAAAGGTTGTCCCTAACCTGTGGGGTCGTAGGGGAGCCAGGCGTCAGAGACCTCAGCTTCTCAAGGGCCAGCATATTGAAGGGCGCGCCCATCTCCTCTCCCTCGCTGCTTTACCTCCTGACCCTAAAGAGGGCAGGTACCACTACAGCTGGGTAAAGTGGGGGAACTGTACTGTAAGCCAAGGGCGCAAACGGTCACCCATCCAATTGGCAACCACGCTCGATGCTGCTTAACTTGACTGGGGGAAAGCGACGCTCTGACCACTGAGCTATCCCGTCCCCACAAAAGTAATACACACTCAATACGCTCAACTAGAAGATTTTTTCTCTGGAGTTAACATCAGTGCAGACTCCACTCCTCAAAGGAAGTCTTTCGGATCAGACTGTAAACCGAGGTCCGTGTGCGATGCACGCAGAACATCTTGCGCACACGTTAAAACCCATTCCGCTTTTCGGAAGAGTAGGCTATTGTGTGCCGGTGGGAACGGATGACTAAAATTTACAATACGCATACACACGGGGACTGGATGTAAAAAAAAGCACATAACAAATCTCGAAAATAAAAGAATAAATAAATAAATAAATACGCTCAAATACACTCAACCAAGCAGACAAACAAACATCACAGCAACAGTATCACAGCGACTTTGTTTTTTTTTTCGTTTTCTTTTTTTTGTTTTTTTCTTTCTCCATGCTAGAGCTCAAGTTTCACCAATGGTGAGATTTTTGCGTAAGCGATATTAATATTAAAAAATATCAATGTTAACGGATTTGTTGTGGTAATGTAGTGTTGATGAAATTATAATTGAAATGCGATCAGACTTGATTTTTCAATAACAAACAAACAAAAAGAAACAACTAAGAAAGATAAACTAGAGACAGCTGGGCTTTTTGTGTGTGTGTTTTTTTGGGGTTTTTTTGCACAGAGTGAAACTGATCCCAAAAAGTTAATTCTAGACGATATTTTTCTAAGTGCAAAGTAAAGAAAGTTGATAGATTAAATTTCATAATCCATTTATACATGTACATAGTGATCGTTTTTAGCTTTAAATCTGTGTGCACAACCATTATTATCTGTGTAACATCTGCGTGTGTGTGTGTGTGTGTGTGTGTGTGTGTGTGTGTGTGTGTGTGTGTGTGTGTTGGGTGGGGGCATGGGTGGAGGTGTGTTTGTGTGTGCTTTTGTGTGCGTGTGTGTGCATGCGTGTGGTGTGTTTGTGTGTGCGTATGTGTGCGTATATGTGCGTATGTGTGCGTGTATGTGCGTATGTGTGTGTGTGTGTGTGTATGTGTGTGTGCAGGAAGTGCAGGCAGCGGAGAGCAGCATCAAGAAGAGCACCACGAGTTGTCTGTCCATGCTGCTGGTTCCCAAGATGCTGCTGCTGCTGCCATTCTTTATGGCACAGGCCATGAACAGTGGCATTCTTTTGGCAGAGTACAATGAGGTAGAGGAGACAGGATTCGTTAGTTTAACGTTGATAAAAAAAATGTGAAAAAAATAGATTTTGAAAGATAATGGTGATTAAAGAAGGTAAGGTAAAGGTGTCCCATAACCTGTGTGGTCGTACGGGAGCGAGGTGTCAGAGACCTCAGCTTCTCCAGGGGCCAGCATATTGAGGGCGGTGCCCATCTCCTCTCCTTCGCTGCTTTACCTTCCCTGACCCTAAAGAGGGCAGGTATCCATTGACAGCTGGGTGAACTGGGGGACTGTACTGAAGCCAAGGCGCACAAACGGTCACCCATCCAATTGGTAACCACGCGTGATGCTTGCTTAACCTTGGATGGAGGAAAGTGAGTGCGCTGACCACTGAGCTATCCTGTGCCCTTTAAAGAAAAGGATGAAAAAAAATCTCTGTTAATCGTTTGGAGATAGTGCCTGTGACCAGTAGGCTTAAGTATAGCTTATCCACGAGGGGACGCCAGGGGCCTATCAGTATAATCGGCACCCCCACCTTCTGGAAATTCTGTGCTAGGAATTCCCACTTTTCTATCCCTCTCTTTGTTTCTGCCGTGTTATTTTGCTTCCTGTCACCTCCTTCTTGTCTGTTTTTTACCTTCTTGGTCCATTCTCCTGCTTCTTTTTCCAGAAAGATTTGAATGACAACGATTCTCTCCCGCATTAAAGTGGATGCGCTGGGCCTGATTTACCAGGCGCTCAGCTGCATGCAGTGCAACGCATTTTCGCTCCTAGAACAGACAGAAATAAGTTGCTGTCTGAGCGTTCCACGAGGAAGAAAGAAAATTTCTCTTGAGCAGGATCCCTGCTACCACCATCACCACCACCACCACCACCACCACTACTACTACTACTACTACTACTACTACTACTACTACTACTACTACTACTACTACTACTACTACTAGCCACCGCTGTGGTCTAGTGGCTAGGGCGTTGGACTCGTAATCTAAAGGTTGCGGGTTCGATCCCAGCTTTCGGCTATGGTGTTGTGCCCTTGGAAAAGGCACTTTACGGTTATTTTCTCACTCCACCCAGGTGTAAAAAACCTTGTGTTGGGGTTAACCCTGCGATAGACTGGCGTCCTATCCAGGGGGAGTCTATAACTCTCAGTCGCTTAATACCACAGAAACCGGTTAAGCACCGGCCTGATGAGCCTTAGGCTCGGGACAGACTTTAACTTTTTTAACTACTACTACTACTACTACTACTACTACTACTACTACTACTATACTACTACTACTACCACTACACTACTACTACTACTACTACTACTACTACTACTACCACTACTACTACTACTACTGTGACTACTACCCTCAGTCTTTTTATTTATAAAATAATATCGCTTCGCCAATACAATTAAAAAATTTTTTTTTTTTTTAACCAACTCGACACCCTACTTGTGGTTTCAGAAATTCGTGAGCTGTTCAGTGGGTATCCAGTGGGTGGGCTATGTGATGACTGTGTTCGGCGTACTGACTGCGGCCCAAGCGGTCGGCCTGAACTACGCGGCGAAACTGCTGGGTCGGCGAATCCTGTTCACAGCAGCAGCGATAGCCGACCTGAGTGTCAACGTGTCCATGCTGCTGTGGGACCCTGCAGGCACGAATATAGGCTACCTCTTCATCCTGCCCTGCGTGTCAGGCTTTGCCGAGGGAATCTTCCAGGCGCAGTTTAACTGTGAGGGGGCATTTTCTTTCTTGTTGCCGTTTTTTTTTGTTGTTGTTTGTTTTTAATTCCTATAAGTATTTTGGAAGTAGTTGAAGAAATTGTAAGAATGCAAGAATTTGTTGTTGGGGGCGCATTGATATTTATTCTTTCATTTCATGGATAATGGAATAAGGGTTCCTGTGCTTTTTTTATATCCAGTCCCTGGGCCTGTTATGATGAACTGTGTTATATTGTGCTGTTCGAATGTTGTATTGATAGGGGATTTCTGCATATTAAGAGTATCATGAGCTTGCTGCTATTCTGTTGCATTCTGTTCTTTTTTTTTTTTTTTTTTTTTTTTGGGGGGGGGGGGGGGGTCTTTATTTTCTGTAATATTTTTGTACAATGCTTGTATGGATTCATGTGTGTGTGTGTGTGCGTGCGTGTGTTTATATATGTGGGCCTTTGGTATAGAAATAGGGCCTAGTGCTTTTATATAAGACTCTTAGCGCCATATGAATGAATATCTTTATACACTCATTACTTGAATTAATGACTAATCATCTCACCTCTTCCTCCATTTTCTTCCAGCCTTGGTGGCCATGGTATTTCCGGATCACGTGACCGGAGCCTTCGCCACCTACCACACCTCCAAGGCCACGGCCTTCACCTTGACCTTTGTCCTGGCCCGCTTCCTGTGTCTGAATCAGCGCCTGTATGTGTCCCTGACCTTGTCCTCCCTGGGGCTGATAGGTTACTGCATCGTAGAGGTGATGCTGCATCGTGCCAAGACGAAAGGGGGGAATGATGATGGGGGTGATGACCCCAAGCTGGTGAAAGTGACCCGGCAGGGTCATAAGCAGACGTGATTCTGTTCTTTGATTGATTAAATCAAAGAAGGGAGAGGAGGGGGGGGTCTGCTTTCTTGTGTGTATGTGGGTTGTTAGTGGTTTTTTAGACTATGGTGAAATCAGTTTGGGTTTGCATGGGGTTGGGGAAGGTGGGGAGGGGAGGACATTATTTATTATGTGTGTGTATGTGTGTGTGTGTGTTTGATGAGGAAGGGGAGAGTGTATGGCTGTGTGTTTGGGGGGTGGGGGGTCTGTCTGTGTGTTTTTCTGTGATCAGTGATAACTGAGATATTATACACGTAAACTATGTGGTAACAAATGTATCTGCACATGCCTCAGTGTGTGTTGTGTGTGTGTGTGTGTGTGTGTGTGTGTGTGTGTGTGTGTGTGTGTGTGTGTCCATCATATCCTAGTTGTGCATATCTATGTGTGTGATTTTGAAAGATTAGAACTGAAAATTTGGGGTTTCACAAACACCTTTTCACAGGCCTCTGTGTGTGCCTATGTGTTTGTGTGATGCGGCTCTGTGTGTGTGTGTGTGTGTGTGTGTGTGTGTGTGTGTGTGTGTGTGTGTGTTTGTGCCTCTGTGTGTGTGCGTGCGTGTGTGTGTATGTGTGTGTGTGCCTCTGTGTGTGCGTTTGCCTCTGCGTGTGTGTGTGTGTGTGTGTGTGTGTGTGTGTGTGTGTGTGTGTGTGTGTGTGTGTGTGTGTGTATGTGCGTGCGTGTGTGTGTGTGCTTGTGTGCGCGTGCGTTTGCCTCTGTGTGTGTGTGTGTTGTTAGAGAAAGAATATTCTGAATTGTTCCCGGTAACTTGTTTGGCACAATGCTTCCAAGATAATGATATTTTGTTGTCTTTTCTTTTGTTCGTCATTCAAGCTGCTGTTTGTTAACATTCATCCTTCTCTGTGTGGTCAAAGGGAATGGTTTTCCTTCACTAAGCATATGAAGCCTGCATACTAAAAGTGTGTGTGCGCGCTCGCGTGCGTGCATACATGTGTGTGTGTGTGCGTTCGCCCGTATGTGTGTGTGTGTGTGTGTGTGTGTGTGTGTGTGTGTGTGTGTGTGTGTGTGTGTGTGTGTGTGTGTAATACAAAATGAACTGACTACGTTATTGAGCCAAAACAGATGTTGTACAATGTGACTGAAACTGACAAGGCATTACTGAATCAACGTCAAAAGATAATTAACCATTGGATTGAGTATATGAATGGGAGAAAGAAATGTGTGTAATGAGAATTCGCGTCAAAGAAAAAAAATGTCCATTGAATTTAGTATATGAATGGGAGAAAGAATTGTGTGTAATGGGCTTTCACGTAAAAAAAAATGTCCATTGAATTGAGTACATGAATGGAAGAAAGAGAGATTTGCGTAATGTGAATTTATGTAAAAAAAAAATAATAATAATAAAAATAAAAAAAACATATGTAATTGTCCATTGAATGGAGTTTGTGAATGGAAGAAAGAAAGAGATGTTGTAATGAGATTTTTATGCCAAAAGGTGTTTGTTGAATTAAGCATATGACTGGGAGAAAGATGTGTGCGTTATCCGAGTATACATGGAAAGTTATATAGTCTTTTTTTAAGTGAAAGTTTCCTGAACCAATATCATTTGTCAGTTTTTAACATTATACTCTCTCTCTATTTCTCTCTGTCTCTCTCTCTCTCTCTGTCTCTGTCTATGTCTCTGTGTCTCTCAATGTTTTTATTTCAAGGATAATGGAATAAGCATTCATGTGCTTTTTTACATCCAGTCCCCGTGTGTATGCAGTTTTGTAAATGTTGTCATCCATTCTCACCGGCACACAATGGCCTGTCTACTCTTCGGAAAAAGCAGAACGTGTTTTAACGTGTGCGGAAATGTTCTACGTGCGTTCTCACACAGGACCTCGGTTTATAGTCTCATCCAAAGGACTTTCTCTCTCTCTGTCTCTCATTCCCCAACCATCATTGAGTAGAAGACTAGAAGAAAGAGAGAGATGTCATCATCATGGCTTGGCTTCGCGAACGAAGATTAAGGGCACTGTCCACGTCTGGTGCAGGCTCGCTGGTGGCTGTTCAGTCCAATGCGTGACAAACAAACCCGGCCGCAGCGGCTGCAGGGGAAAGTTGATTCTGGGGTTGATGTAGAGGGGACGCGGTTCTTCCTCCTCATTCGCCTCTCCTCAAGGGCCGCTCTGCGATTGTCCTCAAAGGAGGAGACCGACTGATGCACAGTGTGTCGCCAGGCCTGCCGGTCAGCAGCAAGGACTGACCACTGGTTATGGTCTATGAGGCAGGCTGACAGAGATTTCTTCAGAGAGTCTTTAAATCTCTTCTTTGGTGCGCCTCTGTAGCGGTGTCTGGTGGAAAGTTCACCGTAGAGAACCATCTTCGGTAGGCGATGGTCCTCCATTCTAGAGACATGCCCTGCCCAGCGTAGCTGCGTTTTCAGCAACATGGCCTCAATGCTGGTGGGTTGTGGGTGGGTTGTTAACATTAACAGTGATTAGAACCCATTTTAGAGAGAGAGGGGGGGGGGGGGGTTACAGCTTGATGTGACTTCAACAGCCAGACGGATGCCCAGAGCTCATGATCATGATCAGGGTACACCCCCCTCCCATCTAATCCCTCCCTCCCCCTTCTCCCTCTGAGTGTAAGAAGTGAAGGGCCCATTCACATACTAGAAAAGGGGACTTCTCTGAAGACCTTGGTTTAATTAAACAGAAGTTACTCAGGAAAAGTGTCACAAAAATACAAGCATACCCTTGACAGGACATGTACACTTATGATAGTCCTGTTTGATTGATTGATTGATTGATTCTTTTATATCGAGGATGATGGAATAAGCACTCTTGTGCTTTTTTACATCCAGTCCCCGTGTGTATGCAGTTTTGTAAATGTCATCTGTTCCCACCGGCACACGATGGCCTACTCTTACGAAAAGCGGAACAGGATTTAACGTGTGCGCAAGATGTTCTGCGTGCGTTCATACACGGGGCCTCGGTTTAAAGTCTCATCCGAAGGACTTTTGGAGAGAGTGGAGTCAGCACTGATGTTAACTCCAGGAGAAAAATCTCCTCGACCGGACTCGAACCTGGGTCGTCAAATTGCCAGCGCAATGTTCTGACCACTAGGCTATCCGTCCCCTATCCTGTCATAGTTTACATACACACATTGCGAAGAATGACTTCACAGTCTTTGCAACAGATGACGATTCATATATTATCATTAAAATGATAAAGGTAAAGATGTCCCGTAACCTATGTGGTCGTAGGGGAGCGACCACTGAGCTTCGCAGTTCACTGTAATTGGAAATCCGCGCTTATACACAGAGCGTAAGATTGAACTGCTACTTGATGACCAGGATGATTCGATGTCTTAACCACGGCTATAGCATCTTGGTAAGGTATTTAAAACAGTCATAAAGGCAAACTTCTATCTCAGGGGTGATAAGTCAGACAGTGTAGGCTACATATTCTTGATGACCACCAGTGTGCAAAACTGAGAAACGCCCAACAACAACAAAAGCTCAGGGACTGACTTGATGTTCTTCCACACGCCCTCGAGTAATCTTTGGGGCTCCACGGACAGGGTGCATGCTTTGAGTTCCACGGACAGGGTGCATGCTTTGAGTTCCACGGACAGGGTGCATGCTTTGAGTTCCACGGACAGGGTGCATGCTTTGAGTTCCACGGACAGGGTGCAACCACGGATAGGGTGCATGCTTTGAGTTCCACGGACAGGGTGCTAACCACGGATAGGGTGCATGCTTTGAGTTCCACGGGACAGTAGGGTGCATGCTTTAGGGATCCACGGATAGGGTGCATGCTTAGTGATCCACGATAGGGTGCATGCTTCGAGTTCCACGGATAGGGTGCATGCTTTGGGGCATCCACAGAGCAGGATGCATGCTGGGTACGTGCGTGTCATCCATGCCACCAACCATAGTTGTGCGTGTGTATTCTAACATGAGGAAAGAATAAAAAATAAAATAATTAGAATTGATGGGAAGCTTTTCCTCCACTGCCTGATGAAACGAGCGAGAAGTGAAAGGGAAGTAATTTACGCCTTAAAGAAAACTAAACACTTACATCGTAATCCCTTCCCTTTGTTCACGCAACAAAGCAGATAGATATAATTGACGCTTAACGTGTTCCTGACTTTAACACCGTGGAGGTTACCCAAATGATTATGCATTCTGTCTCGCGCAGAATACCTGGGAATTCTCCTGTGAGGATGCTGGGGACCTTCGCAGTATAAATAGCATCTCCGCCTTCTGGAAATTCTGTGCAGGAATTCCCACTTTTTTGTTTTTTGTACCTCTCTTTATTTCAGCTTATTCCTTCTTTTCTGTCACCTGCTTCTTGCTATTTTCTTTCCTTCTTGGTCCATTCTCCGCCTTTGTTCCAAAAACGACCTAAAAGATGACAATTCTTTCCCATGACACAGTTGGAAGCGCTGGGCCTGTACTCGTCAGGTGCTTTGATGGCAGCCAAAGCATTTTCACTCATGTGGCTGTTTTCAAGTGGTATTTTCAAGTAGCCTACCTCGCATTTATAGGCGGCCATATAATACTCTGACTTCAGAGAAGCTTTTTTCAAGAGCTACAGATTACCGTGCTAAGAGTTCATCAAGAATGAAGACGATTTTAGCATAGCCTTTCAATGGGAATCTGCCTGGAAATTACCATCAGACCTATAGCAAACACGGAATAAGTCTGCATGTATGTCTGTTTTCAAGTAACCTCGCTATTAATTTATAGACAGCCATATTCCGACTTCAGCACACCAAAAAAAAAAAAAAAAAAAGAGAGAGAGAGAGATGAGAGAGTACAAATAGTCAAAAAGTTTATCGCGATTGAAGACAATAACAAAACGATATTTCAAAGTATAACAACATTTCAATTTAAGTATTGGTGCTTGCTGACATCAATAACTGACAGGAAGCTACTTAAGTTGGCCGTGGCAAAGAACGTCAACAGTCATTATTAGGCCTTCTCTTCTTCTTCTTCTTCTTCTTTCTTCTTCTTCTTCTTTATTTCGTTCCTTTTTCTACAGTCCGAGGTTCATTCTATGGTCAATTTTGCGTACGCGACGTTTTTGCCCACCATGAGGGTAGCCTCATTCTGATTTTCGGGAAAGTATGCTCGTATGTTTGTTTTCCGTTACCCACCGAGCGCTGACATGAATGATTGGATCTTTCACGTGCACTTTGATCTTTTGCATGTACATTACACGAAGGGAATTAATCAAACACAGTTGCAGACAGGGGGGGGGGGGGGGAATAATAATAATAAACAATAATGGGTCGCGCTGCACTTGTGGCGACGCGCTCTCCCCGGGGAGAGCAGCCCGAATTTCAGCAGAGAAATCCGCAGTGGACATAAAGTGGTTTAAAATAGATAGATAAAATAAAATAAGGCAACGCGGCACTTGGAGTTGACCTGTGATACCGTTCTTAAAAGAAATACTAGGCCTACATCCAACTGCTGACGTTTCAGACTGAGACTCTGCAAACTCTGTGTGTGTGTGTTGTGTGTGTGTGTGTGTGTGTGTCTTCATTTTAACGTCTATCCACTAAAAAAGTGATTTTAGACAAGTGATTGGAAAAAAAAAGAAAAAAAGGGCGATGTGTTTGTGTGGAAAAAAAGGTCTAACCATCAGAAACAGCTTGATCTATACTACAAAAAGATAACAAATAGATCTAGAAGCAAGTGAACTTGAGGAAGATAAATGCTACAATATATATATATATATATATGCGTGTGTGTGTGTGTGTGTGTGTGTGTGTGTGTGTGTGTGTGTGTGTGTGTGTGTGTGTGTGTGTGTGTGTGTGTGTGTGCTGATTTGAATAAAAAGGTAGGCCTATGTAGCCTATGTGTTTGTGAACTAATCGCGCATGTTGTCACTCATAGAAGAAAAAAAAAGAAAACTGACAATAATAACAATTAGAAGCTCGAACTGGTAGAATAAGCTATAAAATTAAAGTAACTTTTCTCTCAAACAATGCGTGCCTTCATGACAACCTGAAAAGCAACAACAACAACAAACAAACAGGAAGACTTGGTTGAAAAAGAAGGGGGCAAATTTAGAAAGACAAGGCTTAGGCATATTAAGTTGAGTAACAACTTTAAAATCCCTGGCCAAGGCTATACTGGACGTGACGCTTCGAAATTTAAGCATATGAAGACAATCGAAGAAGAAAGGGACAAAACAATACGGAAAGCTGAACTGAAACGGACTTCTCAGTTCTCAGGTACCAGAAGGATAAATTTAAGAAAACTAGGGCAAACAACCATATTGGAGCTTTATAAACTGTTAAACAAAAGGGATGTTAGTAGCATGGCACAGAGTTATGTAAAAAGATTAAATTGAAATAAATAGAATAAAAGGAAACAACAAATCACACATGAAAGAAGATCGGATAAAATTCTAAACAAAGGGGGGGGGGGGGGGGGAGGATTGAAATGTCGTGTTTTATTACTTATCTTCATCATTTTTAGGGAACAAGAAGTTAAACTGTTTGGGGAGAAGATTGGGAGGAGGGGTAAACAAACGAACAAACAAACTTTACAGACGAAAACATCAAGAATCCCCCGTAAGTCGGACACGTGTTCAAAAGTGTCCGTGAGCCTTTTGATAGGGAACGACTTTTCCTGACAGCACCGTTCGTGCGAGGGGAGACAAGTCTCCGCCTGTCGCAACGCCGGGGATCACGATCAGTCCTAGCGTTTCCTTGATGGGGTTCATCGTTGGGAAATTCAGTGCTAAATTATTATTTTTTTTCCAAAATGTTATGGAATGGTATCAAGTGTGATGGGTAGATTTTGATAAAATGAGCTCAGTAGAACAGAAGGCCGATTCCAGCGGTGCCTATGAGCGTCTCCCCTGCCATGGTTCTATGGTTGGCACAACAATCGCCCCCAAACAATTTGACCTGCTTCTGGTTGTTAGGATTATATTAGGGGTGTTCGACTCCGTATCGGTGTGTGATTTGCAGGCAGTGATTAAATGTGTGCCACATAAATCGGTCGCCATGTGTTAATAGTCCGCTCATGACATAAATTTGATTCTTTCCGTTTCATGGCAAGTTCAACGTTCAGCAGCTGAATCAAAAATGAATGCCGACAAGCTAGAAAAGTTGAAAAATCGGCAGGTTTACAACCTACGACAACAGTCGGCTTCGAGCAGCAGGGATGTGTATCAGATACTGGATATTGAGATCGATGACCATGGAGCGGCCATGTGTCAAACGGGAATGTGCGAGCCCCATCCAGAAGAAATTAAGCTGTTCAGATACCATGAAATTCCTGACTTTCTAAAAGGCAACCCATGGGTCATACAGGGATACAGAGCTTTCTTGCCCTTTGGTTTATGCATGAAGAGGTATGTGCATATTTTTGTTTGTGCCGTGGGATAGTTTGCAAAAAATATTGTTGTTTATGGTTTGGCCAGTGAACAATATAATGACTTAAATGCATTTCAAGTCACAATACCTCTTAGTATGACAATGATTCATTATTACTGCTTGATCCTAGCATCACACACACACACACACACACACACACACACACACCACACACACACACACACACACACACACACACACACACACACACACACACACATGGGCACGAGAGTACACACACAGAGTACACACACACACACACACACACACCTCTCTCTCACACACACACTCCGGTGTGTAAGGTGGCGGTCAACAGCGGTCAACAGCCGACAGTCTGCTATCAAATTTATCAAAGAACATCAGTTATCGTGTTGCTAAAGTCGAATGTTGTGCATCATATGTTTTGTTATAACATCCTGAGACAACAAGTAAGTGGTAACTGCCATAGGCCATTGTCACCCTTCATATTCAGAAACTTCAACATGCTATCTGATTTTGAAATCGGCACCATTCTATGAACGACATAGGCATAGGCACCCAAAAATCATAATAGTTGTGTGCATCACCAGTGTTTCAAAGCGGTAATTAATGCTTTGTCCGTGTTTCAAAGTTTATAGAACTGTGATCCCTGTACCTAAACAATGGGGTAATATTATGTAATCTGTGATCTACTGGCATTGCTGCAGCATGGAGTGAGTGAGGTGGGTTTTTTTTTTTTTTTTTTTTTTAATATAAAATGTGTGGACTGTGATGGATCAACATGGCTGACACCCTCACTGTTCAAGCACAGGCCCTTGAAAGTGAGAGGTTAAACAAGTTGAAACCAACACTAGATAGAATTCAAAAAAGATTCTGGTGTGGAGAAAATGAACTTCTAATTTGGCGGAATGCATTTATTATATAGATATTCAGCTCTTGACAATGAACTCGTCAATATACAGTGTATGGACTATGATGATCAAGAGTGCACCCTCCCATCGTCATCTTTGTGGTTATCAAAATCACCTTCTAATCTTTCAAAAACTGTCATCAGATTGTTTACGTGCCATGATCTACCCTCTAAACGTATTACTCTGAGTTTATATTTTAAATCCAGTGTAGGGGCTGGTACTCTTCTGTGCCAGGGAAAAGACTGTGTCAAATGGGACTCCCAGGAATGTGAAAAAATCAACCATTTAGTCCAGTCTTTCTTGACTAATGGGGATGTTGTATCCCTGACTGAATCCCTACTCCTCATGCCAGTGACCTTCATGGACTCTGTTGCTGGTGTGCTACAACCAAAGGCACCAGGAATGACTGTGGAGACAGTGAATATCCCTGACCATGGCATACCCATTCACACTCCATCCATTTCTCCCCTTCATGCTACACTGGAGACAGCTTCCCCAAAGGTTGATATAGTGTTACTGCCACCAACCCCACAGCATAACAAAGACAGTTCAGATGGTGCCATGAACTCTGAACTGGACATTAGCTACTCTGCCTCCTTCTCAGAATCTGACCATGAAGGATCATCTCACACCCACTTCACTTCTCCAACAAAAGAGAGGAACACACGCTCGCAGAAATTACATAAACTGCGCAGAAGAACCCTGTGTGTCACCCAACGTCGCTGAGAAAGTCAAGAGCAGCTATAAAATTAGCATTGCTACAGCAACAAAATCCAGCAGCTGCAAGATGAAATTACTGATCTTCAACTGTTCCAGGCTGAACTTCAAGCTACAGTACTAACCCAGATTGAGGATGCAAAAGTGAGTGCAAAAAATGAACTACGAGCTCACATTGCATCGAAAATGGACACACTGCACTCCCTCAATGACTCCCTGAAGACTGAGATCTCTCAGTTAGACAAAGAAGTAAATGTCCTGAAGAAGGAAAACCATGCCCTGAAAAGTGAAGTGGGAAGCATCCGTGCAGACCTAAAAAAATACAAGCCTGCACGTTCATGCGATGCCTTCACACAGTGTGACAGCAAAGGACTGAAGCCTGCAGCTGATAACAAGGCCGGTTCTGTGCTACCCACCGAGACAACTGCCACTACCACCATGCTGTCTTGCAGTTCTTCACCTCCATCTACAACTAAGCAGCAAGATGGCCACAATGTCAACCCCTGTGACAATACCCAGAACGAACCAGACTCCTGCTGTCAGATCTACCACAGAAGATCTCTTCATTAGCGGCCTGTGAAAATCAAACTGTGCCCGTGGAATCTAATCTTGATGTTATGCAGAACAATTATTGTGACAGGAAGAATATATACAATGTTCAGACAGCAAACCGCTTTCACCCCTTGAGTGAGGAAGCCAGTGCTGAACAAACCTCTGTGAACAACAAGGGTCGTGTGCCAGACTGTCCTAGTGCTACCCCAGACCCAGCTCCAAGAGACAAAAAACTTAATCGAAAACCAAGCGAGATTCTCTCTTCTCGCTCTGTTCCCAACAAAAGTTCTGCTCTGCTGATTGGGGATTCAGTCATCAGGGACATAGACCTACGAAGAATAACAAAACAGCATGATTCTTCAAGAATCTGTGTTAGTGGCATGTCAGCAGCTGATCTGTCTAATTGGTTGCAGCAACAAAGTGGTTCTCCTCATCTCAAATGTTTAATTATACATGTTGGTGTCAATGACTGTAGAACCACAGGACAAGTGGCCAGAGATACTTGGTGTGACCTTATTCACCTGGCCAGTCAGGTGTTCCCCAACGCCAGGATTATTCTTAGCTCAATAATCCCAGCCCGTGGCAAACACCATCTCAATACGCTGATATCGCCTTCTAACCACAACATGCAAAAGGCTTGTGAACTGCTGAACACAGAGTTCATTGACAACACACCCACCTTCACAACCCACACTGGTGGTCCAAAGTTAGCTCTGTATGCTAACCTCATTCACCCTAGTCTTGCAGGCACAGCCAAACTGGCTCTGAAATTAAAGCCATTTTTATCTCCCTCTCGTTCTCATGTCAGTGACCACAGACGAAATGAAACCATGCTACCCAACCAAAACCCTACATCCCCTCATAGTGACTACCCCCTGTAGACTCCATGACCCATTATCCAAACCTGAACAGGGGTGATAGTGCTAGCACTAATTCCAACAGGGGTGACAGTGCTAACACTAATTCCAAACAAATTGCAAGCGCCTCTGATCGTGCCTTCCCCCCACCCCCTTCCCATTGCATGACGTCAGGCAGTCTAGTCAAGGGAATCGCGTCAACATCAACGGCGTTAGGCCTGACGCGAGCAGTGTTAGGCCTAATGCGAGCCCTGCCCCACATACTGAGTGGACCACTGAGCCAGTCTACTACCCGCCCCATCCCCACTGAATAGGCCTAGGCCTAGCGCCATGCAGCCTAGTCAGTCAGCCCTCAACCAGTGGTATTCCCCACATCAAGGAATGACCACAGCAGTCACTGGCCAAGCTGGCATCTGGCATAGATCAACGCCGGCTCCTATCAACCCTTACGATCAGATTTTTGCTAACCTAATGGCTTACATGAACTCCCAACGCCAACTGTATGCATAGGCCTAGTCCTCTTTACTCATTATCATGCATAATTATGTTTTAGGGTTTGAAAATGCTTGCCCTGTGTGTGTGTGTGTGTGTGTGTGTGTGTGTGTGTGTGTGTGTGTGTGTGTGTGTTAGAGAGAGAGAGAGAGTGCTTGTGGTGTTGTGTGTGTGTGTGTGTGTGTGTGTGTGTGTGTGTGTGTGTGTGTGTGGATGAGAGAGAGAGAGAGAGATGAGAGGAGAGAGAGAGAGAGAGAGAGAGAGTGCAAAGTTGTAAGTATGTGAATGAATGTGTTGCGGCATGCTGATGGTGGATGCAGATTACCATTTTCTATCACTGATATTGTCTTGGCTAGTGCAGTACTTGCTGGCCAAGTTGTAAGGGTTGTGTCCAGTGCCTTTCTACACATATTAAGCGAATTTTATTTGTTCCAGTACTTGACTGTATATATATATATATATATATATTATATATATATATATATATATATATATATATATATGTATATATATATATATATATATACACACACACACACTTATTCTACCCCTTGTTTGTTGACTTGATTGATGATTATGCTTTAGTCACAATTAGTGACTGGTAGGTAGTCACATTATTGTAGTAAGTTTGTCCTTTATTTGAAATTTTGATTGTACTGACTGATGATTGTGCTTTATTGACTGGTGTTACTTACATTACTTACATAGTAAATTTGTCCTTTGTTTTAAATTTGATTGTTGATTGACTGATTTTGTGCTTTATTGACTGGTATTAGTTACATTACTGTACTAAATTTTTCCCTTTTGTCTTAAAATTTTCATTGTTGGTTGACTGATAATAGTGCTTTATTGGTCGGTGTCAGTTACATTACTATACCTAGTTTTTCCTTCCATTTTGTTTTGTATTTGATTGTTGATTTGACTGATGAAGGTGCCTTACTGACTTGTGGTTACATGGCTGCACCAACTTTCTCACTTTTTTGTTTATTCTAAATTTTGTACTACTTTGATTGTTGTTCTTTACCTTTTGATAATTTTCCTTGTTTGCCTAATTTTTGATTGTTGATCTGATTGATGATTGTGCTTCGCTGATTGGTTGATAGTACATTACCATATTCAGTTCTTCTTTCTCTTGTTCTGCATTCTTTTTTTTTTTTTTTTTCTTTTTTTCTTTTTTTTTTTTTTTTTTCTTTTTTTCAATGATTGTGCTTTATTGACTGGTGTTACTTACATTACTTACATAGTAAGACTGTCCTTTGTTTTCACTTTGATTGTTGACTGCTTTTGTGCTTTATTGACTGGTGTTAGTCACATTACTGTACTAAATTTTTCCCTTTTGTCTTAAAATTTTCATTGTTGGTTGACTGAAATAGTGCTTTATTGGTCAGTGTCAGTTACATTACTATACCAAGTTCTTCCTTCCATTTTGTTGTATTTGATTGTTGATTTGACTGATGATGGTGCCTTACTGACTTGTGGTTACATCCCTGCACCAACTTTCTCTCTTTTTTGTTTACTCTAAATTTTGTACTACTTTGATTGTTGTTCTTTACCTTTTGATAATTTTCCTTGTTTGCCTAAAATTTGATTGTTGATCTGATTGATGATTGTGTTTCACTGATTGGTTGATTGTTGATTGCTTTTGTGCTGTATTGACTGGTGTTAGTTACATCACTGTACTAAATTTTTCCCTTTTGTCTTAAAATTTTCATTGTTGGTTGACTGATAATAGTGCTTTATTGGTCGGTGTCAGTTACATTACTATACCAAGTTCTTCCTTCCATTTTGTTGTATTTTGATTGTTGATTTGACTGATGATTGTGCTTCACTGATTGGTTGATAGTACATTATCGTTCCCAGTTTTCTTTCTCTTGTCCTGCAATTTTTTTTTTTTTTTTTTTTTTTTTTTTTTTTTTAAATACTATGTCTTCCACTCTAGATACATGGCCCTCTCAGGAAGGACTTCGTGTAGGATACCTAAATATCAATAGTGCCAGGAACAAAACTGAGGAAATATCATCAATTATAGACAATAAAGGAACTAGCTTTCATATATTTTGTGTAGCTGAATCGAGACTCAACAACTTAATTTCTGATTCAGATATGTATATCCCAGGTTATGACACTGTACGACTTGATCCAGTAAGTGTCAGATCTACCGGTTTGCTTTTATACTGTGCGACTTCTTTGTCGTGGAAAAGACTAACGCATCTTGAACAGTTTCATGTAGAATCTATATGGGTAGAAATCACGTTTAGACGCTGTAAATCGATTATACTTGGCTTCATCTACAGGAACCCAGCTGAAACAATTGACTGGTATGATAAATTCAATTCAATGATGGATGCCGCAATTCTAGAGTCCAAAGAAATCTTTCTTATGGGAGATTTCAATATAGATCTGACAGTCCCTGGATCAAAGTGGAATATTAATTATGCCATGTATGGTTTAGAACAAATAATTGATCGTCCAACTCGCATTACTAATAACACAAGCACCCTCATTGATCACATTTACACTACTTCAAAAGCCAACATAGCAGAAACATGCTCAGTGCAGACAGGTTGTAGCGATCACTCTTCCATTTGTTTTACATGGCGGAAAAAAGGAATAAAGATACCCAAATCAGGACACAAGGAGATATCCTACCGCTCCTTTAGACATTTTGATAAAGATGCCTTTATAAATGATATTCTTAATTCAAACTTAGACTATGTTTATCAGATTACAAATCCAGATGATGCTGTTAACTATTGGATAGAGACATTTATAGCTACCTATGATAAACATGCTCCATTTATTAAGAAAGAAATAAAATATTTCATGAAAACCTCCATGGTTAACAAAAGAAATTGAAAACGAAATGAATCTAAGAGACTATTTATTAAAATCAAAGCAAAAAGATGAATATAAAAAGCAAAGAAACAAAGTTAATTCATTGAAGCGCAAAGCCAAAACAAAATACTTTCAAGATTTGCTGTCTTCAGCCCAAAATCCAAAAGCAATTTGGAAAGCCATTAATACCTTAACTAATAAATCAAGACATAACTCCCAAAAAGTCATAAAAGAAATATCAGCAGAAAACCTTAATTCTCACTTTGCAAACATTGCTGACTCTATAATATCTAATGATAAAACAAATACAAACGAGCTGATAGAATTAAAACAATACTGTTCATCAAAGAACATCTTATCTGATTTTGTTATACCCCCAATAACAGTAACAGAAGTGCTAAATAGTATACTCAGATTGAAACAGTCAAGATCAAAAGACCTTGATAAAATCGATAGTCAAATATTAAAAATCAGTGCATATCCCATAACTGACACCCTAACCTACATATTTAACTTGTGTATTGACAAAAATTACTTCCCAATGAAGTTCAAACGAGCAAAAGTAATACCCTTACACAAAGCAGGAGACCCAACCAATCCGTCGAACTACAGACCAATCTCCATACTATCAGTCCTATCTAAACTATTAGAAAAACATATACAATTTCACTTACACTCTCATTTTAAAATATATAATCTAATTAATGAAAACCAGTCAGGTTTTCGTGAAAACCATTCTTGCCATACAGCCTTAATACAACTAATTGAGCATTGTCTTTTGAATATCAATAACAATGAAATCACTGGAGTCCTTTTTCTAGACTTTGCTAAAGCCTTTGACGTTATTAGCCACTCTCTCCTCATCAAAAAATTAAAATGCTATAAAATTTCCGACCAAGCATTATCATTTTTAGACTCATTTCTCAGTAATCGTTATCAACTTGTTGAAATCGGGCCTAGGAGATCAACCTTATTACCCGTGAAATATGGAATACCACAGGGATCAATACTAGGACCACTTCTTTTCTCCATTTATATTAATGACCTACCTCTGCATATCCATTGTTCATGTCAAATGTTTGCCGATGATACATCAATTCAATGTAACAACGATGATTCAAACCAGCTTGTGAAAGATATGCAGGCAGATATCAATAAACTTATCCAATGGACAGAACTCAATCATATGTCTCTTAATTCTAATAAAACAAAATGTATGTTTATAACCACTCGACAAAAAAGACAGAAATTGCGTTCTCCATTCGAGCCAATTTATATCCATGGACAACAAATTGAAGAAGTAGTCTCACACAAAGTACTAGGTGCAGTAATCGACAACGATTTGTCTTGGTCAGATCACATAGCCACATTAGGAAAACGAATCTCAGTAAGATTGTATCAACTTAGAAAAATCAAAAATTTTCTAAATTTACAGTCACGAAAACTATTTTTTCACGCCCATATTCTATCTCTTATAAACTATGTTTCTACCTTATGGGACAGTGCAAGTGAAACAAACCTAAAGCATATAAACCGCCTACATAAAAGAGCTGTTAAACTAATCCGATTGAATCCTAATACGCTGACCATCACCAACTACAAAGAACTAGACATTCTTCCACTCAAAGACAGACTGCAGTTCAACAAGTATCTATGTATGTTCAATATATTAAACGGAAAAGCCCCAAAGAAAATTGTGGAAAAATTTGCTGTCAATAAAAATAGGCCTACCCATAGACTGTTACTGCCCAGGCCCCATAATAATCTCTATAAATCAAGCCTTGCTTATTCAGGAAGAACATTGTGGAATAGCCTACCCCCTTTTCTAAAATCAGTTCCTTCAAAACAAATGTTTAAGAAACTTTTGAAGAAACATTTGATGGACAAACTATAGTCCGCATTTATGTTTGATACTACCTCACATTTGGCTGCTTGTTGTTATTCATGCCCATGTTATATAGTATTTGTATCATTTGTATGTATGATGTGAGCTTATGTTGTACTGTCTTGGGTTTGTTTTTGTTTTTGTTTTTTATCTTGAGAGATTTGTTGGAAAATAATCCTGATTTATTTTAGTTTTTTCAACAAAGGTTGATATTTGTTTTTGAATGTTTTAGAAGTCAATTTACATGATTTTTTTTGTAAGGGCAGGATGAAAAAAAGTTGTGTAAACTTAATCTTTTACCCTCAATAAAGATCATTTTGACTTTGACTTTGACTTTGACTTTGACTTTGACACATATATATATATATATATATATATATATATATATATATATATATATATGTATATATATGTATATATATATATATATATATATATATTCTTATTTTATTCTTTTATTTCAAGGATAATGAAATAAGCAGTCATGTGCTTTTTTGCATGTAGTCTCCACATCTATGCAGTTGTGTAAGTTTTGCCATCCATTCCCTCTGGTACACAGTGGCCTACTCAGGGGAAAAGCGGAACAGGATTTAACATGTGTGCAAGATTTTCTGTGTGCATTTGCATATGGGACCTCAGTTTATAGTTTCAGCTGAAGGACTTTTTTTTTTTTTTGGGGGGGGGGGGGGGGGGAGTCAGCACTGATGTTAACTCCAGAGGAAAGATCCTCTTGATTAAGATTTTAACCCAGGTCAGCAGATCACAAGTGCATCGCTCTAACCATGAGGCTATCCCATCCCCCATGTGTGTATGTGTTCCTTCTTTAGTTGAACATCTGTTCACTATTCATATCAGAAGTTCTTTGTTACAATGTGTGTGGATTGCCTTTTTTCATAAGAATCAAAATGTTTCCAAAGGCTGGCTGCTTTTATTAGTTTCAAAACTATGTTTTCACACCATAATCAGAATCAGTTACTCATTTCCTTCACAGACGGCAGGTCAGCTGATGCATATGCAGTACTTGCTAATTCAATAATTCCATGATAAGCGCTGTGATTATGACACTTATGCACAATGGAATAACATGCATAACGTACAGACTGTCACTATATCGTGACACTTATGTACAATGGAATAACATGCATAAAGTACAGACTGTCACTATATGACACTTATGCACAATGGAATGAAATGCATGCAATACAGACTGAGTCATTATGACACTTATGCACATGGAATAAAATTCACACATTACATTATTTTTAAAGAATTGATATAGACCTCAGTTTAACTTGCTCTAACATTGTAAAAACTGATTGACAATATTCTAATATTGTAATAATGCAGCCAAAAAAAGTTTACCTGCAGGCAGTGATTTGTACTTAGCTCCAGGCTGCAAACTCTGGGCTTGCACAAGGCTTTTCTCAAATAGAATGAGAGAGAGATTTTGTCTTGCAATTTTATGTGTTTATGTCTTTCACTGTATGAAACTTTATCTGGTATTTATTTTACAATAAGTTATCTTCATTTTAATATCTCTGTCCTTGGTATTTTTCTTCTAGAGGTATGAGTCTGAGTGGTCAAGATTTTTTTCTTTCTTTCTGGATAGATTGAGGTGGGTAGGGGAGTTGTTTTGTTGCAATTTTTTTTTTTTTTTTTTTTTTTTTTTTGGGGGGGGGATCACTCTGCTAAAAAAAAAAAGCTTTCTAATAAATAATAATACCAAAAAAATAGTGAGAACAGCTTGCATGAATAAGCAACCTGTCATAGTGTCAATGCATGCAACTACAAATCCTCTTTTATGAAAAGACAATGTAAGGAAACTTTTTTTTTTTTTTTTTTTTAGATAGAACTGGATGGCTAAGTGGCCAGGGCATTTGCTACTCAATCTAAAGGTGACAGGTTCAATTTTTGGTAAGTGCCAGACCTCTGTAACATCTGTTTTACTTGCTCTAGTAAAATTGTAGAAGTGATATTCTAATAATGCATAAAGTCTCTTCTCTTCTTTATGCTGACTCCAATCCTCTGCCAGTCCTTCAGAGAGAATTTTGAAGCAAGGTCCTGTGCAGAAACTCAGGCACAGACAATTTTGTATGCATGATGAATTCCATTTAGACACCTTTTCAAGAAGAGCAGACTATGGCGTGGCAGTAATGAGTAAGGATGAATGACAAAGTATCAACACATGCACACTGGTTTCATGTTTCTCTTCACCTTCACCTATCCTGTAGTCCTGTAGACCATGGGGGCACCTCTGAAGGTTTTGCATCCAGCTTCCTCCACTCCCTTTGGTCCTCTGCTTTCTGTAGCAACTTGTTCCACTGAAGGCCAGTCCACTCTGATATCTTCTCATCACTTTCTCTGCCATTTCTTCTCCAACCTTGTACTGTTCCCTGTAGGACAGTCTATAGTTCATGTTTAGACATCATCATCAAAGTTAGAGCATGGCAGCCCTACTAGTATTCGGAAAATGGTCACATGTAATGCAAAATTCCCATTTTTAGTTGCCCCACAAATTTTTTCGGAAAAATAAATATGACTGTTTCTTTCCCATTTTGTGTTTATTTTTTGGTGTTGGTGTGCTGTGTTTCAGCCTGCTGGTGTGGAACAATGAAACGCTGAACATCTGGTCCCACCTGCTGGGCTTCCTGCTGTTCCTGGTGCTGATGCTGTACGACAATCTGATCGCTGTGCCCAGGCTGAGGGGGGACATCACTGATCACGTCATTCTGACACTGGGACTCCTCTGTTTCCAGGTATGCTGCATGCTCTCCAGTGGAATTTTTCTGGTTTTGTTTCTATTCCTCAGCTAGAGCTCTGAGATTCACCATTGATGAGATTTTGTGTATGCGACTGTTTTTACCTACAATTAATGTAGCATCATTCTGACATTGGGGAAAGTAGGAATTATAGAGAGATAAAACCTTGTTTGACTGACTTACACCGTAATTAGCTGTATGTGTGATACTATTTTGAGAAATTTGTCTTTGAGAACATTTTTTACTGTGTTTAATAGCTTTTGTAGAAGAATCAGAATTTTGGAAGAATGTGTGATACAGTTCCTTGAATATGTACCAGCAACAACAACAACAAAGAAAAAAGATGAAGAGGTGTGAAATAAAATTAATTTATTTACAGGAATGATAATAACAAGAGAAACCTCCCACCCACCCACCCACCCAAACTTTTTCCCATAAATTTACAACCATTTTTTACTCCACTACAGAGGACTGTGTCAGTATAATATCATTGCCTCTGTTAACTTTTTGTTACTAAATTCAGATGTGGTAATACAGAGAAAGATTTATCTTTCTATTTTTTACCTCACTTGATTTCTGTTGAAGTAGTTTTTGCATACATGTATACACATGAACAGACATGCAAATCGTAATTTAAAGGTAAGATATTCTCTTTTAAAACACAAGTGCTTAACTAGTGAATAAAAAAATTATCGTATGGTTTTTGTTTTGTTTCAGTTTTGCATGCTGTGCTCAACGGGGTTTCATATATTCTGCTGTCACTCGGAGCGTGCCAGTCGTCGCTGGCTGCAGGTGGACATGACAGGTGTCTCTATCGGCATCATCGGCTGCTACCTGCCTGCTGTCCACTATGCTTTCTACTGCATATCAGTGAGTCGCTTTTCATAGTGCCCTTCAGGCTCCTCGTCTTTTCTACTAGAATGTTTGCATGTTTACTGCATATCAGTGAGTCGCTTTCCATGTGTCATTCAGGCTCGCTCCTTGTCATTTCTACTAGAATGTTTGCATAAGCAGGTGTGCATGAATGTATACATGTGATATGTATACATGTGTGTCCACATATGCAAGTTGTAGTGTGTGTGTGTGTGTGTGTTCTTAAGCAGATTATGTTGATAGTTACACATATCTATTACAACTGTGTGTAGACATATCTGACAGTGTACATTATTATGCTTCTTCTACGCAAACGCCTTATCAGCTTTTACCTTATCTAGTATTTATAACCTTTCTCTTTGAATAGGACACAGTGGTTTTTCTATAGCTTTAGGACAGTAAGATGACAGATATGTTATAATAATTTTTCTTTAAACTTACTTTTTCATTTTGGATTTCCTTCATTTCAGTTTGGTCTTCTTTAAAAAAAAAAAAAAAAAAAAAAGGTTTTATAAAAAAAAAAATTAACTTCAAGATTTTTGCCATGTTTTTCCCAACTCTTTTCCACCGAAAGTAAAGCAAAAAAAAAAAAAAAAAAAGCTATGCATTTTTAATTGCCCTTGATGGAATGATTAAAGTGTTTTTGACTTGACTTGACTCTTTTTTTTGACAAATCGTGTTGCAGATCTGGCGGGACGTGTACATGATCGTGATCACGATGCTGACGGTGTCGACGCTGTGGTTCCAGCTGCACCCCCAGTTCTTCACGGCGCACTGGTTCTACACCCGCATGGCGGTGTATGTGGGGCTGGCTGCCTATGGCATCATGCCCGCCCTCCACTGGATCTACCTCAACGGGGTCTCCAGCCCCATCGTGCAGGTCGGGGGCCGGCCTGGGATTTAAAAATAAAAATTTTTTTTTTTTTTTTTATTCTTCTTCTCTTGTTTGCTTTACACTGTCAGATGTGTCTGGGAAAAATAATGGCATGTCCTATCCAGCTATTTTGTATTTTGTACCACTTTATGTCACAGCAGATTTCTCTGCGTGAAATTCGGGCTGCTCTCCCTCGGGGAGAGCACGTCGCTACAAGTACAGCACCTACTCTTTTTTTTTCTTTTTTTTTCCTGTCGGCAACTGTATTTGTTTCCCTATCAGAGTGGCTTTTTTCTCCAGAATTTTGCCAGGGACAACCCCCTTGTTGCCATGGGGTCTTTTACGTGCACAAAATAATGATGTGTAACACACTGGACCTTGGTTTATCTTCTTATTTGAAATATTAGCACCCAGACTACCACTCATGGTGTAATGGATGGGGGAAAGTTTTGGGCCCAAACAGGATTCGAACCACCACACACTCCGACCTGGACTTTTCGCTTTTTAAGCAAGGCGTGTTACCTCCTAGACCACCGATCCACCGATAAGGAAAGCAGAGACAGAGAGGGGTTTGGAAAGGCCATGGCTATGGGCAGAAAGCAGGCTACTGCTGGTTGGATTTCTCCCTCTTTGTCCAACACTCAGACAGCAACTGTTATTGTCCTCATATGAGCAAAAATGTGTAGCGCTGCCATTAAGTGCTTGCAAGTCAGTCCCAGTGCACTGGACTTCAGCATAGGAAATAATTGTTACATTTTAAGTTTTTTTCTGAGAAAAAAAGGCAGGAGAATGGACCAAGAAGGGGAAAATAGACAAGAAACAGGTGGTGGCAGGAACAAGGCCGAAACAAAAAGAGGGATAGAAAAGTGGGAATTCCTAGCACAAATTTCCAGAAGGTGGGGATGCTATTTATACAGACAGCTTCCCCCCCCCCCCGTATCCCCATAGTCAGGTTTCCAGTGTGTGTGTGTGAGTGTGAGTGTGTGTGTGTGTGTGTGTGTGTGTGTGTGTGTGTGTGTGTGTTTCAACAATATTACAGCTTAAATGCTTGTATTACGCTGTAAATTATATATTTTTTAATGATACTTCTTGTAATTTTTTGGTTTGTTTGTTTCAGATGTTTGTACCCAAGATTACCGCTATGTATTTATTAGGAATGTTGGCGTTTTCCTTCTACATTTCCAAATTTCCCGAGAGACTGTTTCCAGGTATGTGGTTTATAAATCAGTCTTTAAAATGATGTTATTACATCAAATTGTAGTTGATGGAATGATGGTCAAGGTTGATCAGAAAAAAGGCTACAAATCACAAAAAATGTCTACAATTTTGTGTTGCTTTAGAACCTTGGGACGGGATAGCTCAGTGGTCACAGCACTTGCTTCCCCAAACTAAGGTTAAACAGCATTGAGCATGGTTACCAAGTGGATGGGTGACCATTTGCACACCTTGGCTTCAGTACAGTCCGCCAGTTTACCCAGCTGCAAATGGGCACCTGCTCTTTTTACAGTCAGGGAAGGTAAAGCAGCGAGGGAGAGGAGATGGGTGCCGCCCTCAATATGCTGACCCCTGGAAAAGCTGAGGTCTGACACCTTGCTCCCCAATGACCTCATAGGTTATGGGACATCTTTACCTTTTTACCTTTTAGCAGAACTGTATTTTTCATTTTGGCTTTTGTTCTTTCTTTTTTTTTTATTTCAAGGTTTATATTCTAATTTGTGAATTGGATATCTTCTGTTGATTTCTGTTTAGGCCTCATGCTTTTTTCATGTATATTATAACTTTTTGAAAAATATTTTCCTGATAGTTAGCCTATCTTTACTTCTTGAAGAGGCCTTTTACATTTTAAAATCCTTATTTGTTTCATTGAAAGTTATCAACATTATCATCTGTGTAGCAATTTTAATCCTGGTGATTACATTTCCCTTTAGAAGTTAAGTGAGAAGAAAAACTCTGAACAGTCTGTATCTCCACATCATTACAAGCAATAAAGCTTTTCAAGATAATGGAAGATAACTTCACAATAGTGTTTTGCTTCAAAACCCTGTTTTAGAATGTTCATATCATTGAAGATAACATCATGACCACATGAAACAGCAGAGGTTGGTTTGTGATTGCAGGCCTGTTTGACTACATAGGGTCCAGTCATCAGTGGTGGCACATCATCATCGTCATCGCCTTTGTCTTCTGGCATCAGGCCGGCAGAGAGATTCTGCTGTACCGCATCACACATACCTGCCCTGTGTGACCATCACACACACCTACCTGTGTGTCTGACTGGATTAATTTCACTGTTGATGTATGGCTGTGGGGTGTGGGAAGAGAGAGGGGAGGATGGGTGGGGGTGGAGACAGGAGAGAAGGGGTGGGGTGGAGAGGGAGCGAAGAGTAAGGGAGGGAAAGAGAGGAAGGTAGGGAAAGAGAGGAAGGGTGGGGGAGAGGTGAGAGATAAGAACATGAAGAAGAGAGTGAGAGAAAGAAAATATGCAATAGTGTTGCGGTAAAGCTTTTGCAGTGTATTCACATAGGAATAGCAGGGGTTGGGAAATGTGCAAACTTTATACAGTTTAAGACAATCATTGTGCAGCCTACATACAGAAAGAGAGGGAGGGAGGGGAGGAAGAGAAAGAGTGCAAATGGGAAAACCAAGAGATATGGACAAAGAGCAAAAACAGGATGCAGACATTGCCATGAGAGTCAGTGGGTCAGCAAGTCGGGGGGGGGGATTTTTCAATAGAAACCTGTCAGTAAAGAATCAGCCTCATCCTCCTCATGCCCTGATCTCATAGTGTGTTAGCACAGAATTACATGTAAGTGTGTCTGATTTTTGTAGTTTTTTTCTTACCCTGGTAGGCATCTGAACAGTGCATTTTATACAAAGTGTTTTTTCAACTCAGCCAATATGTACTTATTAGAAAAGAAAGAATTATGAATCTGTTTTTGGATGTTTTTTATTGTGTCTGTTCCAGAATCTTTGTAATTATCTTAGAACACGGAGTGAAAGTGAAAAGGGTTTTGTTGATCGTACATGAATGATACATGGAGTCCTTTGTTTTCCTTCAGGGGGAGGGGGTTAAGGGAATGGAGCGAGGGGAGGGGAAGCATGTTTAGTGAAAAGAACATGGATTGATAAAGCTGTGTATAGTGATCAGAGAATACTCATAGAAAAAGAGCGTATGGATGTTTTTTATGGCAGAAGAAAGAAAAGATATACAACCCATCTTCAAGGTTAAGTAGGGAGATTTTTTTTTTGTGAATTTAGGTACCCAGACTGAAATCATTATTTTTCATTAGCATCTGGCACATGCACCCACACACATTCTCTCTCTCTCTCTCTCTCTCTCTCCTCCTCTCTCTCTCTCTCTCTCTCTCTCTCTCTTCTCTCTCTCTGTCAAACAAGAGTAGGCCATTGTGTGCTGGTGGGAATGAATGACAATATTTACAAAACTGCATGAACACAGAGACTGGGTGTAAAAAAAGCACATGCTCATTCCATTATCCTTGAAATTTAAGAATCCAAAAAGATAAAATGCATGCACACACACACATACACACTCTTTCACTCTTTCTCTCCATCTCCTCTTTCTCATACAATGCAACATATGCACGCCAAAAGAAAGACACACAATAGAACCTACATTATTTGTATAATTTACAATAGATCTACCTTTCCAGTTTGCATATTTTCCTTTAGACAGTACTAGAACAAGCACATATCCTTTTTAGAATGCCTATGCATTTAACTGATATCCAGCCTCTGTAAACAGTTTTAGCAGAATTAGGTTCAAGGGGACTTGGTTACTTAGGTTTTATTGTTGTTTTGTACAGTTTGGGTTTTTGGTGGTGGTGGTGATGTGTGTGTGTGTGTGTGTGTGTGTGTGTGTGTGTGCGCATGTGTGTGCATGCTTTATTGCAATCTTGTAACTATTGTCATGCTGAAATCAGTGATGACGTATTGTTGAACATCTTTTGTGTGCAATTCAGTAAGCTGGGTTTGTTGTTTGTTTTTACCCTGGAACTGTTTTTTGCTATGTATGTAATGGAATGATTTCTTTTATATCATATCTATCAACTGTAATTAATGGACTACAAGCCACATCACTGTCTATAGAAACCAACACACCCTTATCTTCAATAGAATTTTTTTAAAGACCACTTCAAGGAAATTTCAAATCAATGGGTATGGATAGCAACAGTCAAGTTGATCATCGTTTTAGATGGCTGCTGTCCGTCCATTTCCCTGATCTTCTGCTTCCTTCTTATTTTACCATGTATAATTGTGATCTTTATTCCACTATGTTGGGGTCTTTGCTGCCATGATTACTGTTGCTTGAGCAGGATCAAGGGCAACGGGTACATTATGTGTCACTAAAGAAAAATAGCACTTTGTATCAACTTGTCTGATCGTAAGAAACCAGTCAAGTTTTGATATTGAGTAGCCATTCAGAATTGTTAGCTAAGGCCTCTGCCTTCTGTAAATCCTATATTACCCAAGATATTGTCAGTTTTGTGATGAAACAGGAATCTTGATAAAGAATCAAAGATGAGTTGATTGACTTTTTGGCAATTAAAAAATGGTTGTGTACTTGTAATGCAGTTGTCAGTTCCCCATCCCCACAAAGTTCAGGGCATGTAGTATGTGTTACAGTTTTTGCTTTTATTCTGTAAAAGCCATTATCAGTGGCCTGTAAAAAGTGCATATTCTTAGGCATCCTTCAGTCTTGTAAGACTATGGAATTGCGTTCTAGGTATTTATTCTGGTACAGAGTCATATGTGGCTGGCCAGTCTGACATGGGAATGACAATCCCTATGGCAGAGGGCACAGATGAAGTGTGATGCTGGTCTGTCTGCCTGTGCTGCAGCCTTTCATCTTGCTCTTGCACAAGTTCTCCACAGATGTCTTTAGGGTTCTGAATGTCATCCATGATCATGACATGGCTGAGCCAGCACATATGTCTGTTTTAGCAGCATTTTCATGCTGGTGCATCCAACTCTTTCCAGGACAGTGACATTTGGGACCTTGTCCTTCCAGGTGATGTTCAGGATGTGTTGGAGGCAACGCATGTGAAAAGCATTGAGCTGCCACTCTTGTTAGGCTTGCAAAGTCCAGGACCTGCTGCCATACAGGAGGGTGCTCACAACACATGCTCTGTAGATCTGGATCTTTGTGTGCTCAATCAGCTTGCTGTTGTTCCATGCTTTGTCAGTCTAGTCATGGTGGTAGCCTCCTTGCTGACATGCTTGAGCTCTGCATCAAGCAATAGGGTGTCTGAGATATTTGAGCCCAGATACACTAAGTTATGGACGACATTCAGTTCATGGTCATTGATGCTGATGACTGGGGGAGAGTCAACATCCTGTCCCATGACTTGTGTTTTCCTCAAGCTAGTGGTTAGCCCAAAGTCTTGGCAGGCATCACTGAAGCAAGTCATGAACTGCTCTAGGTCCTCAGCGGAGTGGACAGTTACTGCTGCATGGTCTGCAAAGAAGAAGTCACAAAGGCACCTCAGTCTGAAGAGGTTGAAGAGTTTCCATCTGACCTGATTCAGAGGTAGATACCTTCAGCTGCAGGACCCAATGCGTGTTTCAGCATCACAGCAAAGAAGATTCCAAACAGGGTGGGAGCCAGAACACAACTCTGTTTCACTCTGCTCCCTATGTTGAAGGCTGCTGGTGTTGACCCGTCAAAGACAACAGTGCCTCTCATGTCTTTGTGGAAGGATCTGATGATGCTGAGAAGTTTGGCGCGACATCTGATCTTGGGAAGGATCTGAAAGAGGGCATCCCTTCTGACCTGAAAAGTGCACAAGTCTGCTAAGATTATGCTTCACTTGTGCAGTTGTACAGGATGATAATTATATGATTGCCATATAGTCTTGGACCAAACTCAGATTTTGATGTTTACAAATGTAAAAAGTTGTTGTTTTTTATCTGTGACAATTTTCAGCACGGAAAAGTGCATGCAGTAGTGGCTGAGAATTTATTTGTTTGTGAATTGACTTTGTGCATGAACCTGATCATGAGCACTTGCTGAGATTTGACTGTGATAACAGGCTTCAGTTGAAAAATCACCTGTCATATACACACCTGCTGTTGAAGGGGGCCAAAGTGTTTTATTTATTCCTCAAGATCTTTTCAATGCTTTGACCCTATGTGAAAAACTGCAATTTTCTATACTACTTCCAAGCTACAATTCTTCTTATGAAAACTGTTTGTGTCCTGAAGTGTACAAGTAAAAGGGCATTAAGCTACAAATCATAATTATGTGTTGATTTGTTCTTGTTGCCATGAAAAGTGACTATTTTGCATGTGAAGTGTTGTTGCTGTGAAAAAAGATGGTTTTGCCTGTGTGTTGATTTGGCTGCTTTTGCATGTGTGCTACTGTTACAATGCAGAATGCACTGATAGGAGGGGTGTTCTCTTATTAAAAAAAAAAAAAAAAAAAAAAGAAAGCATAAGAAGTGTTGTGGGTTTTTTTTTTCTTTTTTGGTTTCCACTGCTGTGTTGTTTGAAAGCCATTTTGTGATTTGAAGAACAGAACCCACAACAGTCTCTGGGCGTTATGTTATGAGACTGTTTGCATGAGACTTTAAAGCATCTCTCTCCTGTTTGGATGACTCTCTCTCTCTCTCTCTCTCTCTCTCTCTCTCATATCCTTGTTCGAGAGATGGCCATTGCGACCATGAGGCTCAAAGAATCGGTGGTTGTTTTTCATGTGTGATCACATTTTGCATAACAATATACTGCTTTCTTCCTTCCTTCCCCCAAACTCCATGTATTATGTTATGGTCTAAGGCCAATGTAAATAATTCAAACTGTTCAGAGTTCAGAACACTCTCTCTCTCTCTCTCTCTCTCTCTCCCCTCTCTCTCTCTCTCTCTCTCTCTTTTAAATTAAAAAAATAACAGCAGCAGAAATATAAAGGTGGAATGCATTGATGATTTATTCATTATTTTCAGCAGCAAACTGAATAGCTACACATCTACAGTCACGTTTACCATTATTTCAAAACACCAACTGACTACTGGTGTATAGACAGACAGACAACTGATCTAACCTTTAAGTAAAGCAACGAGAAGTGACACATTACATGTATCAGGACAAACTCCCCAAAACGTTTCCAAAATATAGACCAACAAATACACTTTCCGCCGCGTGTTAAAACCACACAGCCTATGACACATTCAGAAACAACTAGAGGCATCATCCATGACAGGGGATGGATATCAATGCAGGACGTCTCATCACCAAAACATACCTTGAGCCCAAACACACTCTCTCTCCCTCCAGCTTTCTGACTGCAAAATCTGGCCCTCAGTTCTCTCTACACCCAAGCAAAACAGGGACAATGAAATGATGAGAGGATCTCAAACACGCACATTCCAGTAAAACAATGAGACAATTTCATTTCTATCACCAGCATCCCTTCAGGCTAATATTAGTGAAAGACGGAACTCGCTGTCATGAAATTCACAAGCCTGAGCAATGACATTTTGTGCACTTTTAACTAATGCTGACAACTTTTTCACTTTGTCTGCTAACTGTGAAAGTAGCATGATCCTATGATGATGATAACTGCCACCTGGTCTGAAACCAAACACACAATGAAGAAAGAAAGCTGTAAAGATAGAAAGAATAAAAATTAAAAAAAAAACTTTCCAACTAAGATTTCAATAAACAGTATCTGCACATAGCAGACAGACAACAAACAAAACCAACCAAGAAATACAATCTGTAAAACGAGGGCTAGTGACACGAAAGCACAGTCACATCACTGATGGCGGAGAGAAATTGTAACTGAGCATAATTATTGCTAGAATGTATTTCCACAAAAAAAATTCCTATTAAAAAAAAGTACTCATTTTCCCAATATGCTAAGACATTAAATTAATGATCCATTCAAATAGCTGGAATATTCGCATCATTCTGGCCTATCCGTTGTTTTAAAAGAACCATGCATAAAAACAGTAACATCAGCTGGGGAATAAAGTTAGGCACCTCATCTAGCCATAAACTTGGATTTGGGAATATGCCCCTCATATGGGATTATATCACAATTCTTTTGCTAGGAGGTGAAAGAAAAGGTAAAAATGGCTGCATTAAAAAAACACCCCCCCCCCAAAAAAAAAATCCTAACAACCAAGTACATATCCTGCACGCACGCATGCACACACACAGAAGGCAATTCATACCTCCAAGGTAAACCAAAGAAACTGTAAAGTAAAAAAAAAAAGATTTTTAAAAAGCCGGACACAATATTCAGATCTATAGGCAGCATCTCTAATGAAACGCTGACCTACATGTAAAAAGCGAACATGAAGAAAACTAGAACCAGATAAAACAAAGACAAAGGAGAGTTTTCCACGGACAAGTTTTTAGGAAATAAGGATACTTCAATCATCTTAGATAAATATTCTGTATTTCTAGCCAGAAAGTCATTAAAAATGGCATTTTCTGTCAGGTGACAGAAGATGGTGATGTAAACCTGTATACATTCGTAATGAAGTAAATTCAAGATGCAGAATAGAATGAAGAAGGCTTTCACAATCTACAACACAAGGTACTACAACCGCTCAGCACTACTTCAACCATACACAAAGTTGTCTATCTACATTCATGAAATGCAGTCTGTGATACAGTCATTCTATTTGATGAGGTGAAAACTACCATGTTCTACTAGGTTTTCACTCCACATTTTGGGATCAGTATGATCTACATTCACAGTTTTTTGACATGTAATGTTCATTCCTTGCATCCACTAGTCCAGACATGCAGAATCAAAGCCAGCTGATCCACTGACTAATCCTGGAAACGTACGTTGTGAGTAACAAACGGAAGGAGGAGAGTGGTCCACATGAAACATTAATTTAGAATGGTGACGACTGTTCCTTCTACAGGACAAAAAGGCACAGTACAGATACTCTCAGGCTAGTGATACTCTCCAGCTAGTGAGGCTTACTTATACTAACATCTGCTACCATACACATCAATCAACGATACACATGCATGGAAAACTTGCTCTTTAGTCTACTAAGGATGCAGGGGGGAAAAAGCAACTAAGAATCTGACTCTACCACTTTAAGTACAATCTTGATTACATTTTACACTACACTTTTACCATTACAGAAAAGCACATTCGCATTCATGACACAACCCTTTTATGCATGTTTAGGGGGGGGTTCCCCCTTTAAATACTATACACTGGATGACAAGGTTCTGTACTACATCTCACTCATGTGCCTGCTGGCATCACAGTTTGTGCTTCAAAGCCATTCTGGTATTTACAAACAACCTGTTGTTTTAATCATATCAATATCAACATACATTCACAAACTGAAGCATGAAACCAATGTTCACAGCATGACTTATTTTCAAGCATCAACCTTTTACCTTTCCGCAAACCAACTAGGTCCTTTTTCCTCAATGACAAGTCTTCACAGAAGATTCTTGCATAATGAAATAGCAGCAAGACAAGCAAGCCAAAGCAGGCTAGTGAATGTACACACACTATCTGAAATGGTATCAGGATGAACTTAGTCTTTTTTCATTTTTTCTTGACAGATCTTATCTAACAATTTTCTTTGTTGAACGCTCGATCAGCAACTACTGTTGTCTGTCATATGAGTGTAACCTCGTTGCACTGCCATTAAGCGCTTGACAAGTCAGGCCCAGCACATCTGACTTCTGCATGGGAAAGAAACAGGAGACTGGACCACAGTGGCAGAAAATAAACAAGAAGGAGGTGACTGGAAGAAAAGGAACAAAGCAGAAACAGAGAGGGATAGAAAAGAGGGAATTCCTATCACAGAACTTACAGAAAGTAAGGATGCTATTTATACTGACTGGTCCCCAGCATCCACATGGGGGAGCCTAGTAAAATGAAAACCAACCAAAAGGTTACACAATTCTGTTAGCAATTAAACATAACACCTTAAAAAAAAATATTTAAAAATCCACGCAAAATCTTCTCTTGCAGAATTTGTAAGTCTTTTCTCGTTTGTTTATTTGTTGGTTTGGGTTTTTTTTTTGCTTGTTGGCTGAGTTAGAAAACAGATACACTGAGAAAAACAACACAAATTGCAATTTTACTTCACAGATACAAAACATCATAGCATAAAACAAATCTTTAAAAATACAATATTTTGCTTGTTTTTATTCTGTCTGCAGCTGACAAACAAATCAAAAAGAGAGACAGTATTTCAAATTACTATGTTATGTACGCATGCACATTTACAAGTACAAGCACACTCACACATACGCCAACACACACTCACCAGGCTCATGGCACAGGAACTGAAATCTTACACTTAAAAAAACATGCTTTTGTTTAAAACAATGTTCACTGTTACACTAAAAGCATTTTTCTTCTTCGTTCTTCAGCTAGAGCTCCAAACTTTACCAATGATGAGATTTAGCATGTGACCATTTGCTCACCATTAAAGTAGCTGCATTCTGACAAAATAAAAGCAGTTTCTACTTGAATGGTAGACAAACTAGGACACCAAAAAGAAGAAGAGATGTCCCTTTGATTCTGACAACTTGAGAGTGAGATAGACTCAAGAGTTTTAAACCACTGGCAGTGCGGTGTATCCAGATATACTGCCTACAGCTGCATGAGAAATGAGCGCAGGAATCCAGCCTTGAGGGGGAAAATGGCACAAACTCTAGCTTTAGTCAGTTTCTTTTGTCTAGAAAACAAGGACTAAAACTACAAACAAACACAAAAATGAGCTGGTTCTGTTAGAGAAATGAACAAAACTTTGAGCCAAATCTGCAAGTTCCACATGGCACATAGAAGAGGATGAAGACATGTTGCTGAAACCAAAATGTTTGGTAAATGTGACATCAAGACTGAGTAAGAAGTAAAGAGAGTACGTTTTATCACAGCTACTTGAAGGTATAGATAGGTGAAGGAAAAAGAGACAGATGGAAAAAGAAATAACCTTTAGACATTTTTCGAGAGGAGTTAGAGAGGCAGCAGAATGACTACCACTGTTATCTTTAGTTTCATTATTTCTTGTTTCTTCAAGTCAGTCCTACTTTAACAGTCTGCTCTTAAATCAAATACATAAAAATACTCTGGTTGCAGTTACATACGTAGATAATCTAACCCATGAGGCTAGTGGTATTCAGACTTGCACTTCTTTACTTATCTTCTTCTTTTGTCTTCATCATATACACTCTGGAGTCCTTCCTCATTGGGAAAGTTTGTCGATATGCTGAAATGTAAGCTACAGCTTTTGTTGTGTTTTCATTTACATTTTTTGTTTCTTCTGATCATACAAGCAATGAAAAAAAACCCAATGCTTTTGAATTATATTTTGTTAGGTATCAGCAGAGTATCTGAAAAAAAAAAACGTTGAAAATATAATCGTCCATATCCCTGGTTCCAATAAAGCCCCAAACCAACTTAACAGCCTTGATTTATCGTTTCACAACATGGTTGAAGGCATATGCAACATCTGGTTATAACAATATATTAATGTCTTTTCACATAACCTATATTTCTACTTTCACTGCAAAATATAACTTTTAAAGAAAAGCATAAATTAAAAAAAAAAAACACAATCAATGAACAAATTTAAACAACAATAAAATAAATAAATAATAATAAACAAATAAATAGGCATCACTTTCTTTATATAAAAAAAACCCACACACTTTTCAATCTACCTAAAATCAAAATTCAAATTCACTGACATACAGAATTTATTCTGGTTCACAGATGGGGAAAAAATCATGAAAAAGGATAAAATACAACAGAAGAACTCTTGATAATATTCAGCTTTTTCACCCCCCTGTACGAGCTAGACCTGTACAGTAAGGGATCACACCCACGCAGTGTCAAAATGATGATCAGATCTTCCGTCATAAAACGCCTATTTCTCAAAGTAAAAGAAGCACTGTTGTTACTTACACTCGTCACACTTTCTTGCCCTTATTGCTTAAAAAATCCATACAACACTTTCACATAAATTGGAAATTAAACCATAAAAGCCTTCATCACATCTGAACTCAATGGTTGATGCAATATATAAACACCCACAAGATGGAAGAAAGAAAACAATACAAAACTAATGAAGTCCTTTGGTGAAAATGTACCTAAAAAAACAAGTCTGAACAATGCAAACTTGTGACTTGAAGTCTTTGTGTTTAAGAAATGAGCACAGCAGACACAACAAAAAAATTTTAAAACTGCCACCCTCTATTACATTTTTAGTCTCCAAAGCAACTTCATTTTGAACATTCAAAATAACATGCAAATACCATCAGATCATGTACACATGTTGTGCACCCACAAACACACAGATACATGTACACCTACAATGCACACACACACACACACACACACACACACACACACACACACACACCACACACACACACACACACACAGAAATTCATCCTCAAACTCAAAAGCAATGACAAGTACACAGATTTCATAAGAAAATTCAGTACTCTGCATAGATAACTCCTCTTACACTTTACACTATGAGCCTTGCACAAACAAACAAAAAATAAAAAGAAAGAAATCAGCATGCTGCTACACAAGGTGACGCTGGCTTAACACACTGAGATCAGCACTCAGAAAAAAACCCAACCAAGATCAACCCAACCACAATCTCATACATATACAAAATGAACATGTTACAAGACAAAATTATGAATGTCAGAAGTACTCTGATAATCCTCTCTCTCTCTCTCTCTCTCTCTCTCTCTCTCTCTCTCTCTCTCTCTCTCTCTCTCTCTCTCTCTCTCTCAAATCACACTCATTAACCATCAAACACCAAAGGTACACAAAATTTCCGTTTCAAAGCCAAAATCATCGTAAAATGGAAGAAAAAGCACAAAACTGAAAAGAAAAAAATGTAAAACAGGAGAATTGAACACATTGAAGTTTGTGAGCGTATTTGGTTAGCACAGACAGTATGCACACATGCATGTGCCAACATATGCATGCTCACATATGTTAAATGTAAAACATACAAGTTTGGAAAAAAACCTGTGCAGTTAACTAACCAAATTGAATCTGGAATGTTTGTGTTCAGAAGAACTTAAGGTGTCAAGTGCTGCTCAGTCTATGTTGAGCAGAATAAACACATTGTCACATCCTGTGTAGGTCAATGGTTCTATTCCCCCAAAAAAACAAAACACCATACTGTGGACAATTTTCAGATGCATAGAACATTTCCAGGAACTGATTTAATAACTATATACACATTTTTAAGTAAAAGCGTGTCTATTGTATATAAAATCTTCTTTACATTCTGGTAAAGACTCTTGTAGCGTGAATCGGCAGCTCCCTGTTTCAGTGTTTGTTTTCCGGTGTGACAAGAGGCATATTCATCTTGTTTACCGCAGAGCTCTCAGAAACGGTCTGTACACATTAATGCACTATCCCACAGGGCAAATTTATCAATCAAAATGGAAACATAAAATATTGGGTTCTTTTTTCTAAATATGATTTACTGAATATGCAATTTGCATTATATCTGCTCCTTTGGCATATTTAATCTACAGCTGAAATCCCATCATCCATAGCTGACCAGCTTTCAGAGAAAGGCGGTGGGGTGTTAATGTGCGTGCAAGATGTTCTCCATGCATTTATACAGTCATGGAATCTGTTTATGGTTTACTCCAGAGGACACTCAGAGGAGTGGAATCAGTACAGATGTCATTCTCAGGCCAAAAGTCCCTTCAAACGTACACCCCAGTGGAGATTGAAGTGTGTGGTAGTGTCCTCAGAGACCCTCAGGTCACAAGGACGATGCTCTTTCAGTCTTGCTCTTTCCTTTATTTTGCTTATTATTCATATGTAAGGGTTCACGTATATATATGTGAATGTTCATTACCTGAATATAAATGTTGCTGGAATCAGTACATCTGAGTGCAAAAGAAAAGAACAACAAAACAACAACAACAACAAAACACACACACACACACACACACACACACACACACACACACACACACACACACACACACACACACACACACAAACTTCTAGGCATGTGCTGAATTGCTTCCTTTACGTCAGATTGAGATTCCCAATCTTCTATTTTTAAAAAAATGTATAAATAAATACATAGATCAATAAACTGAATTAAAAAGGGGAGAGAGAGAAGAGAGAGAGAGAGAGAAGAGAGGAGAGAGAGAGAGAGAGAGAGAGAGAGAGAGAGAGAGAGAGAGAGAGAGAGAGAGAGAGAGAGAGAGAGAGAGAGAGTCTACAACACCCTAGTATTTCAGACATGTCTTACTCTAGATACAACAAAAATACATGGCAGTCACTGTAAAAGGAACTGTATACTTGGTTACTGCACACCAATTGTTGTTGAACACATCCACAATAGAATAAGTATTCTACTCTCAGTACTGATTATTCTATCAAACTGTTTTTCTGTCTACTTACGTGTGGTGACAATGTGTAATACTGCAATTCTGAAGATCTGTGTCAAGTGTTCAGAGCCATACTCATCTACATCGTGACTGGGATGTGAATGATAACGATATACCATGTTGTGGCCCAAACTGACTAGGACATGTTGATTAACATATATAAAAGTGTTTTCTTCATCTGTGGACTAGAGATCAACAAAATTCTGATTATGGGAAGGACAAGAAACAAACTGTAAACTGGAATTAGATGTAGTGGAATATTATTCAAGCCAACTTCTTTCCCTAGTCTATGAAATACTGAACGACAAAAGGAAGCACATTGTAGTGGTGTTGATAAAAATGCTTGAATGCTACTCACACAGGCTTCTTTCCCTGTCTCTTTTTTTAAAAATAAAATATATATAAAAAACACTGCAGCGACAAAAAAAAACCAACTGTTTTTTTCTGTTTAACTTTAAGTATTACCAAATGCCAAAGATCTCATACTTAAAGATTCTTGAACTCTGTCAATTCAAATGGATATAATAGAAATGCACAGACACTCACCATCAAGTCATATGAAAAGTTCAAAACCCAATAGTATGATATAAACAGTGAATGTCAAAGGCGGCATGTTCCCTTTTTCATCATGCAACTGAAAATAAAACTTGACCACATACTACTGGGGGTGACATTTGCTTTTGGATGTTTTTTTCAAAGACAAGCAAAATATATTTGCTAAAGAGTTTTCTGTAAACGGTTTGATTGTTAACTTAATTAAGTAACCTTTTGGTAAGAGGATTTTTTGGCTTTAAATGCAGAGATCTCAAGTTCAAAGTAATCAACACAAAACTAACAACTCCAGAAACACATCTACAAACAAAAACCCCATTAATATTCTCATCCAATTTTTTGTTTTGAAAAGACTGCCAACATAGAGATAGAATGAATCCATATATTAACCAAGAAACTTATATAATAAAACTTTTGCATATATAAAACACTAACTACAAAAGTACAATTAATGCTTTTATTTAGATGTTTATACAATATCTTGTGAAACTAATGCCTGTGTTTGATGATGTATTTACTACTGATGGTTTCAGAGAATGTTTTTTTAGCAAAGAAACAAAACGTATCCGTTTGAAGGATTTTATCAAATTAATTCATACACACACACAAAGGAAACTTGGAAGCATCAGATTGATTAGAAACTTTTCTTTCCTCAAAATATTCATTTACCAGATTATCTTGTATCAGCTAAATGAAGATGATGCAGATAAATTATATCAACAATGAAATAAAAAAAAAAAATAATGATTTACATTCTGTTTTATCAACAATGAAATAAAAACTATAATTATGATTTACATTCTATTTTATCCACAATAAGATAAAACTATAATTATGATTTACATACTTTGTCGACAATGAAATAAAACTATAATTATGATTAATTCTATTTTATCACATAAGATAAAACTATAATTATGATTTACTACTTGTCGACAATGAAATAAAACTATAATTAAGATTTACATTCTATTTTATCAACAATGAAATAAAACTATAATTATGATTTACATACTATTACAGTCACTGGTTTATGCAATGGATATTCAGTTCACCATACTAAATAGTCTAGTACAGTTAACAAGATAATTCAGAAAGGAAAGAAACAAAAAAAATTGTGTGATTATCAGCCCTTTGAATCAGAAGACTATATCCAGCCATACCGACCTCGCAACACTTCACAAAAAAAATAAATAAACCAACACCTGCACACATATCTAAACATGAGTTTACATAGGGATGTTGAGAGGCAGGCACCCATCTATCTACACACACACACAACACACACACACACACACACACACACACACACACACACACACACACACACACACACACAATGCATGCATGTATTCACACACCAAGCTACACACATGCATGCACCAGTCTCTACCAAAGCAAACCCACATCAGTGCAAAAACACACACTATCCACACACACTATTACCACCTGCACTTGGACACTCTTTCCCCCCATAATAAACCACAACAATGAAAAGTGACCAACTGACTCAGCTGAAACACAAACCACAGCAATATGTTAACAACGCTAAAGAAGACCAGCTTTGGCTTGCATTGTAAGGTTTTCTTCTCTCTCTCTCTCTCTGTCTCTCGCTTCCCTCCAGGAAGACAGACACCATGGTCCGGACCATCACCACAGAACAGACAGACAGACAGACAGACCGTGTCCTCAGGGAAAACGCGTGTTACTTCTTCTTGACGGTGAAGGGTTCAGCAGTAGCACCAGGGGGAAAGCGTTTGTGTTTGCGCGGCCAGGTGCCACAGTCATAGCCCTTGCTGGAGGACACCTTCCCCGACTCACCTGACGAGTTGGCGGCGGCAGCAATGGGGGGTGAGCTCCCTTTGGAATAGCCGCCGGCCTGCCGCATGCCGGACATGTGCAGGTTGTGGATGGACTGGGAGGAGCCGATGCCCCCTGGGTGGGGAGGGAACTCCGCGTCCATGGAGGGTGACTCCCCCTGCTGCTCGTCCTCGTCGTTGAAACTCATGTTGGAGAAGGCAGCACTGGACACGTCTCTGACGGGCAGGTCGCGGCTGGTGCGCTTGCTGTTGCGCGTCTTCAGGCGCTGGTACTGCCCCGAGTCATTGGATTCCCACACCAGGATTTGATCCTCAGAGTCCACAGTCAGCAGGTGGTCTGGCCGCTCGGCTGCATGCTTGCTGGTGAAGGCGGGGTCCATGCCGAACAGGTCCCCACCCCCCCCTGACTGCCACTCCCCCCCAGCAGGGTGAGCGTGCAGGGCCTCCTTCACTGGGCCCCTGGCCACTGCTACTGCTGCTGCAGGGTGCTTGGCCTTCATGGGCGTGCTGGTGACGGGACCCAGCATCCTGGGGGCACTGGTCACTACGCCCTTGCTCCTGCCCCTCCTCATGGCCTGCTGGAAGGGAACCGCCCCGAAAGGATCCTCCGGGGTGGAGGTGGGGGGCATCTGCAGACCGCTGTCTCCCTGCTGGGTCACCAGGGGGGCCGGGGGCAGGGCGCTGTGAACCCCTGACCTGGCCGGGCATTGTCGGGGCTGACAGCCGACCCCGCCATTGTTTTCTGCGTGAAGGTCCCGGCCCCGGCAGGGCCTCGTCCGGGGTCAGCAGGGAGGAATCGGGGGCCAGCGGGGACACGGTGCTGGAGGACGGGCCTGTGGCCGTGGAGCTGGGGGTTCGCTTCCCGCTGAAGGGAGCGTTGCCAAAGATGTCCAGCTCCGGGCTCTGCCTGGACTGGGAGGCCTGACTGGTCTGTGAGGCGTGACTGTAGGTGACGGTGTCTGCGGGACTGACCGTCTGGGAGGAGCTCTGACTCTGACTAGCGCTGCGGGACTTGAAGGGAGCCATGGAGAAGATGTCGCCCTGCACGGACGAGGTGCCAGACCCCGTGAGGCTGGAGGGGGTTTTGCGCTTGCTGGTCTTGCGGAAGGGAGCGGAGGCAAAGACGTCGCCACTGCCCGCCGCCTCTTCGTCGGGAGAGGCCAGGGACGACGACTGCGACAGCGTCATGGCGGTGGCGGCGGAGGTGGTGGTGGTGGTGGAGGCGTTGACGTCGGCATCCACCACGGGCTTGCTGGCGGAGGAGGGCTGGGTGCCATAGGCCTGCTGCAGCTCATCGTCCTCCAGCAGGGGCCGCACCCGTACTCGTGCCCCACCACGCGGTCACCACTCACCAGGCCCGGCACCAGGCCTGGGAGGCTCACGCTCTTCACCCCCCCTCCCCCCCCCACACTGCGGCTGGACTGGGCGGACACCGGCTGGGCCCCCCCCTCCCCCTCCCTGCGCCGGGCGGCCGAGGCGCTGGCTGACACGGGCACAGGGCGGGAGCCGTACTCGTCCTCCAGCTCCTGGTAACCAAAGTCGTTCTTCTGCTCCCCGCCCTTGGGGGCCCCCGCTCGTCCTCATCCTCCGCGTAGGAAGACTGCGATTCCACGGCAAAGTCACGACTGGAGTCGTCGCCCATCTTGTCCAGGGCCAGGTTGATGTCGTCGGGGTTGTCGTCACGGTCCTCGTTGTCCTCGGTGTTGACCAGCTGCTTGTACTTGGAGAGGCGGAGAGCCGCCTTGAGGAAGTCCCTGGAGCGCGACTCCTGCTCCGGGGGCTTGTCCTCCTCCTCTGACTGGCTGTCTTCTGCTGCGTCTGGGTCTCCCGACTTATCTGCAAAACACCATTACCCTCTGTGAAACATGGACTCTGTCTGTGATGAGGGTTTGCAGGTTGGGAGTAATGACCTGATGGAAGTAAGTGATTGTGTGTGTGTGTGTGTGTGTGTGTGTGTGTGTGTGTGTGTGTGTGTGTGTGTGTGTGTGTGTGTGTGTGTGTGTGTGTGTGTGTGTATGTGTGCGAGTGCGGTGCGTGCGCGTGTGTTGTGTGTGTTTTGTGCAGTTTGCACTGTTGTAGTATGTATGTGTTGCACAAATCTGTGCTTTTAGGTTTTATTCAGTCCATTCGCTACTTGGTAATACAGACACAGTCACACTCAAAGACACACCAACGCACCGATACACTTCTCTGTTTTGCTCTGTCACAAATAGTGTGTGTGTGTGTGTGTGTGTGTGTGTGTGTGTGTGTGTGTGTGTGTGTGTGTGTGTGTGTGTGTGTGTGTGTGTGTGTGTGTGTGTGTGTGTGTGCCTGTCTGTCTGTCTGTCTGTCTGTCTGTCTGTCTGTGCGCATACATGTGTGCAAGCGTGCATGCATGTATACATGTAAACGCAAACGCAAACGCAATTTTATTACGAGGGTAATACATGTGTGTCTGTGTGTGTGCATCTGTGTACGATGTGCACTGTTATTGTAGTGTGTCAATACAATCTGTGACAGAGTAAAACCTGCTATAATAATACATTAAGGAGAGTGCATACATGTGTATTTCTCTTCTTTAGCTACTGGTAGTGTCAGCAACATCTGCTTTTGTGTCTTTAGTAAGCGCTTTTCCCTTGTCAGCACCATTACTGTTATTGGAAAGTGGCTTTGTGGAAGGTATGCTTTCATGCTGATGATTTACATGTTGTAAATAATTGATACATAACTAGATGGGGAGGGGTGTGTGTGTGTGAATGTGTGCGTGTGTGCGTGTGAATGTGTGGCGTGTGTGTGTGTGTTGTGTGTGTGTGTGGTGTGTGTGTGTGTGTGTGTGTGTGTGTGTGTGTGTGTGTGTGTGTGCGTGCTGCGTGTGTGGAATAGGTCCCCTTTGGTTGATGGTTGATAGTATGATTTTTTTTTTTCATTTCCTTGGCTAGAGCTCCAAGGTTCCCCAATGTTAAGATTTTTGCATTTGCCACCATTTTTGCCCACTGTTAAGGTAGCTGCATTTCATGAATTCATGAAGGTCCATGAATCATGTGTTGTTTAAGAATTGAGGTACAGATCTATGTTCCAGATCTGACCAGGCCAACAACAACAAAAAACCCATGAACAATGACACTTGTATTCTCATCTTCATAACTGGAAATTACTAAGACACTGGTGCTCAACACAAAAGTTGTGAGCAAAGGGAGGACCAATTCTATGGCATAGCACAGGGATGCAATATACTAAGCAAATGTGATATAGCATGGGAATGTCATATACTATGGGAATGTGATTAAGTATGGGAATGTGATATACTATGGGAATGCAATATACTATGGTAATGCGATATTGTATGGGGATATGGCGTGGTCTCCTTATCTGAAGAAGTATGTAATCTTAGTACAGATTGAACAAAGATTTCTGAAAGTTTCTAGGACTGAGTAAACTTGACTATGAAGAAAGACTGAACATTTTGAAGAAAAAGATGTTATAGTGCTAGGTGCTAAATAAACTTACCTGTGAACGTCATATTCTTGCAAATTATACCTCATATTCTTGCAAATAATAATAATATTTTTTAAAAACAGGAAAAAGCCAACAAAATAGTAGGAATGGGTATCACATTGCATTCAAGTAAAATTTGGGTACCCTTGTTCAATTATATCTAGTAATAGCTCTGTAATACAAGAAAGTGATATGATCTATTTTTTTGGTATATTCTTAATTTATTTCAGTTATTTGTCTAAATTCTTTTCTTTTGAGGATAACCACCAGACTACCCCATCCCAATGAGAAACATGTAACATAATAGAAAATTAGGAAAAAAAATTATGAAACTGATTAAATGAGCAAGTTATTGGCTATGAAGAATGGTTATAAAAAAATGGAATCTTAAATTTCAGGTCTCCAGTATCAGTAAGGCAATCTGAAATATCTTAAAATTCTTTACTACTAAGATTTTGATACTGTTAAGAAAAAAGACTATCGCTACGTAACTGCTCTTATACAAGAGAACACCCGATAGTAATAATCACACCATTTACACAACCTGACATTCTTTTCTTGAAAAGAGGTATAAACCATTACAACAGTCTGCTTACTAACACTGTCACTGCAGATAGTGTATAAGATAACACTGGCAAATTCCTCATTTTCAAACAAATTTCATCACCGAAGCTTGACAGGACATGAGCGCGGTGCACCAGAAGCTCTACTCATTTTTGTTTTAATGTCTGACTGAAGCTTGAAAGCCAAATCATATGGTAAAATGTATGGACCCCCTACCCCCCTACACACACACACACACACACACACACACACACACACACACACACACACACACACACACACACAAAATTAGCACACACACAAATTAGCACACACACACACACACAACACACACACACACACACACACAACACACACACACACACACACACACACACAAAATTAGTATATAGGAATCATTGTGCAGGTATCAGAAGCTACAAAGCATCAAATCACATTTTGATTCATATCCAAACAATTTCTAGGTACAAATCTTACATCAATTATCTGTAGGAACACAGTTGTAATGTAGTATGAATACATATCCATTACAAAAATGAAATCATGCTACTTGCTGCAGAGACTTCATGTGTAAAACTGATAATAAGAAATGACAAAGAAGTGATGCATACGCTTCAGACTAACACAGACACAAGTCGTAAGCTCCATTAAAACATGGTGATCATCAACAGCAGAATCAGCCAATACTATATATAAAGAAAGCTTCAAAAGAACAAGTATGTGAAAGCCAAAAAGAAAAAAGGACAAGTGTGCATTATTATAATAAAGAGTGCTGAAAAGTAAAAATAAGAAAGAAAAGTATGCACATTTTATGTTAAAAAGTACATACAACAGAAAAAAATGCATATAAACTGCTTTCAAAATGAAATATATATATATATTTGAGAGATGCTGAAATTTAAGTTGATTCATAAGCTTCTTGTCAGATACATACCACCTGTGAATTGAAAATACACTGCTCTAACCCAAACCATTCTTTCACATGCTATACCATATGAGGACTTTCATCAACATGCCATGCTTTCTCATTGCTCCACAATCTTTTGACTGATTCATGCAGCTAGCAATGTTCTGTGTTGTGCTTTCATTGACCAACATTTATTAGCATAACATAAACCAGAAGAGTATATATATCATCATATACAGGCTGGTGAGAATTCATTCAGCAGTATTTTTTGTGGTTTGTTTCAAAGTCAGAGGAAGAGTATACTGTACAGGATGGTGACAATTCATTCGGCAGTATTGTTTGAAGTCTCATATTTACAGGCGTTCTTACGTACTCCACAACAGTAGGAAGAGCTTGAAGTGAACAGAAAGTGGAATGGTTATGGTTTCAGCTTGGATCTTTAGGCTAAGCCATGGGTACATCAACTGCTAACAACTTCACATACTTCAAATCTGAATAATGAATACAAGTTGTCTTTCACCTGGTATAGAGCATGTGCACATGTGCACGCAATCATACACACACACACATGAACCAAACACTCTCTCTGTCTCTGTCTCTCTCTCTCTCTCTCTCTCTCACACACACACACACACACACACACACACACAACATAAACACACAAACACACACACACACACACACACACACACACACACACACACACACACACACACACACACACACACACACACACAAACACTGAACTAAGACCTCTTCCGATGTAAAATTAGATTTATTTTATTTTCAATGCGACAGTCACTACTGCGCGACAAACCAAAGCCAATTATGGAGACACAAAAATGACAAAAGTTGACTTCAATTTCAAATCACTCAGTACAGTTGAAAGTCACAGACTGCAGACATCTTCTACCCTACGTCAAAAAGATCATGCCAAGGAATGCTTAGGCATTGTTCATACCACCACGCACAACTGTCATGCAGACTGGAACAAAACTGTACGCACAGGGAAAAGGGCATTCATACTGGTCTGCACATTCTCTCTCTGTCAGTGCGGGACTGGCAGGAAGCAAGACAGAGCAGAGCCGTCTTTTCATCCACACAAGCACAAAAGTGTTTCCACATCAGTGTTAAAAAGAAACAAGCCTCATCCAAATGATTTGTTTTTTTACCCCATCCATACACATTTTTGTTTTGGCATATATGTGATCATGCGTGCATGTCTGTGTCAGTCTGAACACTGAAGTAAAGATACAGAGGGAATCACCATGTCTGCATGGTTTTTGTTTTTTTAATCTGTCTGCATGGCAATCATACGTGGCAGAATGAATGTGCCCTAAGCAAACCCCAAAACAACCAAGTACATCCCCCACACCCAAATGTTCACTCTCGCTATGTTTTTGCCTCTTTCCGGGGGTGACATTATGGGGAATGACAGAGGGGCAGCAGGAAAAAATGGAACATTTTTTACACAACTGCTCACACATAAATCATGTAGTGTTCAGCTCAGCAACACAGTCATACCATGTCAAGCTCACATTAAATTTTTTTTTAAAGATGTACAAAAAAAGCTGATCCTTGCAAAACCAAAAAAAAAAGGTGAACAGAACTTTCAATGAGTTTTGTTGCTCACATCATCAGGTTTTCATAATCAATTTGACTTTGAAATAAAATTTTTAAAAATCTTGCAATAAAAGATGGAACTCTGCACATCACAATCAGTGTATCATAATTGATTCGACTTTCACACAAAACAGTGCCAAGAACAAATACAACTTAAAACAGTCTCATATCAGATACAATGTTGATTTTTCAAAACATAAATTGATGACTAATTGCATATGATTTTACACAAACATATATCCACAAAACATCTTCAAAAACTGAACATGAAACATACATTGATGAAATGTTGCACAATTCTCTCTTTCAAATCATAAAAAATCCCAAAAATTTTCATTTCTCAAGGTTCAAGCCTTCTGAGACAATAATCTCTTATGATCTCCTATGTACTGTTACCACCTGTCGTGTGCAGTCAAAAAATGCCATTACAGACAGAACTTGGTTAATCAAAGTCCAGAAACAATCCTGCTGTATACATTTTATTCCAATCTAGAGCTCCCAGGAACATGGTTACAAAAATCAACGTGAACTGCTTGGAGCCCAGCCAAACAACAACAACAACAAAAATTCCATCAGCACAAAAAAGGCACAACATTCAAGCTGTTACTGAGAAGAATACAGCGCTTAGCCAACAAAACACATCACACTGACAATGCATGCATGATATTTAATGTCTGAAATAGTCAACTCTTTCAGTCAACAACGCAGGCAGGCTGTGCTCGGAAAAGGCAGCCACCATTCAGCTTCATCAACAAACTGCTATTACAACCAACAACAACAAAATTGAATGATAATAGAAAACTCAAAAAGAACAGAAGTTGGATGCTGCAGTTTCACTGCCAAAATCAGGTACCAGGTGGGGGCTAAGATCCAAACGATAAAAAATACTGCAGGCAGGCAGGCAGGCAGGCAGGCAGGCAGGCAGGCAGGCAGCCCAGTATAAGGTTTAAAACTATAGATCCAAAATACTCTGGAGGTCGCTCAGAGATCAAATCAAAATAGGATCATGATTATGGATTTCTCTGCCCATGATTCCAATAATATAGTTTTTGGATACATGAATAATAAACTCACAACACCTCTCAGTTTGTGATATGTGTAACTTTCTTTCTTCAAATCTAGTATACACTTCTCTGTCATAAGGTCCAAGAATGATGTCAAATTTCAGTGCACATAGTTACACCAAGATTTCACCATCTGGCTTTTCTTTTCACTCGCTTTCTCTCTTGTGTACTTAATGAAACAAGTTTGGTTTTTTTTATTTAAGTTTCTGCTCCTTGTACTTTTATCAAAATATTTCAAACTGCTATAGAAAAAAAAAATTTCAGAGTACAGTGCAAATTTTGAACATCCCATTGTCAAAGCAAAACCTGATTTTCATCCAGGATACTTTTCGAAAGACAGTGCCACAGTGTTTTGACATTTGTAGTCAGATAACTGTCAACTGATTTCAACACTTGATGACCAAACAATAAAACCCTACCAATTTCAGTACACCACCAAATTATGAACCCTCAACTTTGAAAAGATCATCTTGCTTGTTTTCAAGCCTCACAATAATCAATGGATGCCACATTCATTTAGAAACAAAAAACAGGGACCACACTGAGCACTAACCCACCCTACCAATGACAAAACTACATGACAAGCAATCAGTTCTGGTCCCTTCCACACTGACAGCTAGCTGCAAATGCCACACACCCTGATGTCTTTCTTTGCCCGCAGCACTAACAATACTAACAAACAAACAAACATTTCTCTTTTAAACCCAAACAAACAATACTAACAAACCAAATATAAAAAAATTTATAAAAAAAAAAAAAAAAACTGAAAAACCAAATGACAGTATTCCTCATTAGCCAGTCTCAACAAAAAAGCTCAAGAAAAGTTATTCTAATACCTGCAAAATGGTGTGTTTTAAGTCTGTATTTTATTTTGTTCCCCTCATGTCTACAAAAAACAAAAACAAAACAAAAAATCAAGCAGAAACAACTTTCATTGCATATTCTTTCCATCCAAGTTTGTTGCTCTCTCTCTCTCTCTCTCTCTCTCTCTCTCTCTCTCTCTCTCTCTCTCTCTCTCTCTCTCTCAATATATTTCTCCCAGTCACCAAAGCACTACTTAAACCTAACCAAAAGCAATACTTTATTCAGAGAAGAATCTGTGAGCATTTAAGGAGATATAACAATATACTCCTAATCAAATATCAAAAGCTTAACAAAAACAAACAAGTTTTAAAAAACAAAACCCCAAAAATGTGAGGACACAAGAAAAATCTATATCATCCATATAACTCCGAAGCAAGACACACAAAAAAAAGAGGAAAAAAACATGCATCATACGATCTTCAGAACTTTTTCATGTCATAAACTTGCTTGTGTCCAAAAAGTGTTCCTCATCTTATCACATACATTCACAATGCCACTTGTTACTTCTCCACTTTGTAATTTGGAGAGACTTCCAGATTTCAATATAAACAGCATGGTGAACAATAATACTCAAAGCCCATAAAACAGCAGAAGCAGCAGCACACACCAAAATAAAGTAGACTGGCAATTTACTTATTCCTGGTGGGAAAAACACTAAAAAGCAAAAGATAGGTAAAAAATGCCTACTTTTTAGATGCACAGAAGAATTTTTTCACAAACAAAAAATGAATCAATCAGTCGTGCAGAACATAGAAAACAAGAAAAAAAAAAAGAAGAGCAAAATATTCTAGCACTGAATTCCCAGAAGGCAAGAATACCATTGATGACAAAAATCATTTAGAAAAAGCCTGTAGCACATCCATAGGGGCAAATAACAGTACTGAAGAGAAAATGCAGAATTAACAGATGATGAGGATATCACATCATTTTCATGGGACTTACTTAGGCATCCTTATGGAACAGGCTATAACCTCAAATTAGACTTCAATTCATTTGTTGTCTTACTAAAAACCACTGCCTTTCAATTCTGTTACATCCAGTTCCAGCAAACCATTTCCCCACCTGATTGTCATTAACCCCTGTCCCCGCTTGACTATCCTTATTTCCCACATAGCGACATGATTATCATCCACCCTTTTCCCACTTGACTTGATTATCACCCACCCCTTTTCCCACTGATATCATCCACCCTTTCCCCACTGATTATCACCCACCCCTTTTCCCCACTTGACTTGATTATCACCCACCCCTTTTCCCCACTTGATTATCATCCACCCCTTTTTCCCACTTGATTATCACCCACCCTTTTCCCCACTTGATTATCACCACCCCTTTTCCCCACTTGATTATCACCCACCCCTTTTCCCACTTGATTATCACCCACCCCTTTTCCCCACTTGATTATCACCCACCCCTTTTCCCCACTTGATTATCACCCACCCCTTTTCCCACTTGATTATCATCAACCCCTTTCTTCACTGATTATCCTTTCCCCCCCAACTGATTATAACCAACCCTTTTCCAAACCTAATTTTTATCAATCTCTTTTTCCCACTTGATTATTTTCAGTCACTTTTCCCCATGACTATCCTTTCCCCCCAACTGATATCACCAACTCCTTTCCCCACCTGATAATGATCACTTTCCCCACCTGATCACCTAATATTCCTCCTTGATTATCCAATCACTACATTCCTTCCTTGATATACTCTAGCTGTGAACTGTGCCCAAAACACAGGCCTACTGGCTGTGTCTTCCTTTTACCCTCACATTTGGGTTTTCATTAAGATTCCATGGTCCCTGTCTTACTCATACTGATCAGAGGCTTTTTTGAAGAAGGCTCCTCCAAGGCAAAGGCAAAAGACTTTGTGGTCCAAACTCCTTTCAGGATTGCTTTTATTTCTCTTGGTGGATAGAGACACAAAGGAAGATCCTCAACTTAAGATTTAGTTAAACCTGTCAATATATTTTAAGAGACATTTCCACAAATAATTTATTACCACATACATACGCACACATATACAATGGATTACATGAAAAATGTTCTGAGAACTGAATGACTAGGTCTGCTATCTTCCACACACACATGCCTTCACAATGGCATGTACCCCCACACCTCCTACACAAGCACAACTCTACAAAATAAACATGAACGCTCACTGGTAAATCAGATGTAATTCACAGTGACTTGGTAGACTGGCAAAAGCAGAGCACTGGATGAGAAGCCCTGATGGTCAAAATAAAAGCATATCACAATACGATTTGGGGTCAACTGTCAGAGGAGATACATGAATCATATACAAGCCAAAGGCCTGACTAGTTGCATCCTAGAAAAAAAACATACCTGTGGTTTTTATAAGCCACTAACACCATTTCTTCCTCATCTCGTTTATATAGTTCAGCTCATTGCTGAAACTTTCTCACATCTGTCACAGCATGATTGAAACCAAAATCAATTCACAATACCGTGGTGACAACTGGTAGCCTCCCAACAACAATATGTCAGGTGTATAAACAGGGAGCATCATACACAATATTTTGCTGACATGTCATAGTCACTTCTTTATCCAAACCAATCTCATTCAACAGAATTTGGCCAGCTCTTTCCCATGGGAAAGCTTTCTTTAATATATAATAACCACAACAGGACAACAAACGCTGTAAGTGCGCTATATCTTTTCTGCACCATGGGTTTAAAAAGCACGAAAGGATATACATTATGATAAAATGTAAAAGCATTTCATACATTTAAGTTTCTGGTTAAGTTTTTTTAAAAAAGAAAAAGCAAGGGAGGCAACCCCATACCATGACAGTACGAAATCTGATGCAGAGCTGAAGGTGATTAATCACTAATCATTATTGTGTAATATGTGTAGTGTCCTACACATGACCATATGTAACTGCCGTATACAGTGCTGTTAACAAAATATTACACTTTGCAAAAAAAATTTGTTATGAATTTTGTTGTTTTTTAAAAACAAACAAAAAAACTTTTGCTTCTAATTTTCAAAAACAAAAATACCAGCCAATGAAACCCGCCATTCAAATATTTTCCCTGAAGTGAAATAGGAGCCAAAAGGAAAAAGAACACAAAAGAACAGTAACAACCTACACAGGGCACATTTACATATAAAAAAGATACCTCTTTATGATATTTTTTTACAGGGGGAGAGAGAGAGAGAGAGAGAGAGAGAGAGAGGAGAGAGAGAGAGAGAGAGAGAGAGAGAGAGAGACAGAGACAGAGACAGAGACAGAGAAGAAGACAGAGAAGAGAGAGAAGAAGACAGAGAGAAGAGAACAAAACAAAAGAAAGAAATCTACAACACAAAACATACTGATTTGCCCAGAGAGTAACAGTACAAATAGCAGAAAACAACTGAAAAGAAAAAAGATGAAGTAAGGCCCTCCCCTTTCCTCTTACATGTATGCAGCATACACACACAAGCACAGACAATACATGTATCCATAATCATGGTAGTGTGTCCCCTCCCCTCCACAGACCCCCAATACTCTGTAATTAAAGAAACCCTCACCAGCTACCAACTTCAATCCCAGTCTTTTCCACCTAGTACCTCCGTAGCCAGATTTAATAAAGTCTGTCAACTATGGTAGTACTTACTGAACAAGACTCTGTCATTCTTTAAAATGACAACAACAGTAATGCCATTCCTTTTTGTAAGCACACACATGCAGGCACATACACAAAAACACACAGACAGACACCTGCATACATTTACACATGCATGTACACACACACACACACACAATTCATATATAAACCAGTCTTAAGACTTCTGGAAAAACGCTGTTTTCACATCCTTGCTTATCCATCTTGAGCCACTAAATCAATATAGCCAGATTAAAAATCAACAACAACAACAAAGCGAGACAGATCAACCAAACAAACAAAACAAAAAAAAACCATGGGACACGTCAGTAAACTAAAGATATGTCATGTCTGAACTCAACAATCACATTCAAGAAGATACAATCTTTAAAAAACTGTAAAATGATACATCAGACTATGATCATGAAAAAAGCACTGCAACATATGACTTGACAATAAACCATTACCAAAGACACACACATTTATTGACATATGTATGTAACACGTGATTCAGTAATAAAAACCATTCAAAACCACACACTCACTGACATAACATGTGAATCAACACTAAGATCCACCAAAAATGCACACTCATCAACGTAGTCAGTGAATCAGCAAACCCTACTGAAGACACACACTCATCAACATTACAACTTGACGATGATTAAAAGATATGAATGACTGTTAAAAAAGGTGACGCTATCTATGTATGGATTATCTGGATATATCTGCACTTTGTAAATCATGAGTTGAGCCATTTGCATTGTCGCAGACAACAGTTCTGGATTGAATTAATCAAACTATCTACGCATGATACAAACACAACAGGATTTCACTCACCAGTGAGGATTTCACAACACCCATGAATAGTTACTGCTAACATGCTAAAAAACAACATTTTACAAACACAATCTCCCATACACTTTGACTCACAAGATGCACACTGGTAACTGAACAAGCCAATAATTTTTTTTTTAATTTTTAAAAAGTGGAATAAAGTAAAAAGCATAATGACTACAGTCAATACATGAAAATGGAAGTTACCACTAAAATTGAAATATCTTTAAGATACACTGTTACCAGACTAAGATAATGTTTTGCCTATTCCAGACTGACAGCATGATCTGATACCATTAGACAGAGAAATTACAGGAGCTAGAGAGGTCATTCCCTTACTGAGGGAGTTAAAAAGCGCTAAGTATCTGTATACTTGCTTAAACATTACTTGTGTTCTACTTTTAACAAAGCGTCCTCCTGTGAATGGATTGGCAGCAATATGACAGGCTTATTGGTGTTCTAAAATACTTCACTTTCAACATAAAATGGCTAAAAAGAGTCCATAAAAATCATGGAAAATTAGGGAGTAAAAACCACCTTCCTTAACAATGCAAATCTGTGATCTACATCTACAAAGACAACTGTGAAAAACAATTGAATGACAGTCATATATCAGAGAAGGGGTGGAAAAAAGAAGGAAAAAACTTCGAAGAAGTCTAGCAGGAGTCCAATCAACCGCGATGTCTTCCATTACTATTAAAAAAGTGTTTCAACAAAACTGTCGATGTGTTAATTAAAATATATCCAACAAAGGAGCTGAATATGCCAAATAATACTGATGCAGTAATAACTGTGACCTTCACACGAAAGCTGAGGAAGACAGGAAAGAACTGACACTGCTACTCAAGGATAACTACTTGTCTTTTTATGTAACTCATGGCGTAATTACTGTACTAAAACATTTGAGGTTAAAAACATACAATGTTAGAATTTCTACAATAGTGTTTCCTCAACTTAAAGGCAGAGTTTTGAAGGAATAAAAACCATTTATTTTAAAAATGCAACTGATGGTGAGTCTTCTTTATAGTTCCTTTTTTAAATTACTTGTGCACTTCAGATTTTCACTTTTTTCTTCTTCTTCAGATTGAATACATCTGCTTTAAAAAAAAAAAATTAAGATTTTTTTTAAAAAATCTACCCCACCCCACCTCTCTTCCAAACTGTTTCTTTAGAATTTTTACTCTAAAATGTAGTATTTCTTAAAGCATAAAGCTATGAACATGATTGTAATGATAAAAAAAGAAAAAAAGCACATTAAACTATGAGCCTTTACTATGTTGAATGAGACATAAAAGACCGCATACATGCCAGAAAAAGAAAGATTATCACGGTTCACTATCCAAAATATGTCTCCCCCCCCCCCCCCTTTCCCCAAATTTTGCCACATAATGATTATACAAACTGTGTGTTATCTCAAAGACTAAATTCTTTAATAACAACACATCTCATGGACAGAAAGACAAGAACTGATGAAAAGCATTCAATTTTTTTTTCTCTGCACAATAATCTGATGCACAATAATGATTCAGATTATACAATCTACATGTTGTCTTAAAAGAATTCTATATCTAAATGACACCATATTTATGTTCAGAAAATAAAGAAGGATATAAGAAGAGTTTAATAAAGGAATGTCATTAAAATAAAATAAAAATTAAGGGATCTTTTTTAATAGTGCTTTTTTTCTTTTTTTTTAAAGTTTTCTTCTTTTTTTTGGGGGGTGGGGGGGTTATTTTCACATTTCACATGTCCACTTTGTTTTTCTAACCATGGTCCTCACAAAAAACACACACACAAAAAAAACACCCAAGTAAAAAGTAAGCTTCCTGAAAAGCTATGGAGGAGATTGCAGAGTCTCTCACTAGGAAATAGATCCTCCTATGGAACAGCCAATTCTAGACACTGAACATTAACACCCCCTTGGATGATGAACAGATATTATATTATATATAACAGGGCCCAGAAGCCAGCACCTTTACCACAGACAAGTCAGAGAAACACAGAAGATGAGGAAAACCAACAACCCCAGGGCACGACCAACAAGGGAACTGGACACCACTTCTGCATGCGCATGGAATGATCAACACTCCCAGTCCTCTATCAATGTTAGTGTACAGTATGTACACCAAGTACAGCCACAGCACAATTCTTGGAGTCCAATTTTAGGGTTGCTTTCCCTCCAGGGAGAGAGCTTGTTGCCACTTTTTTTCCCCTTTTTTTTGTTCCTTTAGCCCCATGAGGAGGGTCATAAGGCTAGCAACTCTACTAGATCAAACAGCAGCCACTGTTCTATCAAAACAAAGACCCAAGACTGGTGGACTGATGTCAATACCTTGACAGAAAACATTTCTTTTCTCAAACCACAACACAGCAAATTTTTTCATTACTCATTCAATGAGGCAAAACTCCATGTGTTACCTATGCACAGATACCATACCCACACAGACACAAACACAACTACAGCAAATACACTTCTTTTTTTTTTTAAGATAGATCTTCTGGATGAGAATAAACAGAATAATCAACTGACCAAAACCGTAAATGAATGGGTAAGAAAAATATTGCAACAGAAGTTTTAAGTCATGATTTGCTTATCATGCAATGCCAAAAACGCAAGCTAGGTTTGATGTGAGACAAAAGTTCTTTTCAAAATATTTGAAAAATCAAATCCCCATCCCCAAGGGAAAAAAATTTAAGAGGAATGTATACAAATATGTACTTTATTTCTTTTTTCTGCATCAAATACTCAAGTTTGAAATTTTAAAAAAAAAAAAAAAAAAGGACAATGAAATTGTGTGTGTGTGTGTGTGTGTGTGTGTGTGTGTGTGTGTGTGTGTGTGTGTGTGTGTGTGTGTGTGTGTGGTGTGTGTGTGTGTTCTTGTGTGTGCACTGTTTCAAGGTCAAAGCTTTTGTGACCTGAATCAGCATACACCCCCTGAATCCATAAACATACAAGCACAAAATCATACAGAAATAATAGACATGTGCGCTTAGTTCAATGGACAGATTTTCAACAAATGATCTTAAAAAAAAGTACTTTACAAGTTTTCAACAAATGACTGATAAAAACTGTTTCTTGGTTCACCCCTACAACGTCGACCCTTTCCACACATCCAGAAAAAATCAGCACAAACAGCTTTTAAGACACATGATTGATCGATCACATTGTGAGCTCAACACACCATCACAGTCCTTGCTCACTTAATTAATTAAACATGTTATCCCATGGACACATTGATCAACAGACCAGGATGGAGCAGTTAATTAAGCATCAAACAAAACCAAAAAAGAAGGTGGCAGCAGCTTGACAACAAGTGACAGAAATCCTACACACGTCAGTCAGTCCAAAGCCACCAGTCAACACACTCCTTTGGCAGGTGCAAAAATGACACAGTCTCCAAAAAAGATTCAACACACTCCTGTGGCAGACACAAAAATGACACTGTCGCCAAAAAGACATCATTTCTGTCAATAAGCAGGAGGACTGACTGACTGACTGACTGACTACAAGGAACAACAGTGAGCAGAGGGAAGCATGAAGTCGCACTTGTTGTGGCGCTGGATTGCAGACTTGCTTGTGGAGAAAGATCAGAGGCAGCAGGGGTGAGGGCAAGATGTCGGTGGTCCTGCCAAGTCCCGAAGATTGGCTGAAATCTGTCCAGGGGGAGGAGGATGGCAGGGCGACGACAGAGGACACAGCTCCTCAGGCTGAAAGGACAGGGAGACAGGAGTCAGAAGATGCGCATGCAAGTCATGCAAATCATGGCACAATACATTTCATCTCTACCTGCTTTTTGATACAATAAGAGACTTTACTGTTAGGTTTAGGTCCATGTTAAAATCCATTCAAGATTTCAGTTTCGACACTGAGAAAGCACCACATCTGAGCTTGACAACAAATCTGCAAGCTACTCCATAGTTATGATTTTATTACATGCTGGTTTCAGGAGAAAAAAAATTTCAGTTCATTCCAAATTAACTATATTCAATAACACCTCTACATCCAGAATATTGCTTTTTCTGAAAAATCTGGAAGAAAGGGGTGTTTGAACTGCCACACCTTTCTAAATATTTTTTGTATAGTTCTAATTTTAGCCTCTCCAAAAAACATAAAAAAGTAGGATGTGTTAAAGATTTCAGGACATCTTTCGTCACACATTGCACAGTAAGTAAAGTCTGTCTTCACATAATCTAAAATGTCACTCTTTTCTTCTCACAAATGTCAGGACTCAATAAAATCATGAAAATATGCCACAGACTCTATAACTATACTTCACTGGCAGTGTTAAACCCAAACATGCACATGATATGGATATACTCTACTGCATTCTAATTCTTATGTATATATACCCATGTATTTTATTCTCAAATTTAGCACAGCACATGACCTCCAGTAAAACATACAGGCACACACAACCACACAGACACAAAACACACACATACACACACGCAGCACACGCACCACACACACACACACGCGCGCGTGCACACACACACACATGGCACACACACACGCACCATACACACCATCGCACTGCACACACACACACACACAAGCACGCATGCACACACCACACACACACACACACACACACACACACACACACACACACACACACACACGCACACACACACACACACCACGACACACACCACACACCACACACACACACACACACACACACACACACACACACACATGCACACACACTCCAACTTGAATATTAACCAAATTAAGTGCTTAGAAAACTAACTGTGTGCCTGCCTGTAATGAGCTGACTAAAGCAGTGACTGAGGGCCATGGTCAGTGAATGGATAAGGGACGGGCTTCTGAATTAATACAATAATCCTCAAGTTCTTCATCCCAAGTCTGAATGGTGGTGGTAACTGGCAGATTGTGGATAGAGACACTACATTTTTCAACTTCAACATCAGCTAATACACAGACCTGCCAGTTCCTTCTTTCCCTTTATGTAGATTACATGCAGTAAAAGTGCATGGGATAAAGATCCCAAAAGACATGTCAGTGTTTCATGAAATGTGAAAATACATTCACATCTAGAAAGTACCCTGCATTTTCAACAGTGAAACAGGCCAAGCAATGCTATGCAATTGTGAAATGGATTATAAAGTTCCACAGGCACTGACACCTGGAATGAAGTGAAAACTGACCCAACTTAACCTTACAGGGTTGTTAAACATTTCTGATCTATATTTTCTTGTGTTCCTCAACTACAGCTCCAAGGTTCATCAATGATGAGACTTTGCATATGCGACCAAAGGTAGCCACATTCCAACTTCGGGAATGTATGCTAGGTATGTTCATGTTTTGACAACCCACTGAATCCTAACATGTATTATGAGATCTTTAACATGCATATTTGATCTTCTGTATGTGTATATATCCACACAACAGAAATAAGGTCCCATCAGGGCTGCTCTTGAGTTAACCTAGGAGACTGTAAAAATCCCCAACCTTAAATCACCAGATGCCACTGAGATTTGAACTCATGACTTTGTGAACCCGAGGGATTGAAGTCAAACATCCTTAACCACTCAGCCATAGTGCCTATCTGATCTCATTATGAAAACAAAAGCCCAAAATTTAAGGTGTAGAGGAGGAAAAAGTACCTAAAAGCTACAAAGAAATATGTTAGAACACTTTTCAAACAAACAGTGAAAACAATTAGACTATTTACAGAAAAACTACATCAAGAAACAGCAACAAAAACCAAACAAACAAAAAGCAACCAAAAAAAAACAAAGAAGAAGAAGAAAAAGCATGTGCTGATAACTCAACTCAAAGAAAAAATAGTAAACTGGACACAGGTGAACAATCAATATGTACAGAAAGAGACCTAGACATCCTGCATAAAAAATTCTTTAAAATTTTTGTTTTGTTTTTGCTTGGGGGGGGGGGGGGGGGGGGGGAGGAATACGGCAAAAGAGAAGGAGACGGAAAAATAACTATCAAGTCAAGGGAAAAAAAGGGGGGGGGGGGTTGAGAGGTGATATTGAAGGTGCAAATGAGGAATACACTGCAGATGGGTTTGAGCAAAGTCACTGCTGTTGGGGAAATACATAGGAAGGCATAGAATATATATATATATATGTGTAACTCTGGCCGGTGATACATGAGGAATCTTCTTTTTCTTTCGTGCAATTCATAATGATTATTGACAATAACTACAGCAATTCACTCTGTATATTTACAACCTCCTGCAGAAACTATGAAACGAATTTTTTTTTTTTTCAGATTATGCTGACGATGTCACAGAAGAAAAGCTGTCTACATGCTACATCAGAAAAGACAGTCTACGCACAGCTGGCAAGAAGGGACTACACAGAGGAGGACATGTACAGCTTGTACATAAGGAGGGAACAGGAAAGGACAGGACATCAACACATAACGATGGCATATGCACACACAAATATGCATGATTTCATTTTACTTGTCTGTATATATGTTCATGTGACACCACACTCACACACACACTCACTCACTCTCTCTCTCTCTCTCTCTCTCTCTCTCTCTCTCTCTCTCTCTCTCTCTTCTCTCTCTCTCTTGTATGTATTTATTTGTGTTTGTGTGTGTGTGTGACACACACACACACACACACATACACGCACGACACCACCACCACCACCACACACACACACACACACACACACACACACACTCCTCTTCTACCTCTCTCTCTCCTCTCTCTCTCTCTTCTCCTTCTCTCTCTCTCTCTTTCATGTCCATATGTCCATTCCCACACATCCCATTAGCATGCACACACAATCCCTACCATTCGAAGAGTATAGACACTACCTGCCAGCCTCAGTACTACTGTCACAAAGCATAAGGAGACAGACACAACCCTGAGAGTCTGTGGCACACTTCTTTCCATCATCAGTTGTGCTAGACCAAGAAACAGGCGGATGATACCATGGCCAAGGGAGAACCAGCTTTTTCCCCACACAATACTACAGTTTTCTTAACCACCAAAAGATATTCCAATGAAAAGAACAATTCACGTGGCTGACCATTATATGCAGAAGTGATTAGATGTCTTTTCAACACTATTGCCTTTGTATACTTTTTCAAAGATTAAGGAAGAACCTCTCCATAAGTGATGTTCACTTGGGCAGACTGAAGATCAAGAACACATCTCTTCTCTGAACATTTAGTGTTGTATGTGTCAGAAACAGCACAACAAAAAAACGAAAGATGGTAATTTTGCATAAACATCATAAAAATGTACGAAACAGCACCCCAAATTTGTTTTAGAAAACACAAGGCCACAAAACTTTAGTTTGGAGGGGGGGGGCTTTTTTTGTTTGTTTTTTATCAGAAACTTCTTAGTCACTAAGTGGACAGAGAAAAAGGGAATATCATTCTTTCCATAAATCAAAAGAGTATTTTCCAAAGCTGGCTTTCTCTGTAGGCTGGGAGGAGCATACTGAATGGTTAAAGTGACATACTTGTCATTCTAATATAAAAGTCCTGAAGTAGCCTGTTCAAATCTTGGCACTGCCATCATAAGTGTGGGAATTTTCATGTTTGTCTGAGTAGAAGGTAATGGAACGTCTTCTCTTTTATATATATACTTTCTATTTTTCTCACTGAAAGGTACAATACATCATGACTTGGGATCTTGAAGGTGGAGATTTGGGTGATGAGGACAGTGGGACAGTCAAGGAATCTTTTTCTCTGAACCTTGTGTGTTCTGGAGTTCTCTGATAATGACTTGTTCTATAAATGTGTTTTTACTAAATATTTATTTTTACCATATACATATTCATTCTTTCAAAAACATCCTTGAAAAATCTCCTCCCCTATCAAATACCTTGTGCTGGAAAGAGTATCGGTACATAATCTGAACCTTTTCTATACACAACTTTTTTGTAAACAAAGCTTTTGGTCTTGATCAAGCCTGCGATGAAATTTTTCCAATATTTGCACAAAGAATGTTTTAGACATTTTTTTCATAATTTCTAATTCAATTTTTCTTCTTCACTTTCTTCACATTACAAATAGCAACAAAAAACAATACATTCTTTCAAAAACAGGCTACACTTTTTCATGATTAATACATCCAATATGAATTTACATATTTAACACTTTTACATAATACATACCCTTTTCACAAATTAAAAAATCAAAAACATCCATTCATCAAAGTTATAAAAGGGGGAGAAGAGTATTCTCAGATTATCTGCCTCTTTTATATTCAAAATCATCTCTGAAGTTGGACTGTAGCTACCTAAATGGTGGGAAAGAAATCATTTAAGTAAAAATCCCAACATTGGTCAACCCCAGCCAAGACATGGGGGAAAATATAATATTCAAAATCTATCCAACTTTAGCCCCAAAGTATTGGATACATGCCAATAAAAATGTTCTACCAACCAAAGAATCAGACAGAAATGAAGGCATGCTGCATCACACCATATTCCCAAAGCCATTGTCAAATCACACACACTACTGATTTAGTGACAGCAATCACAACATCTTCAAAAAATACTACAGGGCATTCCCTTAGATATCAAATAAACATAGTCGACAAAAGTGAAAATTTATTGAACAACAATACAAACTTGCCCAACTGCAAAGAAAAAAAATAGTAGTGAGGAACACCCCAAGCCATAACAAAATGACTTTTTACACTGCCAATCTTTTATCGGAACAAAACTCGTGAAATATTTCAGATTGTGAGTTCCTCCTGTGACCAACATGCTTATGAAGAATGACAAAAAAGCAAAAAATAAAACCATTGTGAATAGCAATTCCCAAAATAAAACTTCACCCCTCAATGGTACGGTGTGGTGTGGTGTGGTGTGGTGTGGTGTGGTGTGGGTGTGTGGTATGGAATTAGAGTGGAGTAGAGTGGTTGTGGTGTGGTGTAGTGTGGTGTAGCGTGGTATATGATACAACGGTATGGTATGTATGGCATAATATGGTGTCTGATATGGTGCATATCATAAATGATAGGATGTGATAAGATACCATATGATAAAATTTGATACAATACAATAAGAAATAAAACTGAACACCATTATATGTAATGATACTTTTCAGACTTCAGATCCAGCCTGATGACAATCACCACTACATCACAATCAGAGGTTTACAATCTGTTATGATCATTCCTTCCTTCAACAGGAGCTTCCACTCCTCTCCAGGGACCTTTATCAAAAACTAAGAGGGGGGGGAGGGGGGTGGTTACTGAGCCTTTCTTTGATTTACTCCTGTGATGCTACAGCTGTTCAGCTTTAGTTTTGCCCGCACTCTCCTCCCTCCAATAGGCAGGGGATGTGAGGACAACAAAAAGTGATAACTGCACAGCAATGCAAAGCTTCTTTCCCACTATCTAGTTTTCACTGTGTCTGAAAGTCTGAAATACTTATCAATATGATAGTGAGCAAATGTTTCATTTGCAGAAACTCTTGCATACTTTTAACAACATAATTTAATCTTCATTCAGCTAATCTCTGAATTGGGGCAAGATTGGTGAGCAAAAGCTACATTTTCAACACAAAAATATATTAAAATGATTTCATCATCAAAAATACCTTCTACTTGCAAAGCTCTGAGGCCACTCTCACCATACCTACAGCTACATACTCAAAACATACCCCAAAAATCTTACCAGATTTAGATTTCAAACTACAGTTAGTACTGCAAGAACTTTACAGCTGAAGACAAGAGAGAAGGAAATGTTAATTAAAGGTCTTTAAAAGAGAAACATAAGATTACAAAGCAACACTGCATGTACAAAAACACGAATCATCCATTTCAAACTTTTCTAACACCAGGATAAGAATTTATTTCCAACAAAATAACTTCACAGCAAATGAAACTACACAAAAAAGTACATGAGAAACATCCAGAGTTCCAATAAAAGATACAATTTTCAAATTATACATTCAAAAATGACTAAAACAACAGTATTAGAAAAAAATCTTATGGGACAAGCATCATACAACACTTTGGTGAATTGCAACAGTTCAGTCACTGAAAGAGTCATAAGTCATTTCATTGTCGTTTTCATATCTCCAGATTACTATTTACTACAAGGTTCAGTATATCTTTACAAACATCTGCACAGAGAGAGAAAAGACAAAATATTTCACAATAACACATAAACTATTATATACAAGGAAGGTTACTGACTTTAAATGATATACAATACAATTCAAATATCTAACCTGGTAAATTTGACCAATACACATAATACTGACACGGATCCTACCTGAAAATGTGATTGGTGTGTAAAAAAAATAATATAAAAGATTGACATGTAAATATTTGAGAAGATTATGTTTTTATAAGCATGACCTGTGCGTGCCATAGAGAATCAAAACAAACTTCTTTGCTAGATGTAAGGATAATGAACAGTGTGAACTTGAAGCGTCATCAGATAGATCTATCCTCAATGAATTACTGCCTGGGGCATGGCACAGCACTGACACTTTTATCTGAGCACAAGATGCTTTACTTGCACCAAGGATCAGGGTTTATTATCTCATCCAAAGGATTTGCAAGGCAATGGAGTTGGAACCTGTGTAAAAAATCCCCTTTGACAAACAGATCATAAAACACAAGTCCTTGTATCCCATTTTAGAGCCTATGTGAAAAATCCCGTTGACATCCGTAATACAGCTAAGAAAACTTATAATTCCCCACCACACACTCTCCCTACAGAACTATTTTGTCCCTGTTATGTCTACAACAAAGCAAATTCCAAATAATCCTCTCTGAGCCAGCATACTGCATTTTATCATCTATTGCATGAACACTAATTCACTCAGGTTAGTTTTGGGTTTGGTAGGGTTTCAGGTTTTGTTTTTATCTTATTTTGAACAAAACACAATTATTTAAATGAGCAATTTAACACAATAAATAAATGTACAGTGTCTGAAAATAAAATCCTAAATCATAATCCATGGCCACCAGCTCTACAATTTGTCAGATCAGCAACACAAACAGAGTGCCAAAAATTACCAAACCAATCATTTTTATTAGAAAAGTTATTTTTTTACAAATCATATGATGTTGTTTTGTTTTGTTTTTTTAACAAATGAAGTTCTTTCTGAGTTAAATGGTTTTCATACAAATGATATGATAGCTATATATATATATATATATATATATATATATATATTATATATATATATATATATATATATATATATATATATATATATTAACAAAAGATTTTTATCTCAAGTTGAACATTATCTTTTTCTGTATAAGTTTTGATTAACACTCCTCTCAAGGCTTATTCCCCCTTTTACAGATCAAATAAACAAAGTGCTTTCTCAATAACCACCTACACTCAAACCTTACAATCGAACACAGATTTAGAGTTAGTGAAGGGACAGAAGGCAGGAGCATGAAAACAACAAAAACTCAACAACAGTCACAATGACTGATTATTAGAAATGTGAACCTGATGCTAGGAGGACAGAAATATACTGACACATGTCTCTACTATTTCTCAACACTAACCAGGTTGTCACACCATCATGTCCAAAAGACACAGCTGCAGCAATACACCTAATGACTTGCACACACATTATATTTCCCCAGTGCTGGGTCAACATGGATATATATGTGAGAAAGACAGGACCTAGGATATAGACACTGAAGTATTTTAAGATAGTAGTAACAATAATGCCAAGGTTAAATATAAACATATTGTGAAGACATTTCAGAATCAATTATAATTTAATAACAACAGGACAATAAAAGCAGAAAAATGACCATTTCTTGTACTGAGTTTCAAATACCAGGACACTTTATCATTTTGACCAGACCCTTGCTCTCTTTTCTTGAAATAACAAAATCCAGGTGCACAATGAACAGCATATCTGCACCACTGACTTATAAACAGAAAAGGTGTTCTCTTTCCACACCTCTGTCAAAATTCAACAGATTCTCATAAGATTGTTCTTTACAGAATACTACATCAGTTCAGAATGAATTCTACTGACTGCATGTTCACATGCGTCCCATCACACAAAATCAACACACAACACTGTTTTCAGAAGGACTGTGATGATATTTAAGGGTGGACAGAGGCCACTACAACATTCTGAAAACAACAATCAGTCTGAACATCATCCAGCAGTTTCAGTAACTGATGAAATTTTGTGTTTTGACAACCCACCCCTTTGTCACACGCCACACACACATGCACGCACGCACGCACGCACCACACACCCACAACACCACAACACACCACACACACACACACACACACAATCTAAATAGATAACTGGATTGTTACACTCTCCCTGAAACGAACTATGCAGACCTGTCAATGCCTTCATCCTACTAGTGTATTAAACACAACAGATCATAGATTCAGTAATTAATATCACTTATCACTTTGTGAGTTGCAGAAACACCTACATATCCAGCACTAGTTTCACCAAAGTGCAGGGTTATACAGTAAGTGAAATCAGCTACTGAGGGAATTTCTTGCAGACATGATACAGCATTCTTCATACAATGATGTATCTTTAGGAAAGGTGAGCTGATTCCACACACATGCAAGTGTTAACTGGGCCTGCAGATTAAGTTTTCTCTAAATGACCAAACAATAAAAACATTAGTAAAATGTCCCTTCTGTGCATTCCTCTAACAAGTGTTAAAGATCTGAAAACTTTACAGAATAACACCCTAAAAATACAAATAACACAATAAACAGGAGACAAATAATTAACAATTTACATGAAGATACACACATTAACAAAACCATTCAAAAACATGTACAAAAACACACAGAGAAACACACACATGCATTCAACCAAATCCGTTAAATTTTCACACACACATCTTAACAAATACAGTCATACACACAACTGGCTTCAAATAGACACACCAACACATGTGTACACTACAGGACTTCACACCCACACACACACACACACACACACACACACACACACACACACACACACACACACACACACACACACACACACACACACACACACACCTATCTTAATTAGGCAAAACTAGCACATGTACAGAAGCAAGAGAAAAACGAGGAAAGAAATTTCAGATGTTGAAGATGAAGACAGACCCTCTGATCAGGTGAATTTGAGAGCATCTTCCAAATGACAAGGAGCCTGCATAAAGCTGGTTATTTAATACAGCCACAGACCTCATGAAATTTCTTGTAATTATTTCTTAAAAGTGTTAGGTTCAGTACACTTGTTGTCCTACACAGCACATACATTCTCAAATTCACTACTTTTGCTGATTCAATGTGAGTAAAATAGCAAACACACATAATACAAACAAGGGCTAGTGCTTTCTTACTATAGGACCGTGCAAAACTTGTGTAGTTTTTTCTCTGTACAGGCTGACAAGGTTAATTCTGTGCATTTTGATGTTTTCGTTCTTTTTTTGTCTGATGGAACACTAACACACAAGACTGCATATGTTTATTCATTCACAATGGAGAGGAGGAAATGAAAAGAAGTTAATTTTTTTTCCTTGTAAGACATTTTCTATTATGTTATTAAAGTCATTAACGAGTACAAGAAAGGTACACAAAGTATTCTATCTCATAAAGTAGCAAGACAGTGTCTTTGATGTTATAAAAGTCATAAGCAAATACAAGAAAGTAACACAAAGCATTTTATCTCATAAAGTGTACCATACTCCATAAAAATGTAAGGTAGAGTGTTACTCAAGGGCATCCCATTTTCATGGGTAACAGCTAGAACAAATGTGGAGAAGAAAAAAAAAGAAAAGAAAAAGAACCTTTCTGTTCTGAAAATATACCAAATTACTCCTGAGGATAGTAGCACACCCTGACAATACACTAAATATATATATATATATATATATATATATATATATATATATATATATATATATATATATATATATATATATATATACTTTCTTCCCCAACACACACCCACAGGTTAAAAATACCTAGATGCATACTATGTGCAAATAGCAGCAGTGAAAATTACACCGATTTCCCACGATGGGCAAGCAAACAAAATAAATGTAAAGCATTGGCAGCATCCTCTGCTTTTAAGTTACAGGGGAAAGGAATGTGGGACCAAAGAGAAAATCTCTTTAAATTATTTTTTTAACCAATGGATCAAGCATGAATCAAAGCAAATACACCAATAAAAAGCATAAAACCAGATCTTGTTCAAAAGCAATAATATTGAACAAATTACACAACAACAGAGTGGAAAAAAAAAATCTGAAAGATACAGACAAATTATTCTACGGACGCACAGAATTAGAACATAAAGAAAACGGCCAAACCAAGACAGCAACAGACAGACTGGACAGCAGGGTTACTTACTGGATTTCTTGAAAGGAGCGTTGCCAAAGGGGTCAGATGAATCGGAGCCAGACATCACTAAGTCCTCTCGACTCTTCACGTTTGATATACCTGCACAAGATACCATTAATAAAGTTGTTTTACTTCCAAGGTAACCTTTTTTTTGCCAGGACATTTACTATCTTAGGCTACAACAAATAATGCTGCTCTGTCAGCACATGTTGTTAGCCCAATAACCTTTTTTGGTGACAGCGAGCCATACCTAATATATGCTTTTACTATCATACGCCCATCTTGATTCCATCACACAGACACAGATACTGAGATAAGCGTGTTCTCCAACATCCTAAGCACCAGCAATCTGTCTCTGATTCTGTGACCCTTGTTGTTCTCATCTCATGGTGACCTCACTTAGAACTGATTTTCCATAAACTTCCATGTCTGTGGTGAGTCTGTGTCAAAACCCTTGGAATCTGGGAGGATTCTAGGGGGATATCTGGCTCCACAACTAAGCCAACACTATCATAAGAAAGGGGCTCAGTAGAAGGTGTCCAGCATCTGCTGAATCAGAGGAGCCACCAATGACCACCACCAGAGTCACCAACACCAGCACCAGACCCTTCTGCTAGGTGGCTTCATCACCACCTCACACTGATCAGTTCCCTGAAGACTTCTGGCCCTGAGGACAGGACATGACCAGCTTGATATGGATAGGGGGATGAGATCAGAATGAGCAGTGTGGGAACAGCAGGATGGAACATCACCCAGGAGAAGACAAAGGGGGGGGGGGGGGGGGGGGGAAGCAAAGACCAACTATCAACAAGGAGTACTGATGCTAAGGGATCTTCATCAAGCAGCAGTCCTGCACTGCTAATGAAGCCATCACTTTGATGGATGTTCAGTACTTCCAGTTCTGACCTAACACATGCAGCACAGCACCAGTCTCCTATGCCCCCTTACTGATGACAATACTACTGTCATAACCCAAGCTGAGCCAGATAGATACAAACCACAATAACAGCCTAGTCAAGCTGACTGAAATACTGACAGCAATGTTAGCCTAGTTACCAAGCCAATATTAAACAGCATGGTAAAAGATAGTAACTGAGCCAGAGAGAGTGGGAGGATCAGTGGTACCACCACCGCCACATCCTTCTTATCACAGTCTGCTCCAAGCCCCCTGACTGAAAATTCAGGCACCAACTCCTAACTGGACAATGTGAGTCAGTACCTTACCTCGACATGGAGAGCCACAAAATAAAAGAGAGATTTCTGTGTTTGTTTTTACACAACTCTGAGGATAACAAGGATAATACCACAGGGATCCAAACCTAGTCTGTGACAATGTGACAGGGCTGTTCTCTGAATTTCTTTACACAATATCTTAGAATTCATCAGGCCTCAAAGAAAATGTTTTTACAATGTTGGTCATGTAATTGAATGGCACACTTGATCATTTTCATTGGCATCACTACTAATCATCACACAACAAATCAAATCTGAAACACCACCACAGTAGTAAAACGGTTTAAAAACGTTACATACATGCATGCACTCACCCAAGCACACACACATACAAACACACAGAGTATTAACCTGAAAAATGTTCAGACTTTTTTTTTTCAAAATTTATAGCATGTAGAAAATTTCTTACAAAAATAACATTCTGAAATAATTTTAACTGACGACAAAACATAAGAATGACAAATGCACAATCAAAATCAAAATCAATGACAAATTCGTTTTGTTTTTTCTAAAGTGTGTCCAAAGAAGGGAGAACAGCACTCACTGGTGTTGGAACCTCTCCTGATCTTATCAAACTCCGCCCCAAACATGAAGTCATCTGATTCCGTGTTGAAATTGTCATCAAATGGATTCCATTCAGCAACACTGGAGGATAACGGCCGATTGAAATGTGACTGGCCTCTGAAACAGTAACAGGAATCTTGTGAGATGACACTTTCACAAAACTGAAAAACTAACAAAAAACATGATCACAGCAGGACACAGAAGAACTGAGCTCTGAATTCCATGAATCTTTTTTCTTCATTCCTCAGCTGGAGCTCTGAGGTTCACCAAATGTAAAAATGTTTGTGTACGAGACCCTTTTTACCCCACCATTAAGGTGACCACATTCCAACTTCAGGAAAAATCTTTTAATCTAAACAAGTTCAATCATTCATCGTTTAAAAAAAAAAAGCTCTTTTCTTCTTCTGGCAACCAACAAGAATGTGAAATGTTTGCAGATGGAGGTGGTGATGGCGGTGGGTGGTGGTGCTGGTGGTAGTAGTGTGTGCACATGTGTGGATGTGTGCATACACGTGTGCCTAAATACAGGTGAGTGTGCACGCATGCGCAGGTGTGTGCGCATTTGCATGTATGTGCTTACTTTAGAGAAGGAAAGAGGCCAGAATAGAGAATATCTGGGCACTCACATAGGCGGAGGAGAACTGATGGGGGTGGTGGTTTCTGACTTGGACTTCAGATCATTGGGAGCTGTCAGCATGCCATGGCCAGATGGGTGATACGCTCTGCAACCATAACCACATCATACTGCAACAATAACCACTTTATACTGCAACAATAACCACATCATACTGCAACAATAACCACTTTATACAGCAACAACAATCACATTATACTGCAACAATAACCACTTTATATTGCAACAATAACCACATCATACTGCAACAATAACCACTTTATACTGCAACCATAACCACATCATACTGCAACAATAACCACTTTATACTGCAACCATAACCACATCATACTGCAACAATAACCACTTTATACACAACAACAATCACATACATTAAACTGCAACAACCACAAATTATACTGCAACAATAACACATCATACTGCAACAATATCCACTTTATACAGCAACAACAATCACATATACTGCAACAACCAACATTATACTGCAACAATCAACTGCTTGTATGTCCATTCTTCTTTAATTTTACCTAATCAACTGCAAATCTGTCCCCAGCTGTTTTCACCCTTTTTTAATGACCAAAAAAAAACCAACCACAAACCTAAAAACACATGTCATACAGAAAAGCACACAGAAAATTTCTATCAAACGACATTTCCCAAATCCTAACAGCAAAAATATAAGAGATATTTTCACTGAAAAAGCTATTTGTGTTTTCACTGGCGCTGCTGGGCTTTATGTAGCACAGCTATTCTTTTCTGACATAAAGCTCAGCACACAGTTGACAACTATTTGTCTGAAATGAGTCACAAAACTAATGGCTACTTACTTGAAGGCACTGCCCTTGCCCCCCATCATGAGGAAAGAAGTATCGCTGACGTTACGTCGATGCCTTGTTACTTTGGGTGATGAAGGAGGGGTTAATGTTTTCAAATTTACTCCCTGAAAAACAACAACATACAGTGAGAACCACATAGTCAATCTGCTGTAAGCATGACTCTTACACTAACTTTTCCTAACAAGATGCTGTAATTAACAGATTACAAGTAACAACATTTCTACCTAGAAACTGACACCTGTGGCTTAATTAAGCCACTGATAGTGAAATCAACATACCCTCATATCATGATCGTGACCTACTAAAAAAACTCTCACTCTGTTTTCATATTATTTCCTTTTTTCTTCCTCTTCTTCTTCGAACCCTGAGACAGAAACTATTGACTGTCATTTGAGAGAAAATACGTTGTGCTGCTGTTAGGCTCCTGACAAGTCAGGCCCAGTGCATTTGACTTCAGCGTGTATCATTTCATTTGGATTTTGCTACTTTGCCTAACCAATGCCCAGTTTACAAAGGATATCAGCTCCAGTCAAATCTGATGGCTCAAAAAATTATAAAATAGCAGGGTGGTCCTCAAGGTCATGTGACTTTCCAGGATAGCATACATTATCCCTTGACAAAAGAACTTATGTGCTTGTTTGCAAAGATTTTTGTGTGTAAAATTTACACTGAAACTCGAGAAAAAATATCATAAGACCTGAAAGAACTTTAGACCTATCCAGCCATTCAGGAAAAAGAAGAGAAAGCAGTAGACAAACTAATGAACAGAAGCCAGCTGTAAGTGGTGACCAACTCTGTAAGTTTGTTCCACATTGACTAGTTTTTCTGTGCAAGTTATTTAACAATACCATCTGATCATTGCTTTTTTATTTTCAAATTTTTATTAAAAAACAGAGAGCACAGCTTACATTGCAGACCCCCTTGCAGTCCCTCAATATTGGTGACTGACTATGAATAACACTGCATGGCTGGACAGGCAGACTGACAACTGGACACACAGCTGGATGAATGGAGGGATGGGCAGAGGTAGGTTCATGAACAGATTGAACAGAGAATTCGATTGCTGGATGGATTATAGCTATGTGGATGGATGAAATTTGAATAAATGTGATAGAACACTGGATGTCCATCAGTCACTTCAGAATGAAAAAAACTTTCCAGTACCATGTGGTCATTCTCTCTCTCTCTCTCTCTTCCTCTCTCTCTCTCTCTCTCTCTTCTCTCTCTCTCTCCTCTCTCTCTCTCATACACCGTACACACAGTACACACATCAACACACATACACACACACACACACACACAACACACACACACACACACACAATCAGCTCAAAGCATTCAGTAATAAGAAGACAAGACCACAAAGTACAGGGCATTCTACCTTATGGCCCCCTGAAGCCGGCACTCTGGGTAAGGAGGGCCGCTTGAAGACGTCCTCTGCTGTGCTGGAGGGTGGAATGACGTCCCTGCTGTTGATCTGCTCAGCACTGTGCACCCGACCGTCCATAACATCGTCAATCTGAATCAACTGTCCTGTCTGCACGTTTCCGCTGCTGCCACTGCGGGCAAGTCTGTCCCTCACCACCTCCCCTCCACTCCCCGCTATCACAGACTGCTGCTGGTGCGCTTGCTGTAGTTGTTGCTGGTTTTGCAGTTGTTGCTGCTGCTGCTGTTGCTGCTGCAGCTGCTGTTGTTGTTGTTGTATCAAGTGTTGCTGTTGCAGCATCTGCTGTTGCGCTGCTGCGGCGTAGGGCTGCTGTGCGTTGCTGTAAACGTAGCCTGCCTGGGGCGCGTAGGAGGCAGCCGGGAGAGGGGGCTGGTTGGGAAACTGCGGGGATGGCTGCTGCATGCCCATGGGGTACTGGGGGGAGGGTCCCATGTACTGCCCCCCGTACTGCGGGGAGGGGCTGGCCTGGGGCTGCTGCGGCTGCTGCTGCTGCTGGCCCCCTTCTGCAACACCAAGCATGGCACTGTCCATCACTACTAACACATGCGGATGAACCCATCTCATCTCTATCATACCATACAATGAATTTAAAAGGCATAGGTCGATACAGAATCATCTTTTTTCATAGATTAATTTTCTCAGATTGTTATGAATTTTGAAAGTAACTCAACACCTGGAAATCCAAAGCACAAACATGGTCTGGATGATGTACGACTCCATTCACTGGATTCCGTAGTTATAGTTTGACAAATTCTAGAAGAAATCCTTCTCATATAGACTTTGAACCAGTGCCCTATACATATATATATATATCAGTTGCACTTGCTAAGCTTGAGCACACATGTGTACTCAGCACCATGTACATGATGTATACATACACTCACTTAAACACACATGTGCACACACATACTTAAACACACTTTTTTCAATACTTTGTCTAATTCACTTTTTGCGAAGAGAATTAAAATGAAAACTACTCGGCAGGCACACACACGCATGTGCACACACACACACATTCCAAGGGCGTGCGCACGCATGCACACACCCCACACAGCACACACATGCACACGCACGCACGCATGCACGCACACACCACACACACACACACACACACTGCAATTTAATACCATCTGAAAATAAATTGACTTTGACTTTACGACGTGCGTGCACACACACACACACACACACACACACACACAATATACACCCATCTTTTCCAACAGATGATAAAAATAACAATCCAAAAGCGGTCCAACCATTCGGGGTGTTGGGGTTGCTGGCAGAGGGTCGTTTCCTGGGGGCGATGGTGGTGGAGATGGGCAGGCCTAGGGAGGTGGCCTGGTTCACGTTCTGTCCGCGCGGCCGCTGTCTGGGGGCCACAGAGGTCGTCTCTATCACAGGGGCACTCACCGCCCTGTTAGAACACCATGCTGACCTGACCTCTTTCTTCAAGAGATGATCATGTCAGTGTGTATATACATAGGTGTGTTAATACCGTAATCCTGACTTTCTGGATGTATGGTTGGGTGGGAATCTTTTTTAGTTACAAGATACAAGAGAGAAAAAAAAACAATAAAATAGAGAATGAAACAAAGTACAGATAACAAATTCTTACTTTACAATTTATGTTTGGTTAACTGACTTAAGTATCAGACATCACAGATGACGCACCGTTCTGTTGGCAAAATAAAAATAAAAACTTCCAGAAGTAATGCCTTGGTACATGTAGTTGTAAGTGGGTACAATTCCTGTCTATCCATCATCTGACATCACTTCCCTAATAATTTATGTACTGGTTTTTCAGACCCCTTCAATTCTGGCACATCAGGGAATAGTTTTTCAATACTACTGAAAGTCCTGTGTTTACTCAAATGTTAAATACTGTAAGGTTCACAAAATTTAGTAGGCTGGTATGTACTGCGCTTGCATAATATTTAATAACATCTGTAACTAGCTACTGAAGCACATTTTTTTAGAGTTATCATGGCATTTAACGAATATAGTTTGTGTATTACATTGTGACTTTTATTCACTTAAAAAGATCAAAGGTATATGTGTAACAAATGCTTTTTGTAGGATTCAAATATGATCCAGAAGGAACAGCTGCGCACCTAAAATGACATGGTTTTTACACAGAACATCACTACGCTGCACTGTTACATATCTGCCCACTGACAACGACACTGCAACACTTACTTTTGTGAACTGGTCTTGATCTGCTTGGCCTCTGTTTCTGTCAGTGGAACTGGAAGGCTACTCACATCAGGTAGTGGCACAGACTGCAAAATAATATCATGCTCCTTAGTTCTTTGGCCCCTTACTTCATTTTGTTCAAGCATTCTTCACCCCAACACTCTCTAATTGTGCACAACAAAAATCCAACAGTATTCACCATTTATCAACAACATAGTTTTTCAGGAGTCCAACAATTATGTATTTATTTATAAACTGTAATTTTGCTTTGGGGTAGGTTCTGTCAGGTTTACAATTATCATTTGTTCAAGACACATTGCCTTAAAAATTCAACATAATTGCCAAAACAACTCCTAAAGAATTTAATACATTAAAAGTCTGTCAATTTTGGTTTACAACGAAAGTTTACATGTCTGATGCAGTTTTAATACTGTCACTACGTTTAGGGAGAGAACCGTCTTTCCCTGTACATGCACTGTGCACAATTGTCTGCTTTGTAACCCAGTAGTGGATGATACAAAGCTTGGAAGGGATAGTAGCTGGTTGGTAGCCCAATACTGGGTTACCCATAGGGAAAAGATTGATATAGTAGTACAGATTTTCAACAATTCCTTTATGTCACTTTTATTTGGAAAAAAAACTCTTCCCACTTCATGCACAAAAAAAAAAAAAAAGACAAAATGGTCTTGTCAAGAAGATAGTTTTGCTCACAACATTCATCATCATTCATACCACTTGTCCACAGACAAACACATCCATCAAAAATAACGTCCATTACAATCAGTCTAAAATACCAAAAAGGTAGGCTCACACCACTACATTTCAGCCTTGTAAAGAAACATAAATCAAAAGCACCTTGTGAAGAACAGAAGTACTCACATTCATATTTGGCACAGGGTTTTCTTTTCCTGCTAACTGGAAGGCCACGTAACATACTTGATGAATGTCGGGTCGCTTGGTTGAATCTTTCTCCAACATGTAGGCTGGTGACAACAACAAACTACAAGTTGTATCAATAGCATTTACTTTTCTATCAACATTTGGAAGATCAGCTAACTTACCAGTAAACATCAATTGTGATTTGATTTTTTTTTAAGCATCTGCATCAATTTTGTTTTTAAAATTAAACAGGGAACCATCAAAGGATTTATATAAAAAATGAATCTAGATATACATCTGTTGCCAAATAATGATAAATATGTGACAGGTGTCTAAACACAGACAACTATCAATACTAACTTTGTCTTTGCAATAAAATAAATCAATACACTGTGTGAAAACTGCATTTCCATCTTTCATAAATTTTGCCTTTTCATACTTGCACTTGATGTGTTGTCAATAAATAATAAAGATTAAAAACAAACATCCAAACCAAGGCAAGAACTATCAACATTCTATGATGCATTTCAAAATTCCTTCAAAACAAGGCTTGAAAAATCCACAAGCACCTTTACAAGTACACTCAAGTTTACAAGCACACGCATAACATGTAAAGCAAATGTACACAAGCGCTAACACAGGCACACCCCCACATTTCAAAGATATGTTTTCCAACACTAGGAATGACACCACAAAGCCACACAGGAAATAACGTCTCACCTATCAAGGACTGAAGGCTTCTGGAGTAGCGGCAGTTGTCAGGTATGGAGTAGTTCCCGCTCTGAATAGCCAAGGTGCTCTCCCCAAAGGGAAGGGCAAAGAAGCACAGTTTGTACAGTAAGCACCCCAGAGCCTGCAACAGTCACCCCATGTTTGTTTCTTGCTAAATCACGTCAAGACAAGATCAAACGCTATAGCCATTCTGTGAAAGAAAATTACAGCTGAATTAGTCCAACACACACACACGCACGCACGCAGCGCAGCGCACACACACACACACACACACACACACACACACACACACACACACACCACACACACACACACACACACACACACACACACAAGTGTTGATTCTAGGAGTTCAAAAAAGGGGGCCCAAGGGCCTCCTTAAATAAAAAGAAAAAAAAAGGGGGGGGGGGGGCATTTGCTCCCCTCCCCCTCCCTTCCCTTCATAAAAAAAGAGGACAAGAAGTATTTACTCATAATATTTCTGCTATTTTTCAAGGACGAGAAACTAAACAGGCAGGCAGGTACACGGCAGACAGGATGAAATATACACCTTACATGTTACAGTTAGTCTGTGGAATGCACTTGACACAGGAGAGAGAGAGAGAGAGAGAGAGAGAAGAGAGAGAGAGAGAGAGAGAGAGAGAGAGAGAGAGAGAAGAGACAATGACAATGACAATGACAATGACAATGACAAAAATATTTTATTGTCTATAGCATTACAGCCCTTAGACAAGGGGGATAATCAAAAATCAAGAATGGAATCAATTATTTCATGCACACACACACACACATACACACACAAAACACACACACACACAACACACACACACACACACGCACAAACACACTCACACACACACACACACAGAAATAATATAGGATCATTTTGAAATAATCTTACAATAAACATTTTTATCTTACTTCCTAGATTTCTTGTTTCCTTATTTTTAAAGCTAAAGCTATGTATTTTGAAAGGCATAGTACTGTATTTTCATCAGTATGAGACAAAATCACTGCAACTCGGTTTTGGTCAGGAGAGAGAGAGAGAGAGAGAGAGAGAGAGACAGAGAGAGAGAGAGAGGACAGAGACAGAGACAGAGAGACAGAAGAGAGACAGAGACAGAGACAGAGACAGAGACAGAGAGAGACAGAGACAGAGTCAGAGAGACAGAGAGAGAGAAGAGGGAGAGAGAAGGGAGAGAGAGAAGATGGGAGAGAGAGGGGTAAAAGTTTTATGTTCAGATTGTGGTACAGTCAGATGTGGCAGGATACATACTACGGAGACAGATACAAGAAGCGATGCAGTTTGTATACGAGAGAGACAGAGACAGACCGAGAGACAGAGAGAGAGAGGCCGAAGTCAAATTTGTACTTCCACACTGAGACGGAGAGATACTTCAGATACTTAGAGATACAGGATACATATATCAATCATGCATATCATGAATATGAGACACAGAGAGAGAGAGAGAGAGAGAGAGAGAGAGAGAGAGAGAGAGAGAGAGAGAGAGAGAGAGAGAGAGAGAGAGAGAGAGAGAGAGAGAGAGAGAGAGAGAGAAAGAGAAAGAGAAAGAGAAAGAGACAGACAGATAGACAAAGAGTTGCCCAACTGATGTAAGTCTTTCTGAAGTGTTTCATCTTGTAGGGGCCTCCTGGTGATCCTAAGTGTTTTTGGGAGATGCCCTAAGTGCCGTTCTATAATTAGCACACCCTCCTTTAGAAAATTAGCAAAATCATTGTTCTTTCCATTTTTGATACACAACCAATAGCCAACTGGCATGCCATCATTGCTCTCAAGCCAGGGTCACTTGTCTTGCCAGATCAGGAAAACCATCTTGAAAACTCTCCTTTGTCTACCAGTTCAGAACTTGTTCTGGGACATGGCTTCTTATGTTATCTCCTTAACAATCTGTGTCACAATGATGTCACTTGTTTCAAGAGTACAAGGCTTCTTGAAAAATGAGGTTAACGAGTAGGTTAACAAAGTGGGACCAGCTGGCTTCACTGTGACAACTGTAGGGAGTAAATCTTGCTGTCCCTGGGGTATCAACTAATGACCCAAGCATGTAGTGCTATATTTTAGAGATTATAGAAACAGCAGCTTGTGATGGCACACTATTAGTTCAAATTTGCGCTGTCCACATTTTTCTTGCGTCTTTAGGGCACACTGGTCACATTATTTTGCAGCAGTGTTGAAAAAATGTGGGAATCCCGCAAGGGCGCACTCTAGAATTAACACACACACACACCACACGCACGCACGCACACACACACACACACACACACACACACACACACACACACCACACACACACACACACACATTCAAGTAACAACAGTAGGAGGCAGGTGACAGGATAAACACCTTGCACTGAACTGGTTGACTGCACCCTGTCTGCTCTTTCCCATTGTCCTTGCAACCCCTCTCATCCCAATGCTCCATTACTGTGGGTGGGTGGGTGGTGGATGGATGGATATGGATGATGATGGATGGATGGACAGTTGGATGGACAGTTGGATGGACAATTATTTGTTTGGTTGGTTTTGTTTTTGAAAAAACTGATTCTACAACAAATAAAATCAAAATAAAATTATGAATTTTTACACTTTTTCTTTCACTCATTCATAACCAGTGCTAGCATAAAGAAAAAAACTATTAGTAGGAGAGACACGACAGTAGATTAATATGACCCTAAAAAATAGGGAACCACAAGCAATCCAGCAAAGTTAAGCAATGGATCACCCCACTTCTTGATGCTGATCACAGACACAGTATTTGTCTAGGTTATCAGTCCTCTTACCCATATATCAGCTTTGGTGGTGATGGGGGTTCCCCCATACAAGTCCACCATCTCTGGAGCTCTGTAGGACAGGGTGGTGTACCTGCACATCACAAGTTACTCCATGTACATGAGGCACCCCAAAATGAGGATCTGGCCTGGGTAACCCCACCCCAGTGGCCATGAAACTCTACAGTGCCTTGGAAGGCCTGCAGCAAATTGCCGCTTCATTACAGAGACTGAGCTGCCCATATGACCAATGCAAAAAGAAAAAAATACATTTTATGCATAAAAAAATGTTTATTACATATCAGAGTATTTTTAAATAGTAATGCATAAAGGAACCGGAATGATTTATCTGGAATGGGGAACATCTGCCATATACCCCATCACCACCAACTGAATGAACTAAGTTTTAACTACTGACATGAACACACACAAGTACAAACACAACTGCTAACCCTTACACTGATGCGGGTAACTTCACAGTGGGGCAGCACAACTTTTAGTTAGAAGAACAACACAACTTGTTCTGAAGTTATTTGAAGGTGCAGTTAAAATCCCAGGAAACTGTCCCTTTCCAGAGATTTTCCCTTCAGGAGAAGATTAAACATTGTTTCTGGTTTCAATCCTCTGCAGGCCCTTCAAAAAACCTAAAACAAACCCAAATCCTGCAGTGCAAACACAACCACAGCACCTTGTATGCAATGCACATTAACAACCCATTAGTCTTCCATGCAAGAGTACGCCAGCTATGGACTAAAGTATGCATGATTTTTAAAAATATTTTTGTTCCTTGGCTACAGGTCGGGGGTTCACCAATGATGAGATTTTGCATATGCAACCGTTTTTTACCCACCATTAAGGTAGCCACATTCCAACTTCGGAAAGGGTGATATGAACAACCTAGCATACAAAAAAAAAAAAAAAACATACCTAGGCGTAGCATACAACCTGTGACCAGAAGGATGGGCTCTGCCAGGTTCAACTTGCCCAAAGCACACTACATAACAGCATGGAGCTCTAACCGACTCTTCAAAGAGTTGAAACAAAAGAGAGGTGAAAGTGACAGGTTACTTACTTCTGAATTTCATCCTCCAGCTGCTGTATTTTCTGTTGGTCTGGCTTCATAACACGCCCTGTGCAACTGCCAAAGTCACACAGCACATAGTTCCCACCCTCCCCCAGCAAAATGTTTTCCACCTGCAAGCAAAAAATTGAATATTTCATGAGATAAATCAAACATATGAAAGATTTATTTCCTGATTTTTTTTTAATGTATACTGATGTTTTTTTTTATGTATACTCCAACATATTGCTGAAAAAGACAGCAGAATGTTGCAAACTGTTGTGGGTTTTTTTTTTTGGGGGGGGGTTTCAATCATAATTTCAATGCAAGTATTCTGAGCTAATTTTACAAGGCTTACAAATACACACAGCAGACATGCTTAAACTTGTAAAGTCATTTACATTTCAATGACCACAACCTTGCAACTCATTAAATAAAATAAGTTCAAGTCCTATATTTTAAAGACCTTACAGATAAAAGAAAAAAAGAAAAAATCAACATGTTAGGGTAATTGAACTTTAAATATAATGTGAAAACACTGAAGTTTAATCCAAGTGTAAGAAAAAGGATAAGTGAACAGATGTATCCTGACAGGTGACATTGTCAACACACATATTTCTCAACTCAAACACCCTGAATCCTCTTGTGAAATCTTTATCTTTCCTTTCACTTTCAGCTTAAATTAAACACTGAATTTGAAATGAAGCAGAAGAAAAGAGTATTTCTGACTGGGTATATGCAGTACATATACCACTTTCAGTCATGGCGAATTTGTCTGCATGATATTCACACTGCCTTCTTAATCTCCAAAGAGAACCCACAGCCACAAGTCCAGCTCCGCCCATTTTTTATCACTGTAGGGGAGGATATATTAGTTTCCCTGTGAGATTGGCTTTTTTCTACAAAAGCTGGCCAAAAAAAATCAAATCTCTTGTTGATGTGAGTTCTTCTATATGTGCTAAATGCATGCTGCACACAGGATTTCAGTTTATCATCTCACCCAAAACACTAGCACCCAAAAACCTACTCAAGGTCTTGTGGATGGGGGAAGAAGTCTGGCCTTGGACAGACATCACATCTGGGACCTTCGGCTATCAAGACAGGCACATTACCACTGGTTTGTCAATTTACCCATCAACTGCCAACTGCCTGGAGCTGAATAGCCATACACACAGCAAGCATTTCTATGGGATTTGTACAAACTACAACAAAATATTTTGTGTTCTTTATGGACCTTTGTTGTTCACAGGAAGATTTTGGGGGGAGTCAGAGAAACAGTAGTATGTAGCACAAACAAGCAGAACAAATTCTACAGAAATCTGATTAAGCAGTAAGCAGCCTGTCTTACATAAATAATAATTTTTTTAAAAGACATAATTTACCTTGAGATCCCGATGAATGATGGGGTCTGACAGTGATGCAGACGAGACACAGCTTCACAAACATCACAGAATATCCTCAGAACTTCTCTCTCACTGAACCCCGTTGATAACCGATCATTCATTAACTGGATTACTGAACCTGAAACAGATTTTATAAAAGCTGCTGTAGATCTACAACTTGTGCGTCTCAAACACACACACACACACACACACACACACACACACACACACACACACACACACACACACACACACACACACACACAGAGTACAAACCAAAACTCAAGCAAACAATCAGGTCACAACTATTTTAATTAATGACATTTTTCAACCCTTTGTACCAAATTGTAAATACTGAAATCAGGAATTTGAAATCAACACCTTCTAACACTGAATGACAGATTCTACTAGCTGAATAATATGAGCATAGATAAATGAAGTCAGGGTTTTTTGGGGGGTTATTTATCAATGGGAACATGAGCCATTCTGTGTCACAGAATGACTGATACAGGCTATCATTATCAGTTTCCAAAGAAAATCAACACCACATGTCCATTCCTAGCCCCATCATGTTATCATCACTATATTGTATTTCATACACTGAGTAACCCTGGTCTATAATTGGTTTTATCACCTCAACATTATCTCAAAAGTCATGATTTTATCAGTCGAGTGGGTAATTTCTGAGCCTTAGGACCTGATGCTGCCCTGGTCCTTTTTTGTTTGTTTTGTTTTTGGTCTTTCTATCTGCGTGTGTGCATGCGTGCGTGTGTGCATGCGTGCATGCATGCATGTGTGCATGCATGTGTATGTAACATGGAATTTTATTGAAAACACAATGTTCTTCACTGTGCAATCACACACACGCACACATGCATGCACGCACGCGCACACACACACACACAAAGACACACAAAGACACACACACACACACACACACACACACCACACACACACACACACACACACGCACATGCACACACACACACACATCACAAAAACATAGTCTTTAATATACAAGTATACAGGCAGATCTTACCTCTACAATACTGCATAAGCAGCAGCACCTCATACACTTTGTTAGGCGTGACAGAGATGCTGGAGTCAATGTAGCGTATGATGTTCTTATGCCCACTCAGGTCCTTCTGAAATTTGGAAATGGTTTCACTCAAAACATGTCATTTTGTTTTGTCTTGTTTTTTTACTATCTTATTATTTGTATTGTATTCCATGGCTGCGCTGTGCTAGGCCTGACTAAGTGACATGTCAGGCACTTGACGGCAGTGTAATAAATTTTCACCCATGTGACAAACTATCTGAGAGACTGACAGCTGCTGTCTGAGCATTTGATAAAGAACACTATAGATTCAAAGAAATAAAATAAGGGGGAATGAATTGAGTGAATTACAGTGATTGAGCAATTAGTAGTAGTAGTAGTAGTAGTAGTAGTAGTAGTAGTAGTAGTAGTAGTAGTAGTAGTAGTAGTAGTATAGACATAGTACTAGTAGAAGTAGTACTAGTAGTAGCAGCAGCATAGCAATAGCAGTAGTACAGTCAGCAGTAGTAGTAGTAGTAGCAGTAGTGGCAGTAATGGCAGTAGTAGCGTGCCAGTAGAAAGCAGGAGCACCAGCATCAGCAGCAGAAATAGTTTAAATTATCAATTGATATTTCAGAATAAAGTTAAGGGCAATTTCCATCAAAACAAATATTATAGGATATGGCCTTCCTTGCACGCTGTGTACTCTTTCTAACATTTTATTTCATAATCATAGTTTGCACAGACCCATAATTTAAAAAAGAAAAAGACCTACACTGGCTACAGGTACAATTAACTCTAATCCAGTGACTGAGTGTTGTTGTTGGGTTTTGTTTGTTGGTTGGGTTTTTTTGTTTGGGGGATTTGGGGGCGGGGGTTGTGGCTTGGGTTTTTGGTTGTTTTGTTGATTTGAGGTTTTTTGTTTTGTTGGGGTTTTTTTGGGGGGTTGGTGTTTGGTTTTTTTTGGGGGAGGGGGGGTTGGAAGGGGAGGTGCACTGTATGTATACAACAGGAAAGAGTTCAGTCATCTTTTTTAAATCTAGGGCAAGAAGACATCATGTAATTTAACATTAGCAAACATACCAAATGCATGTTTCAACAATTAGGGAGTAAAAAGGTGTTTAATAAAACCATTTTATAGCTTTTTCATTTTTCAAATTATACAATTTAAGGAAAGAAAACTTCTGAAGAAACAAAAAAGCAAAGTAAAAGTGAACAGAGTGTAGAAAACACCTTTCCTTCTCTAAGTTCAAGCTTAATGAAAAGAGCCCTACACAGCTGGGATCTGATGTTATCAAAACACTGGTGACAATTCATGGCTTACTCCACAAAATCAAGATAACACTGTTAGCTGCATTTGGCAAGGCGCCAGAACGAGAGCAAAATGTCAACGTTTTACATTATCTACTGCAGCTCATTAATATTTGCCAAGTGCTGGGGAAAAGACATTTGTCACAGCTCTATTTTGTTATCAACAAACTCAGCAGCAACAACACACACACACACACACACACACACAACACACAACACACACACAACACACACACACACACAAAAAGGGGGGGGGGGGGCATATGCAGAAGGAAATGTAGACAGAAAAATGTTACATAATTCATTCAGCCTGTGTTATAAATAAGAAATAGTTGCACTGTGGAATTTCAGTTCTCATTCACATAGTGTGGGACCCCCATCCTCACAAAGAGGTTCACATGCATGCATACATGCATGCACTCACAACACACACACACACACACACACACACACACACACACACACACACACACACACACACACACACACAAAACAATTAACACAGGCTTGAGAAACATTATCTCAGAGTCTCTCCTTTCTGCAGTATGTAACCAATCACCAAACCCTAGTAAAATGATGAAATCATTATCATCAACAGAAGAAAAGAAACAAAACATACTAATGGTCACATCAACAACAACTTAACAGTTATGAGACATAAAATGTCTTCCAAATAATAGAAAACCAACAATAATCATCTTAAAATCAGAACATGATTTTATTTTTCATTCATCAATGTCAATGATGAGGTTTTTGCATAGGTGGCTGTTTTTTGCCCACCAGTATGACGGCCACACTCTGATTTATTGGGATGATGTCCAAACAACACCAATGTGCATATGGGTTGCATTTTTTTTCCAATTTTGTCACTTATTCTTACCAGCACCTCATGGCTTACTCTTCCTAAAGGTGGAATGGGTTTTAACATAAGCACACTTAAATGTTTTGCATGCATTCACACACAGGACCCAGTTATATAAGTGTGATCTGAAGGGCTTTTAGGGAGTGGAGTCTGTACTGTTAACTCCAACCCAAGCCATCAGATCACCTGCTCAAGACTCTAACCACTAGGCTATCCAGTCATGCTCCCCCCCCCCCCCCCCCCCCCTACAGACATGATGTAATTAGCTGGCCTACACTCGTTCCAAAAGTGGAGATCATGCAAGGGGGGCGGGGGGGAGTTGATGTGATGAATTGCATGTATTATATGTATGGGACCTCATTTTATAGTCTGAACTAAAGGACTTTAAGTGGAATGGACAAGGACGTGATATATACTCAAGGCAAAAGTCCTCTTGGACGCCTCAGAGAAGACTTGAAACTGTGCCCTCAGTCAACATCAAATCACAAACAACAGTCTAATCCTAATGATATCCAGTTTTTATCACAATGCTATCCATCCCCCCCTTGCAAGTCAGTAGTACAGTACTGTAGTAGTAAACTAGTAGTTTGTTCAGACTAGTATTCTGACTAGTTGAAATCAATAACCTAAGTCCCCCTCAGTCACTCAGTAAATGCCACATAATGGATCACAAAACAATAATAGGATCTTTCCATCCCTTTCAGCATTATAGTATATAATATATTTATAATATATATATATATATAATATACTATATAATATATATATATAATATAATATATATATATATGCTAATGCAGTCTGTCAGTCATACGAGTCATGTAATCGGATTCAAAACTTATCATCCTATTGATTTTCTTACCCAGTAACCTTAGTCTCAGACCAGAGAACAGTTGGACTGCCATCATACCATTAGAATAAGTTCTACCTGAGCATTGCTACCACAAACAGTATATCTATATATTTGTACCAGTATTTTCAATGATACAGGTGCAGTGTATCATACAGTAGTTTCCAAACAGTGAAACACACACACACACACACACACACACACACACACACACACACACACACACACACACATCACACACACACACACACACACACACACACACACACACGCATACACACACACACGCATACACACACACACGCATACACACACACACACACACACACACACAAAATGGTACACGTTCACACGATGACACAATCCATGATGTGCACAAACACGCTTATATACACACACTCACACACACAGCATGCATGCACGCAAGCACACAACACACACACACACACACACACACACACACACACACACACACCACACACACACACACACACACACACACACATACACAGATGACAAAATTTACAAAACTGCATACACTGGGACTGTAAAAAAGCACCTAAGTATTTATTCCTTTATCCTCAAATAAAATAAAATAAAAAATATATCTCTCTCTCTCACACACATACACACACACACACACACACACACACACACACACACACACACACACACACACACACACACACACACACATACACAGATGACAAAATTTACAAAACTGCATACACTGGGACTGTAAAAAAGCACCTAAGTATTTATTCCTTTATCCTCAAAATAAAATAAAATAAAAAATATCTCTCTCTCTCTCACACACATACACACACACACACACACACACACACACACACACACACACACACACACACACACACACTCACACACACACACACACACACCACATAGAAGAATATGACTCATTAAGACAATAAGAGACTGTCCTAAAGCCAGCCTGATTAAAAGCTCTGAAGAAATTAACATCGTATAAAATTTTCATTCTCAATCTAATGCATGCAGAATTAAGATACAATTTTCAGGAAATAATATAACGGTCTACAAAAAAACACTTTAAGCAAAAATTACTTAATCTAAGACACTCCACTCCTAACACCACAACATTTCCTATGCTTTGTCTAGGTGCAAGTTGACACATCCGGCCTGACATCACCTAAGGCAAAACCCACCATTTTCAAAGAATTCCTCCTCTGGTTGAAAACAAAAGTTCAAAAGCAAACAGTGACTCACCGCAATTTTTATCTCTTTCTGGCAGACAGCCAGGTCTTTCTCATTGTTGACATACATGCGCTTGAGGGCAAAGCGTCCCCCAGATGACGACTTGACCAGGAAAACAACGGAGAAGCCCCCTGCACAGGAGGAAAACAAAATACCACCACTGAAACTAAAGGCCACTTTCCTTTTCTTTGAACTTCTCAAAGAGGATTACATTTACAATTCACACTCTCTGTTTCACGTAAACTGCAGTGCAACAAATGTCACCGAGCGCTTGAAAATGACTGTGCATCTAATCACACTGAGTAATAATAGTATTCCCTGAAACAGCGTAAGCCCATGCATAGTAATTTAATAATGTACACATATTGTACTGTAGTTTAGAATCATAGTATGACAGACATAATGAATATTCATCTATTTTAAGCTTCATTGATTAATTAATTCTCTCTCTCTCTCTCTCTCTCTCTCTCTCTCTCTCTCTCTCTCTCTCTCTCTCTCTCTCTCTCACACACACACACACACACACACACACCACACACCCTCTCTCTCTCTCTCTCTCTCTCTCTCTCTCTCTCTCTCTCTCTCTCTCTCTCTCTCTCTCTCTCAAAACACAAAACAAAAAGTATTATTAGCCAAGTTCTGTAGTGTAGGCAATAAGAATGTCTTGCTATTTAGCCACTGTGCTGTGTGTTTTGTGCACATGTGTGCATTATGCCCAAATGTATTGACTAGATGTTTGTCTTTGTTAGTGTGTCAGTATACTTGTTTTACTTGTGCTCATTAGCACTATGCTGGTATCATTATGATTTTTTGTTTCTCTGTTCTTTGTTTGCTTGCTTATCATCTTTGTTAATGTTAGCACTGTATCAGTTGTCATGGATAAATTCTTCATTGTTTTTTGCTGGGTTTTTTTGTTTAGAATGATCACTATTTTCCATCTTCTCTCTCTCTCTCTCTCTCTCTCTCTCTCTCTCTCTCTCTCTCTCTCTCTGAATATATTTAATATCAATCTTTATCAATTAAATTCACTTATATCATTCTTGAATATCAACAAAAATCAGAAAAATATGCATCACACACAGCCACCATTCTTCATCTCTTGCAGATGTGCAATGAAAGATGTTCTTTATCTCAAAGGCAGTCTCAGATACCATCCAATTGTAAACATTATGATACATTATAGCAATACTTACTAAAATAAAAATAAAAAATAAAAAAAGCAGTATGAAGCACACTAAACTCTCACAGTCTTAGTGTTTCTGATTTAGCACAGATTTTCTGCAGAAAATGATAAAAATTCTATGATTTGTACTATTGTGGTATCACTATCAGTTTTCTAAAGATGTTACAGCAGCAAGTAGAATTGTTCAAACTTCATACACACCAAACAACATCAGCCAATAAAATCTGTTAACTGGATAGTTCATCCGCAAACTCCTCAGGGTCATGCTCAATTGCTAGGTATTTTTACATCATCCATAACAATTAACATTGGCCCAAATCGGTCAACTCTTAGCAAAAGAAAGAAAGGTTTAAAATTAGTATTGACATTACATGCACACATTCACAGACCATTTCTCCATTCATAATCACATCTGAAAGACTTTCTTCCCCCCTTACTCCTAGCCTCTCTGATCCCCTCATCCAGTTTTTTTGTTTTTTTTAATTAAAAAGCTGTTAGCTTACAACTCGATTTCACAGTACTAATCATCATTGATTAAAAATAAAATGAAACAATTTGAAAAAAAAAAAAAAGAAGGGGGGGAGGGGGGAGGTAGCAGTGAACTTGTGAAGGAGTCAAAGAAAGAATGTTCTATCAACTGATGAAAAGTAAGCTAAATAAATAATATTCCCCCTCCTCCTCCCAAAAAATCCTTTTTTTCTCCACCTTTGAATAGCAACATTTTGAATTCAACTTTCAAGGTCTTTTTTTCAAATAGTTTTTAAATATTTACCGATAAGCTGTTTTGTAAGTTAGTTTAAGTAAATGTCTCAATTCATGAAGTTTTAAACACATACTTTACTGACATGATATCAATCAACTAAAAAATGATTAAATTTTAAATCGTTGCATGAAAAGTTGTTATAACTTTACAAACTAGCACTGTCTCTGCTCTCTATTTTGTTTTGTTTTTTCACTAGTCCTCTTCCATAAACTTCTCTCTGAGATTCCATGGGTGCATATCTGTCAAAGGATGACTGACATCAATTCAAAACAAAAGTTTTACAATCAAAGCAAAAACAAACAAAAATTTCCAGCTTTATATGAAATCATCAATCTTCCACCTTTGAAAAGCAACATTTTGAATTCAAAAGTCTTCTCTAGTTATTTGCTGATATTGATAAGATCACAGAATGATGTTCTGCCTACATCAGTACATGTCATGCCTTAATTCATGAAAAATAAAAATTTCTGCTTTACAGGGTTAAAGTAAGCTAGGCCTATAGCCTATAGCTATAGGTCAGAACAGCCTGGACAGCAGATTGAACAAAGAAATCATTTGCCAAAAAACTTTTTTTTTAATTAAAAAAAAAGAAAACCATTTGCAGTCCCAGGCATTGGCATGTACAACAGCCATAAGCATAGCAGAAATCTTAACTTCAAATTCTATGTGTGGTTTAACTCCCTACAGAATTAAGTAAAAAGAGGAATGATTGAGGACACAAATCACCAATCAGAAATCTGTTCTGGTTTGATATGACTAAAGCCAGTAAAGGCATTAAAGCCTAATTTGTGTGTTAGGACAGAGTTTGAGGTTTTGTTCACAGAACTTTCAATTCTAGGAACCTACTCACACTGGCTTTTTTCTTCATTTTTTTTATAACTTGCTGGGCATAATGTCATGTTTTAAGTGATGAATACATTTTTAATGCTATTAATACTAATAGTAATACATGATATACTATAGTGATGTACTTCAATACAGAAGGGTTTTTTTAAAAGCATAGTTTGGAGGAGAAAAAGGTCACCATCTCTTGCCCTCCCCCACTCCCTTACATTACACTTGCAGTACTAAGTTACAGCAAATAAAACAGTACAATAGTCTAAAACAACAACAACAACTACTCTTGTTAGACAAACAAGAGCAAAATAACAGTGTTGACTGACCAGCTCACTGGTCAATGAAACACTCATGATTTTGTCTCATTGTCCATCAGAATCATATTAATTTTATTGTCCATGTTCAATAATTAATCATTTAATGGGAAGAAGTACACATTGCATATTTTACTATAAAAGTTATAATTTATTGATAACTAAACAGATTGAATTGGTGGTCTGATAGTGCTTCGATTTCTTTTATGTATCATAATTAAGCAGAAGATTAAAGATGCACATCAAAGATCCTGTAACACCTGTTAGCAGTCAACAGGTTACAGCAACACAAATGAAATATATATGCCTAGCATGCATCCTGTGCAACAAAATGAGCTCTGCAGTCAAAATGAGTCAGCTGAGGCCCACTGGCAGACCTCTTGCAAATACAGAATGCAAATATGCATGCTCTACACATCCCACCCTGTCATTTGTGTAACTTGGAACACAGAGAATAGAAGATAGATTCTAACACTAGTAACAGAGTTCATAAACCATGCCTCTTTCAAGACATGAAGATTAGCCTACATAAATTACAAGTAACTGCTATCACCACTCTTCATGACCATAATCAATTTTTACATGTGCAATCTGAAATCAATTTGAAAACATCTTTTGACTTTTCTCATTATTTCAAAGACAAGTCAGCTGTAGTGTATCTTTACTACTTTAGTCACTGAGCACCACATACTTGCCAATATGCAGGGCCATTTTGGATGAGGTATGCTCCAAGCTTATTGTATAAATAAGTCATAATTAATTTGGTCCTTTTAGTTTTAAGCAGACTATCAATTAATCAAGAAAGTGAGAAGTGGGTGTGTCAAATACAAGTTCTGCTAAGGCAGCTAAGACTACATTCTGCATAATTTGTAAAATCATTTCCAAAGAAATCATGAGGGGGGGGGGGGGGGGGCTTTGTTTCTCCATCAGTCTTTGCATGAAACTTTACTATGAACAGCAGTAACCATAGAGCTCTATTTGTCAATTCATTTTTTTGTGTGTTTGTGTGAGTGTGTGTGTACAATCACACGCCCCCTCCCAGCATCAAAGATAACGATTAGATCTTGATGTGATACGCACCTTCGGCAATGACATCTTCGACGGTGACGCTGTAGCGACCCACTTGGAAAGTTTTTCCAATGTGTGAACTCTGATTAGAGCTAAAAAGCTTCTTCATTTTGTGATCAACACCGTGACTCTCCGTTTAGATAAAAAGCCAACAATCTCCACCCACTGCTACATGAATCCGTCAATCGAAAAGAGGAAGCACTTCCTGTTGGTAAATTCCCAACACTTCCGTTGGTTAAGTCTGTTGATTTGAGTGTTCATGCCAAATGCGAGGTATTTAAAAGAACACACTTTCCAAACCATCATACAAAACTGTCACTACATCCCTAGAAATTAACTGATCTCATCGTTTCTTCTAAATGACGGTAGCATTTGTCCTTATTCAGGCCAGACACCGCAACTTCTGCTTGTTCTCAGCGGATGTCTCGGACTGCAAATATCACGTGATTGCGATGTGTGCCTATTTTCGATTATGACACATCGTATGCTTATTTCTCTGTGTTTAATTTGAAGTATAGGCCCTTGGCGATTAACAATTTTCCTTTAAACAAGTTTTGTAATCAACGAAGTAGCGAGGTACTTGATGAAATCAATTCTCGTTTCATCTCGCCTTCCTCACACCATAGTAAGCCTATAGGCACGGTTTTTTAGTGTATCTTTTTTAACACCAAACGGTACAACAGTGGTACAACAGTGTCTCAAACGTTAAACGTACTTTTGCGAGTCCAGGCTTCAAATTCACAATTTCAGCTAAGATTATCTGGATGTTTTGTGCATGCAGAATAACAAGTTATCACCGCAGCTCTTGCACAGTGGGCTGACAAAGGGCCATCACCAAGGTGACGGCCAAAGCTTCACTATAATTATAGACACCTTGAAAAAAAGTCCCTGGCAAAATGTGACATCCATGAGAAATCATAGCTACAAATAGCTCTGAATAAAGGCAACCTACTCACAGAAGAACAGATTTAGGGATTGTTGCCTGAGATCCGACTAGAAAGGGTATATTATAGTCTCGGTGGAGCTGTCGATTTTAGGTACTGTACCATCAACCAACTATCATCATGAGGTCCCATGTGAGATAAATACAACCCCCCCCCCCCCCCCCCCCCCCCCATAACAAAAAATAAGGTCTGACTTCTGTTTCCAATACACTGACATTCATTTCAAATTGATTTTTTTTTTTTTAAATTCTATTATATCGAGGATAATGGAATAAGCACTCGTGTACTTCTTTACATCCAGTCCCCGTGTGTATGCAGTTTTGTAAATCGTGTCATCTGTTCCCACCGGCACACGATGACCTATTCTTGCGAAAAGCGGAACAGGGTTTAACATGGGCGCAAGATGTTCTGCGTGCGTTCGCACACGGACCTCGGTTTAAAGTCTCATCCGAAGGACTTTTGAAGAGAGTGGAGTCAGCACTGATGTTAATTCCAGAGGAAAAATCCCCTCCACCGGGAATCGAACCCGGGTCGACTAATTGCGAGCGCAATGTTCTGACCACTAGGCTATCCTGTCCCGTTGATCAGCTTATGTAGTAATGCATCTAAATCTGCCTGAACGACGCTGGTGAATCATATCAAGAACATCTGGTTTGCTATAATTCCTATAGAATTAAAATCATCTTGAGTCAGAATAAACTAAACTAAAAACAATTATGAGAAATGCTCGTGGGCTTCAAACGTGTCTAGTAAAATGTGTGTGTGTGTGTGTGGTGTAGTAAAGTCTGATTTTTTAGTAACGTATTATATATAAGGAGGATGGTTATGACGTTCGCTTGCCAACAAATAAACTGCAAGGTCTAGATTCAGTTCCCAATCTCACCCTTCCTTCCCAGTTTCACGAGAAGAAACATTTATGTAAATACTATAAACCAATCCCCCGCGTGTGAACGCAGGCAGATCATCTTATCTTGCTCACACGTTAAAAACATGTTCCGCCTTTCGAAGAGTAGGCCATTGTGTGCCGGTAAGAACGGATTACAGGGGGAAAACACCCCAGTTTGCACTCAGGCATCGTGTTCAGACACCATCCCCGAAGTCGGAACGCGGTTACCTAAATGGTAAAAGGGGGGGGGGGGGGGGGGGGGGGGGGGCGGTCGCATTCTCATAAATCACACCATTGGTGAACCTCGGAGCTCTAGCCCATGAACGAAAATAAAAATCAATAGATAATAAACATGCTTCTGAAAAAATATATATACGGCAGATGAATGTCAAATTGCCTGTCTGAAGTAAAAGATGACGTTCTTTTCATCTGAAAATAATACAAGACCGTGCCAGTGTTGGCAGTGGCTATATGTACGATGACATCAGAGTAGTTGCCCCTCGTCTCCTGCTCTAGTCCGTGTTAATCTGTTTACTTACTGATACTCAATATTTTGTTGTGACCTTTTTTTTTATATGTAAGTCACTAACTGTGTTTTAAAACAAGTATTGCCATTACTCGATAACGCACAGTTAAACAAACAAACAAACAAACAAAAACTAAAAAAAAAAAAGGGTGTTTTTAGTTCAATTTTTACGTATTTGAGAACAAGGTATGATAATCATTATTTCAATAGTTCCGGTCAAAATAGGGTATCCCCGTCATAAATCGTAATTTCTGCTCCATCTACAATAATATAAAGTTGCTGTGCCTTTTCGTTCAAGTTAATTTGACTTCTGTGTTTCTTGGCAATCAGGAGAACTTCTTCTCTCCTCAGCAGTCTGTCATACGAAAGAAATAAAGGAATCCAGTTTTTCTGACATTCATTTTGTAGCCTAATAATTAATTCTAGAATAACAAATGCGAGAAGCCCAGTGAGCTATTTGTGAGTAATTTCATTAGTGGCTTCTATCATTTATGCCCTGATTAGCGTATAATACTTCTAATTGCTGACTTATAATTTTGTCAAAACTTAAATTTCCTAAATATTTTTTGGTTTATTTATTGACTTGATTTTGAACTCGACAATGGCTCAGTGTCGTTTCTTTTACCCCCGTGTAATTATGTTTCTCAATTTTGTCCTCAAAAGTTAGATGGTCTTTCAGTTTTTACAAGTTTTCTTTCACCTCTTAAAAATCAAAGCTTAGAACCTGATTAGCATCCCTGTCAAGACTGCTTTCCTCCTTGAAAATTAAAACCGAAAAAAATCGAGGAAAAACCTCTCTTCTGTGATATCACTTTAAGTGTTCCAACATATACTACACACCTAAAAATAGAAACGAAGTCATTTCTACGATGAGGTAGGCACTATTCTTGCTTTTTAACTCATTGCTCTTGACAGACCAAAAGTACTCCTGAAAAGTAGGCTGTTTGTCACATG
>CM060316.1:7821363-7826363 GCA_030674155.1 Stramonita haemastoma | reverse complement strand
GCCCAGCACACACATCCTCGTCGGATGAGACTATAAATCGAAGCCCCGTGTGTGAACGCATGCAGAACATCTTGCACACACGTTAAATCCTGTTCCGCTTTTCGTAAGAGTAGGCCATGTGTGCCGATGGGAACAGATAACATTTACAAAACTGCATACACACGGGGACTGGATGTAAAAAAGCACAAGAGGGCTTATCCCATTATCCTCGATATGAAAGAATAAAACAAAAAAATAAAATCAAAGATTGTGGCTGGGCCTATCTTCATTGCCGGCAAAAATGATCGCATAGGCCTACACAAATTCTCATCATTGGTGAACTCTTCTAGCTGAGGGGAAAAAAAAGACACCCCCTAAAAAACAAACAAACAAACATAAATGAAACAAACCAACAACAATAAAAAAAATAATAAAAAACCCACCCCACAACGGATTAAACGCATACTAAATGAATATGTTTATTACATGAAGTAGCAGGATAATGAAAAAAACCATTAATACAAATCAATTGCAATTACACAACAATAAAGACATAGGTAAAATATTCAGACAGACAGACAGACAGACAGACAGAGAGAGAGAGAGAGAGAGAGAGAGAGAGAGAGAGAGAGAGAGAGAGAGAGAGAGAGAGAGAGAGAGAGAGAGAGAGAGAGAGGTTGTCTGATCGTGCATATAATGAAATCTTCGGTTGCAGAGTAGCACTTGTGTGTAAAGCGGGCGTATAGCTGCACGACAAATCATGGCTGAGACCGCGGCAGACAAACCCAGTGGGAAGACACGGTATTGTTTACAGTTTTAATTGACGTAATCGAATCAGTTTGGAAAGCGCAACTTTTTGAAAGGGACTCAGGAGAAGACAGAAAAGGTTTCCAAGAACTTACGCTTTTGCATGTTCGAAGATGTGTAGACATTTGTGATCAGTGAGATCACAAATGAGATGTACCCGACTGTAACTAGTTTCAATAGCGAAAGTGTATTCAGATTAGTGCATGGCATAGGGGATATATACATGGCAGGTTAATGTACACATTCTCAGGCTGTTGTGGCTGATTGTTGTTGAGGGTACTGACAGCCGTTGTCTTTACCGATTCTGATCTGTGATCGCAAATTTGCATGATGGAAGGGTAGCCTAAGCCAACGAGCCGCCCGAACAAGTACCTGATCTATCAGTAGTATCAGATAGAATACAAGTTTATGGATGGTTAGGCCTAGTTATAATATGAGGCCTAACAGATGTTGGAATTTTTTGTGTTTGCTATGATTGAAGTTCTGGAAGAATTGGTCATCATAGTATTAATACTATACTATTATAAGTATAGGCCTAACATAGGATAGTAGATGTTGTATCTAGACTAGTCATCATAGTCCTACTTATTCTGCCTTTGTTGCTTTTGTTTGTTTTTAGCAGGGTTGTGGGATTCCAGGCTTGTGCATGAAATGACTATAATCCTAGGGAGGGAGATAGGCTATGAGGTTAAGCAGCATCCCCTTCCTCTCTCAATTTCTGTGTTCCTTGTATCTTGATAAATTGATGTACACATGATGATGTCGGCCTAGTGAACAAAGTAGGACAAAGTAGAAAATGAGAAAAAAGAGGAGACAAGCCCAGATGTATACTGTGGATGATCAGGATGCTTTCCCTGCTTTCTGTGCTTGTCAAAGCTTGTGACAGATAGAGCTGGATTTTATGGATCTGATTATTGAATCATCTGGATTTTATGGCTCTGATTATTCAACCAATGACAGTAGTGTGGAGATTGGGAATCTTGAGACTTGCACTCAAATTCAGAACTGTAAATTTGGGCAAGTAGTTCTGGCATTGCTCATCAGTATTAACTATTATTATAGAAGGTATGAAATCCAGTAGGTTGTAAGTTCTACCGTTGGTGTGATCTATGTGCTGCATGTATCATTGTATGTACACCTGTGTGCATGTGTTCCTGCATGCATGCAAGCCAGTGTGTGTGTGTGTAATGTGTGTGTGTAATGTGTGTGTGTGTGTGTGTGTGTGTGTGTGTGTGTGTGTGTGTGTGTGTGTGTGTGTGTGTATGTATGTATGTATGTAGAGGAAGAAGGCAGCTGTACACATATATGTACATGTGTGTCTTGGTTTGGGTGCATGTGTGAGCTTGCACATGACTGTGTAGAAGTATGTCCATGATTGTGCCATGCTACAGCTATATTTAATGTATCCACTAAACTTACCATGCTACTAACTTATTTGCTTATTGTGTATGTGATATTTTGTACATGTGATTTGCTATTAAATAAATATCAGTTCTTACATAAAGGAAAAGTTTTGAATTTGAATGAGAGAAGGGGCTAGAAAAGGGATATCATTTGGTCACTGTCAAGCTGAACAGAATGAACACAAAACTTATACAGTCTCTGACAAAACTCTGCTTGAACCTCCCCCCCCCCTCCCCCCCCCCCCCCCCCAACATTGACTGATTTAGAGTAGTAAAAGAGTCGGGTAACCTTTCTGTTGAATTGTTTTGTTAGCAGTTGGGAGATAGACTATATGCACAGAGTTGTTACTGTAGAATATGTGCTGGAGAGAATACAGATTAAGTTATGAATTCATACTTAAGATATATCCAGGTCTATGCATTAGCAGTGTGTAATGAATGATGAACTATTGCCTCCACTGCAGTGGCTGAGGCTGGTTGACAGAAACTCTGTGGATGAAGATTGGCAGTTTGTACTATGCACAGACACACGTGGCATGGGCCTGGGAACTTTCTTGATGTAGGATCAGCGTCAGGGACTCCAACCTGTGTGTGGCATAGATAGGCCAGCATGAAGCCACACACACACAGGCACGCACACATGCACACATGCATGCACACACACACACACACACACACACACACACACACACACACACACACACACACACACACACACACACACACACACAGAGGCACACACACATGCATGCACATGCACACATACGCGCAGGCAGGCACACGTACACACGCATGCACGCGCACTCACACACACGCACACACACAACTCCAGGGTTCGCGATAACTGGTAATTGTCGGTATTTTACCGATTGTAAACAGGGAATACCGAAAATTTTCGAAGCAGCCGGTACCGCGTACCGGTTCTGTTTGCCTGTGACCGATTAGATTTCCGTCTCAAAAAAAAAAAGTCTGAAGTGACGTTTTCTGACAGTCTGTCATGGGCCTGTACTGTGCTTACCGCACCTACCCCTTCCCACCCCTTTCGACATCTTTAGTGCCAGCCTCATTATTAGCCTAGCACGCAGAACAGCAAGCTTTACTGTGAAAGAATAGAGCTTCGCGCTCTTCTCGGCATGACAGCGACTTCCATTCACATTGAGTAAATGGGGCCTAGATTTATTTATTCTGTATTCTTTTAATCTTTTATATCGAGGATAATGGAATAAGCACTCCTGTGCTTTTTCACATCCAGTCCCCGTGTGTATGCAGTTTTGTAAATGTAATCCGTTCCCACCGGCACACGACGGCCTGCTCTTACGAAAAGCGAGGGTCTATGACTATGAATTTGCGCGTTGCTTTCAGAGAGAAGAGTCGAAAACCAAATCTAAATTGAACAAAGATCTAGATGAGCGCTAAGCATAGAAACAAGAAAGAAGAATATAAGTCACACAAATAATGCCATGCAAAACAACAGACTGACACGGACAGTGGCACAGGCGCTAGAAAAAAAATCCTATTTCCTTCGTGGCTTCATGCCCAAGAAGCGAGTGGCAGCAAGCAGCACGGCAGTCAAAATCTGAGAGATTCGCGTTCAATTTAGATTTAGTTTTGCTGCCCAACAATCCCCCCCTCCCCCACCCCCTCACTGATTAGTTTCGTTTTGTTCACAGTACGTACCGGATTTTATTTTCTGGGGACCGATTTTGGGGGAGTTGGTCAAGATGTCTCTGAAATGGCAACTCGCAGTACCGGTTTTAAAAAATCCTAGCGCGAACCCTGAACTCACTTTCTCATTATAAAAGAACCGTAGCATGTTCAAGTGACTGGAAAGTTTTGTTCATTCATCATTCAAAATTTACTTAATTTCTTTGAAGTTGTAAAGTTTTTATTTTATTCATTAAAAAAAAAAAAAATTAATTCTTTTTGTGGAAGTTCTGAAGTTCATTGATGTAACGTAAGTCCTGATTACCTTCCCCTTCTTTTTGTTTGTGTTTGGCTATGTTGTTGCTGTTTATCATTTATGGATTTATGGAATGCTGTAACATCCTCAACAGTATGGAAGAGAAAGGAGACCTGATAATATATTATGGGTGGCGTCAGTCCAGAAAGTTTCAGAAAAGTGATATAATTTTGTTCCAGCGACGTTGACAAGGCTCCCAGACAGAGCACAAGTTCTGCAGACAGAGACAAAATTGACATGGGTAAGGGAATTTGTAACTTAGCAGTGAAGGTTGACAGCTTGTGATTCTCTTTAGTATGATGTTTGAAATGTAAGGGTGGAATGGGACACCTTGATTCTAATGGTAACGAGCAGTGGAAATACTCAAGTATTTGTGTGTGTGTGTGTGTGTGTGCGTGCGTGCGTGCGTGCGTGCGTGCGTGCGTGTGTGTGTGTGACTCTGTGTGTGTGTGTGTGTGTGTGTGTGTGTGTGTGTGTGTGTGTGTGTGTGTGTGTGTGTGTTGGAGAGAGACAATAGGGGACAGTAGAGGTAGGGGTCTCCTAGACACAATATAAACACAGATTATATTGATTATGGGTACATAAACTGGATAGAATGAAATTGAATGGAGAAAGCAGGAAGCTCAGAGAGAGAGAGAGAGAGAGAGAGAGAGAGAGAGAGAGAGAGAGAGAGAGAGAGAGAGAGAGAGAGAGAGAGAACCTTTGCAGAAGTATACATACACAAACTAAAGAGAAATAAGGCACTGGCAGGTCTGCACTTAAAGGTAACCTGGGAGATAGTAAAAGTTCCTAATCATAATTCACCAGATGCCGCTGCTGAGATTCAAACCCATGACTTGATAGATCCACAG
>CM060316.1:7788863-7816363 GCA_030674155.1 Stramonita haemastoma | reverse complement strand
TTGCAGGGTGAAGACTGTGAGCAAAGCATAATGACTGATTCCACACTTCTTTACATGAGTAATTCATTGCTGTTAATAAAAGTTGGATTCTCAGTCATACTAGTGAGCCAAAATTCACATTTTTTTGCCATGTACTACTTTTAATAATTTTTTTTTCAGGACATCATCCCTTTCATCGAGAAGAACTGGGACAACATGACCACCATGACACGCAGAACCAAACAGACCTGGCACAAGACTGTTCTGAATACCATGGTAATTCTTCTCGTTGTTGTGATTAAATTAACATCTACACCACTTATCTGTTCCTACTTTCAATGGACATCTACATCTCCATTACCCTGCCTAAGCACAGTGTGTGTGTGTGTGTGTGTGTGTGTGTGTGTGTGTGTGTGTGTGTGTGTGTGTGTGTGTGTGCGCGCATAAAATTAAAATCTGTTGAACTTTAGTGAATGGTTGCGTGCAGGTGAATGTTTTGAATGCAAGCGCTTTGATTTATTTGCTTTACAAGATCAGGGCTTTACAAATTCTATGTATTATTATTATTATTATGATTATTTTTCGTATCATCATTATTATTATTTAAAGGTAAAGGCGTCCCATAACCTATGTGGTCGTAGGAAAGCAAGGCGTCAGATACCTCAGCTTCTCTGGGGGCCGGCATATTGAAGGCAGCGCCCATCTCCTCTCCCTCGCTGCATTACCTTCCCTGACCCTAAAGAGGGCAGGTACCCATTTACAGCTGGGTGAACTGGGGGGACTGTACTGAAGCCAAGGCGCGCTAATGGTCACCCATCGACTTAGTAACCATGCTCAATGCTGCTTAACTTGACTTGGGGAAAGCAAGTGCTCTGACCACTGAGCTATCCCATCCCCATATTATTATTATTATTATTATCATCATCATCATCATCATCATCATCATCATCATCATCATCATCATCATCATCATCATCAATACATAATGTGTTGCAGATGAAGGAACCAGACTTATACCTGATGAATGCAGATGAAGGAAATGAAGCCTACTTCACTTTGATCAACCAGGTATGATGTCTTGATTTTGATTTTTTTTCTTTTTGGTATGGACTAATTTCACCCGTAAGTTAACTCCAGGCAGAGTCATTGGGGGCTCTGCTCTGAAGAGTTCAGGCAGTGTGTGACATGGACATCTTGAACCTGGCGGAGCCCATTCCTCTCTGGTTAGCAGGGTGCATGCTAGGCATCTTTGTGTTATTTGTCCCATCGGTCATAGCTGGCCTACATTTTTTGGTGAAAAACAGATGAGGTTTCAACCTAAGCACAAGATGTCTCCATGTGTTTTGTTTGCTCATGATACCTTGCTTTATAGTTTTATCTGATGGGTCTCAGGGGAATGGAATCAGTACCTCTGTTATTTCCATAGACTTTCTGGTGGAGTCAGTACTTTTTTAATTTCCAGGTAAAAATCCTTAGCAGTTACCTTTTTTTTTTTCATTCTTCAGCTAGAGGTCTGGGATTCATCATTGGTGACATTTTTTTGTTGTTGTTGACATTTTTACATGTGCAACCGTTCCCCCCCCCACCATTTGGGTGGCCACATTCCAACTTCAGGGATGATGTGTAAACATGGCACCAAAATTTTGTCATTCGTTCCTACTGGCATGGAATGGTGTACTCTTCTTAAAGGCAGAAACGGGTTTTAATATGTGTGCAAGATGTTCTGTGTACATGATTTGCATGTGAGGTCTCAGTTTATAGTCTCATCTGAAAGACTTTCACATTCAGTTTGATTTTTTTCATCAAACTGGAAAGAAAGGGCAAGGTGTGTGTGCATGCGTGTGTGTGTGCATGCGTGTGTGTGTGTTTGTGTGTGTGTGTGTGTGTGTGTGTTCTTTGTGTGTGTGTCTTTGTGTTTGTGTGTGTGTCTGTATGTGTGTGTGTGTGAGTATGCACATGCATACAGGTGTGTATATAAGTAAACGTGATATTCTCTGGGAACAGGACCTGACCAAGATCGCCCCAGTGTATGATGCCCGAGCTGGTCCCTCAGGAGTGCAGGGTGCTGCTGACGCAAGCACAAGTCAGTGCTGCTTTCTCTGTGTTCTTTTTTGTTTGTTTTGTTTTGTTTTTTGAGCATGGTTACCAGTTGGATGGGTGGCCGTTTGTGCGCCTTGGCTTCAGTACAGTCCCTCCAGTTCACCCAGCTGTAAATGGTTACCTGTCCTCTTTAGGGTCAGGGAAGGTAAAGCAGCGAGGTAGAGGAGATGGGTGCTGCCCTCAATATGCTGGCCTCTAGAGAAGCTGAGGTCTCTGACACCTCACTGCCCTATGACCACATAGGTTATGGGACACCTTTATCATTAACGTTTTACCTTTGTTTTGCACTCTCTTTTATCATCTGTCTGAGGTTTTTTGTTGTTTTTTTCCCCCTCGTTTGTCAGCCAGGATTGTGGGGTTCATCAATGGTTGGATGTTGTATATGCTACCCTTTTTGCCCAACATTGAAGGTAGCTGCAGTCTGACTTCGGGGATGAATGCTGAGTATGCTTGTGTTTCTGTAACCCACTGAACCCTGACATGAATTATGGGGTCCTTAATGTGCGTTTTGATCTTCTGCATGTATATATACATGAGGGGAATTAATCCACTGGCAGGTCTGCACTTGAAGTTGACCTTGAAGATCGTAAGAAATCCCCACCCTTAATTCACCAGATGCCACCGAGATTCAAACTCTCGACTATGGACCCATATGATTGAAGTTGAACGGTCTTCACCACTTGGCTATAGAGCCCATCGTCTGTCTGATTGTTGAGGTGTGTGAGTTTTGCACTGTACTGTTCATGTATTGACTCACTCATTTCCTTGTGTATTTGTGTTTGCTTTCTTTACCCCTTGTGTATGTGTTTGTTTATTCAATTTTTTTGGTCTGTATGTATAAGCATAACATACAAAGATCAGAATGTTTGCTCAGAAAGGCTGTTGACTTGTTTCTTTGATCATGGGACATTGCAGGCAGCCACTGAATCTCTCCCAGTGACAGTAAGGTGAATGACACATTTGCTGATTCAGAGAAGAGAAGGCCATTGTGTGCCTATTGGAATGATGGATGACAAAGAGACAAATGCATCTATATTGGTGGTGTGTTTAGACAGCATCCCTGGAGTCAGGCTGCAGTAACTTTAAACATGTAAAGTTGGTCATTGGGAGTGAAGTATCACAGACCTCAGCTTCTCCAGGGGCCAGCATATTGAGGGTGGTGCCCATCTCCTCTCCCTCGCTGCTTTACCTTCCCTGACCCTAAAGAGAGCAGGTACCCATTTACAGCCAGGTGAACTGGGGGGGCTGTACTGAAGTCAAGGCACGCAAACAATGCTTGTAAAGATGGTATTTTTCCCTTTCCAAATCATGGACTGTTGTCGTGTCATACCTTTTTTGGCTAACATTTGATGCAGGTAAGAATGGGAAAGAGATTTATTTTTATTTTGTCAGGTGCGGGTGTTTCAGGTGTGGGCAAGGGCCGTACGAAAAGACGAGGAGCTTTCGACAGTTTGCCTGTGGTGACCAACAAGAAGAAGAAGTAAGTGGGTTCATGTTGAAAGCTATATTTAGCCTTAAGTCTGCTTGTCCTGGTATGGCAACTTCCTTGTTTGGCCTCTTTCAGCTTTATTAGCAGCCTGGGGAGGTCGCCCAGAATATGCACCCAGACTTGTTTGTCCCTCCTGAAAAATCACTGTAAATGGACAGTACACAGTGGATGAGAAGTGTATGTCTATGACTCTTTTAAGTATCTCGTCAAGTAGGCACCCATACTCTGACTTCAGAGGATTTTAGGAGAGTGGAGGGTGTTATGCAAAGGGCTTGTCATGGCTAAAGACAATTTCAACATAGCATTTCACAACGTAACAATGTTTTAGTGAAGGCCTAGGCACCCAGCTTACATCAGTAACTGACAAAGCTTTTGGCCTGGACTTGTTTATTATTTTGTATGTGTCCGTGCGTTTATGTGTGGGCGTGTGTGTGAGGGAGAGGGTGTGTATATGAGTATAAGAATGTGTAGGTGCACACGTGTGTGTGTGTGTGTGTGTGTGTGTGTGTGTGTGTGTGTGTGTGTGTGTTTGAGATTGTGTATGTGTGTATTTGAGAGTGTGTGTGTGTGTTGTGTGTGTGTGTGTGTGTGTGTGTGCACATGCATTCATGCATGTGTGTGTGTGCGCGCACGTGTGTAAATCTTTAAAAGAGAGAAAAGGGAATAGACAAGTGATTTTTGTTTGAAAGAAACCATGAACGTCCCTAGCCTATGCCTAACACTGGGGATAGGGGGAAGAACCCCCCACAGGTGAATGCATAGAGCAGAAAGCTGCTAACCTCTTATCAGGAAAGTTACTCTCCGCAGTGAGCAAGTGGGGCCCAAGCTGCCCCCCCACGGCTACCCGCTGGAGCACCCCTTCAACAAGGACGGCTACCGCTACTACCTGGCGGAGGCAGACCCCCACGCCCCCAACCGACAGGCCTTTGACGAGAGCACCGAGATGGCGGGCAAACCCATCCCTGGCTACCTGTATCGCGTCTTCCAGGGCAACCAGGTGTTGCTGTCAATGCACGATAGAGGTCAGTCAGTGCAGGTGTGGGTGGATTTTGCTGGGGTATTTTAGGTTTAGATGTGGGGGGTGGGTGGGGGGTAACCTAGTGGTTAGACTGTTGTGCTTGTGGTGTGAAGGCTCGTGTTTGAGCCCCCACTGAGGCACCTCCCTATTCATGGGCTTTTTTTTTTTCTCCTGGTGTTAAAATAAGTAACGACTTCTCTCCTGTGAAAGTCCTTTGGGTGAAACTACAGAGTTATTGTGTGCGAACGCCTGCAGAATATCTTGTGTACAAAGTGAATACACATTCTGTCTTTCAGAAGAGTAGGCCAATGTGTGCCCGAAAGGATGGATGACAAAATTTTAAAATGCATGCTCACTGGATTTGTGTTTAGACATCATCCCCAAAGTTAGAATGCGTCTGCTTTAGTGGTGGGCTACAATGGTTGCATGTTCAAAATCACACCAACAGTGAATCTTGGAGCTCTAGCTGAGGAGCGAAAAAAAAGTTTAGATATGCAGACATGTGCTCAGACTCATGCACACACACATGCATACATATGTGCACCCGCACACACACATATATCCACACACACATGCATGCATGCAGGAATCTATGCACGTGCATAATCTCCTTTTTTCCATGTTCCTTCATATTGGGTAGAATGCGCTGTGCCTGGTCTTCTGCTGTACTTGTAACTGTGCAGGTCTGCCTGCTGGCCTCAGCTGACATGTTCTGACTTCAGAATAGCTTATAACAAAGTTCTTCTGAAAATTTCAGTTTTGTTTAAAAAAGACAGAAGAAAGGGCTGGGTAGGCAGAAAATTAGAGAGAGAGAGAGAGAGAGAGAGAGAGAGAGAGAGAGAGAGAGAGAGAGAGAGAGAGAGAGAGAGAAAAGGCAAAAATAAAGGAAGTGATTGACAGGGAAAATTTCTAGCACAAAATTTCCACAAAGTGAGGATGCTACTTAAACTGGAATGGAGGATAGGATAGCCTGGTGGTTAGAACATTGCTGTCACAATCTGACAGCCCAGGATCAGTACCAGGTTTGAACCACCATCAAGATGCTGCCTGTTCAAAGAGATTTTCTCCTGGAGTTAGAGAATAAAAAACCTCCAATGAAAGAGCCCCTGGCATCCTCACAGGAGAAGGCTACATCCAGAACTAAGGCAGATACAGAAATCCACATGTACAAACCAGCCACAAAGAGCAGACACTAAGACACATATTCAGAAGGCTACATCCAGAACTACGGCAGATACAGAAATCCACATGTACAAACCAGCCACAAAGAGCAGACACTAAGACACATATTCAGAAGGCTACATCCAGAACTACGGCAGATACAGAAATCCACATGTACAAACCAGCCACAAAGAGCAGACACTAAGACACATATTCAGAAGGCTACATCCAGAACTACGGCAGATACAGAAATCCACATGTACAAACCAGCCACAAAGAGCAGACACTAAGACACATATTCAGAAGGCTACATCCAGAACTACGGCAGATACAGAAATCCACATGTACAGACCAGCCACAAAGAGCAGACACAAAGACACATATTTATTCAGAAGTGATGTTACTGAACTCTGCCGTGTTTTGCACAATTTTTCATCTTTTGTTTCAGCTATACAACTGAAATTGTCCGACGATAGATTGACAGTCACTGGGGAGAAGGGTTACAGCATGATCAGGGCTTCACATGGTAATGATTTGGATTCTCTGTCTGTGTGTGTGTGGGGTGGGTGGGGGGGATGTGATGTGCTAGCACATATGCACATGTGTATGTATACATGTACCACAGCAAACAGGACTTGGAACAAACTTGTGCCTCAACAATTTTGAGCAGCCGATTTTCACGGCAGTGAAACAAACAATCCCTTAGTGCCAGCTGTGTTGTTGGGATCGGGGAACAGGACAGGACAGGACAGCCTAGTGGTTAGAGCTTCTTACTGGTTATTCCGCAGTATCTGGGGATGCTGGTTTACTGCCCACTGGGTAACTGCTGCCAGGTGACCTAGTCTAGGTGACCTCTGCTAAGTGACCTCCACTGACCTCTGTCAGGTGACCTCCACTAAGTGACCTCTGCCAGGTGACCTCTGCTAGGTGACCTCTGCTAGGTGACCATTTGTGGAGATTTTTCCTCTATGAGTTAGCTGAAGTACTAAGTAGGAAGGTGGCAGGATGGTTTAGATGTTCACCTGCCTAATGAGTAAATTGTAAGGTTCTGGGTTTGATTCCCAGCCTTGTCCTTCCTTCCCAGTTTGACAGAAAAATCATACTGACTGTCAAGTCTTTCAGAGGAGACCCTAAACCAGTTGGACCCTGTGTGCTTACAGATTTGTGGTCATCGAAAGAACCCACGACAGTTGAAAATAGGAAAGAGCTCCAACTGTCCTGGTAAAATTGGTAGATTCAATTCCCAACTGTATCCTCAAAGATTGAATGCAGCTACCTTAATGTTTTGTTTGTTTGTTGGTTGTTTTTTTTTTGGGGGGGGGGGGGGGGGAGGAACGGTGATTAAAATCTCACCATTGGTGAACCTCGGAGCTGTAACTGAGGAACAAACAAACAAAAAAAAATCCTTCAGACCAGGGATCTAGAATAATAAAATAATCTGTCTGAAATTTTTTGTAGTGGTGGTGTATGTGATAAAACAGCCTGTTGTATGTTGTTATGTCATGTTATGTTGTGATGTGTGCAGCAAAACAGCCTGTTGTGTGTTGTTATGTCGTCATGTAATACTGTGGTGGTGTGTTCAGGGGTGATCACAGGCCAGTGGTTCTATGAGGTGACCATCAAGGAGATGCCAGAACCAACAGCCACCAGGATAGGCTGGTCACAACCCTTAGGTCAGTCAGTGGTCTTCTGTCCATCTCCTCATCCTATTGCTATCTCTTCTTTTTTTTTGGGTGCTGCCTTGTCTTCTGTGACTTTCCTGTCCTGCTGTTACAAAGTTGGGGGGTGGGGGGGGGTGGGGGGGGGGTTGTTTTAGGCTTTGTTGGCTACAATCAAGGATGTGATGCCTTTGAAAAAAAGCTAGAAGCTTGGAAGTTATTTCCCTTCCCTATCTAATATCTGAGTATTCAGTGTATATAATATCTCTAAATTTTGTAAGAAAGAGCTATTATAAATTCCTATCAGTAAGTCATCAAAAGGTGAGGGAGCTGGGGTTTTTTTTCTTTGTATTGTGGTTGTTGTTTATTTGATATCTAGTTCTTGTGCTGAATTTCAGATCCAAATTTCTCAGACCATTGCACCAGAGGCTAGTTGCTGATCAACCAAATATAGTTTGATGCAGGTGTAGCAGACCCCTCTGCAACAAGTGCCCATAGACTCTCTTGCCTTGTTCATGATGGCTTACTAATACTTGGTTCAGCTCAGAGTCATTTTGACAGCTCACATCAGGGAATCGAGGCCAGAAGTTTCCCTGCCTGGAATAGTGGTCATTTTCACTTGGTGAATGATGACACCAAGTTGTGAAAACAAAAAAGAAAAAGAGCGAGTCTGTCATATTCACAGTCAGAAAAGTTCAGAATGCTCAACAGAAAGAATCTTATAAGCAGACTGGATAAAGTTGCTTAATGACAGATGACCCACCTAGACATTTCTATTAAAAAAAAAAAAAAAAGTGGTATTGTTTTGTATTGTATATCACTGTCACACGGCAGATTTTTCTACTGAAACTACCCAAGCTGCTCTTAATCCAGAATGCACCTCACCTCACAGGCAACCTGCAGGCCCCCTGTGGGTACGACAAGTTCAGCTACTCCTGGCGATCTCGGAAAGGGTCGGCGTTTCACCAGAGCAAGGGGAAGCATTACTGCGACACAGGCTACACTCAGGGAGACACGCTGGGATTTTTTATCTCCCTTCCTCCACCAGAAGATCCCAACAAACGCCTGCCAGACACCTTCAAAGATAGGGTGAGTGGCTGTGGCTGTGTTCTGTCTGTCTGTCTGTCTGTCTGTCTGTCCTCGTTTGTTTGTTTGTTCGTGAGTTCTGCGTTCATGTTTTTCCTCTCCCCCTGGTTCAATTAAAAGGAGGAAGAAATCAAAACATATGTGGGCAGGCATACACAAACGCATGTACACACGCATGTACGCACACACACACACGCACACACACGCACACACACACACACCCACACACACACACACACACACACACACACACACACACACACACACACACACACACACACACACACACACACACACAGCACACACACACACACCCTCATTTGCATCTGGATTCTTATTTTGCTTGGTTCAGTGAAAAGAGACTTAATTTATTTTAGATAAGTATGGGCATGCATATGCGCGCGCACGCACACACACGCGTACACACACACACGCGCGTACACACACACTCACTCACTCACTCACTCACTCACTCACTCACTCACTCACTCACTCACTCACAACACACACACACACAACACACACACACACACACACACACACACACACACACACACACACACACACACACACACACACACACACACTACTTAGTATGCCCCAGGGCCAGAAGTTAGTAAAACAGCATTTTAGAAAAAAAAACAAAAAAAACCACCCCAGAAATGAAGGTAGAAGAGAACTGAAAAGAGAGACAAAAGGAGAAAAGAGAACCACAAAAGAAAAAAAAGAAGAAAAAGAAAAGAGAACCGACTATAGGCATAAAACAGCAACATATACAGTAACATCTTTACTGGTTAAGATATGGACAGGAAGGAAGTGACTGAGCGGGAAAGGGAGGTAGGATTTGTGGACAGTGCACTGCCTTGCCATCCTGACAGTACACTGCCTTGCATCTGACAGTACACTGCCTTGCCATCCTGACAGTACACTGCCTTGCCATCCTGACAGTACACTGCCTTGCCATCTGACAGTACACTGCCTTGCCATCCTGACAGTACACTGCCTTGCATCCTGACAGTACACTGCCTTGCCATCCTGACAGTACACTGCCTTGCCATCCTGACAGTACACTGCCTTGCCATCCTGACAGTACACTGCCTTGCCATCCTGACAGTACACTGCCTTGCCATCCTGACAGTACACTGCCTTGCCATCCTGGCCACACAGCAGCAGCAACTTGTGCTGGCCAGCAGAGAATCCAAGTCTTTGTTCTCTCACAGTTAATTGTGATAGTGTGTGTGTGTGTGTGTGTGTGTGTGTGTGTGTGTGTGTGTGTGTGTGTGTGTGTGTGTGTGTGTGTGTGTAAAATTCAGTTTTCTGTGCATGTGCATCCACAGTGGGATAGTCAATCTAGCATATATTTCACTGATATTTTGACAGCTCTAAAAAAAACAAAACAATAACACCTTCAGGCTGTGATTCATTGGATTATCGTATTTTATTGCATTGTGTAATACAAACACTGTGAGAACTGTACAGAAAGGTGATGACAAAATAACCAGCAAACTTTCAAATGCTAACTATTGTTGTGTAATCATAAGGCACATTTTGTTCATAACACTTTTCAAATGAGCAAGGCAGCATAACGAAAAAACAACAACCAACAAACAAACAAATAAAACGAAAGCTATAAATTTATTGCAGCATCCATTCTTATTTTTTTCTTTGCTGAAAAACTGAAAAGGTTATTCTTACATGTTGCACTTTAGAGTGAATTATGTTGTTATTGTTGATGATAAGTTATTGCATGATATGATCAATATGAGATCGTGTTTGAAAGAAGATGAAAATATCTCACAATAGTGACACATGCATGCACACTTAACACATGCCTCTGTGTGCTCTCTCTCTCTCTCTCTCTCTCTCTCTCTCTCTCTCTCTCTCTCTCTCTCTCTCTCTCTCTCTCTCTCTCTCATACACACTTTTTTTTATATGCATGAACAATCAGACATAAAAGACACGAGACATTTCTGAAATGCCAAATCCACACCTGCATAATCGTTAAAAAATCACATGCACAACAAATGATAGCAAATGATCTATTATCCTAAGTACAAGCCAGATGATAACGAAGCATATCACAAATCACTTCTGTAGAACAGAAAGAAATGAGACAAGGACAGAAATGCGAATGAGTGCTTACAAAGCAGGGTTAGACTTTACTCTCATCAATTTAAAAAAACAAAACAAACAAAAACAAGACAAAGCTTGTGCGTTCATACCAAGGCTCTGCCCACGTAACACAGACTCTTATGATCCATAAATATTACATTTACAATGCTTCTAGCGTGCTTGCATAAAATTGTGTGCAAACTGCAGGGGAAAAAATGGATCTTGATTAATTAAGAAAGAAGATAATACTTTGGGAAGTGGACATAGCATTTTGTTTACACATTTTCATCTTTAGGACAGAGCCCCTTTCAAGGTTTTTGGGGGGAGAGAGAGAGAGAGAGAGAGGTTTATTGTGACCTTGATGTCAAACAGTGGTTGTGTTATGAACACTTCTTATCAGCAGTGACACATAGTTTTGTTCAAGATTGTATTTTTTCACATGGCTTTTTATGTGGAAAAAAAAGTGGGTGATGTTTCATTGCATTTGTTCTGGTGATGGTGATATGAGAAAAGACGATCATATGGTGTACACGGTTTTATCCCAAAGAAATATTCCCCATGTTGTCTAAAAAACAAAGGGCAGATAAAATCATGCCAAATGATATGTAGCAGAATTGAAAAAAATTATAAAATGATGAAAAAGTTCCAGTGATAATTACAGTTATTTTGAAAGATTGTATCAAATCAAAAAATTGTATGAGCAAGTTATAACATGCTTACAGTATGAATCCGTTCTCCTTCCAGTTTAATCTCTTGGTGTAGGAAAGTGATTGATTACTCTGAAATGTGTGAGAAGTGGTTAAAAGGATGTGCTTTTGTGATGCATGTTTCCAGAGCTCCTGATACTTGTACTAGTTTGTGTACAGTATGAAATTTTTCTGATTTATTTAGGAACTCTATAGAATGACTCTATCTTTTGACTGAACCAAACATGAAAGTATTTGGATTTGAAATGCCTTTACCTGGGCTGCAAAGTGTCACAGAGGTTGAGGTCATTAATCTGGGGTATCACTGTGAAAAGAGGTGGATACTTTCAGAATTTCAAAGAGCTTTTGTTTTAGGTGACTAAGTATAAAAGTTTGATAACAGGTTTATAGTTTGTCTGTTTTGTTTTTTAATTTGTTTTCTGTTTATTTTGCTATTTTTATGAAGGATCAGCTTAATTTTCTGTTTTTGCCTGCTGAACCAGACAGACCGTGAGATTCATACTCTAAAATTGTGAGTTTAGCAACAAGTCTTTCCATATAAAACCATCTTCACTGCCTGTGTAAATGTACTGTCATTTTGGTGGCAAGGTGTCATGTTTTAAAGGTCCTCCCAACCCCGTCCTGCCCCCTAGGATGATTAGTCCATAAATATCTGAACTGAAAATGATCAAGAAAGAAACTGTTGCACTCATCATTACTTGTGGTGTGTGTGTGTGTGTGTGGTGTGAGTTGTGTGTGTGTGTGTGTGTTGTGTGTGTGTGTGTGTGTTGTAAGAGTTGATAAAATATAATTTTGTCACACTCACAGTTTCTTCTGTGATTATTTTTTATTTTTTTTCTTCCAGTGAATAGCATCCTGTCTTGTTCTGTTCTGTTTGTTGCTCTGTTTTTCAAAACACCGACAGCCATATCAGTTGTCAGACTAAGTCATATTTCACCTTCAGTAAATCCTCATGTTAAATTCACGCTAAAAAATCCAGATTTGCAGAAAAGCCAATTAATTTTTTTTTTTTTTAATGATTTCATCATGTAAAGTCAGATATGCAGAAAACAGACCAAAAAAACCCCAAACCCAACCCAACTGAATTTGGGTATCAGCTGACAGGGCAGCAGACAGACTGACGATGAGCAGCGAAGGCACTTGTGTAACACAGACAGACAGTGAGTGACAGCAGTCAGAAAGCAGCGATGGTTAGAGTTGGGTCTGGTGGAACTTCTTCTTCCCCTTGTCCTCCCCTTGTTTGGTGGGGTCAGAGTGGGAGCGGTCTCTGCCTGTGGGGTCAAGGTCATCTTCGTCCTGAGCTGAGGAGTCCTCCTGCAACACACAGACAGCAGTCTTCAGTGGAGCACATCGGGGGGAGTAGGGAAGTGGTCAGAAGAGTGAATTAGTCAAGCAGAATGGTCAGAAGAGGCCTTGGGTCAGAAGATCAAGTCAAAGTGTCAGAAATAGCTGTCGGTTCAGAGTAAAAAGTTGTACAGTGGTCAGAAAGTTGTGATCTCAACAGTAGAAACAGTTTGTTCAGAGTGGCTGCAGTTAGAGTAAGTCACAGGAGTGTTTATTCCATTATTCCTCGAAATAAAAGAAGATAGAGACAACTGTAGCAAGAGTAACTTAAGTCATTGTGGTAGCTACAGTCCCAGTAATCTGTCTTGCAATAGATAATGTCTTGTAGACGAATATTCTTAGTTTAAAAGTGCTTTTCCCATTATTATCTTTTACATAATTCACTCATTTTGGTGCTTCAATCTGAATGAATTGAAAAACACTACAGTTCAAGTTTCCAATCAAAAGCATAAAAAAATCATAGTGAGTAACAATTCATGGAATTTCAAGAGAAGAATGAAGATATAAAAGGAAGGCATTATACAATAGTTTAATAGTTAAAGTGACTTTCTTTTCATGTTAACTGGCTGTCCCCCCTGCTTGCTTTGTTTTTCACATAGAAAGCAGCTTTGTCTTTATCTGTCTACTTACCTGTGGAGACGTTGTGTTGGAGACTTTCTTGGAACTGTCCCCATCATCTTCCTTCAGCCGAGTTTTCAGCGCTGTAAAATGTGGATGACAATCTTGTTTTTAGCTGGTAGGTAAATAATGAATTTGTTTTTTGCTGTAAGGTAACTAATGACAATCTTGTTTTACCTGGTAGGTAACTAATGACAATCTTGTTTTAGCTGTGGTAGGTAACTAATGACAATCTTGTTTTAGCTGGTAGGTAACTAATGACAATCTTGTTTTAGCTGGTAGGTAACTAATGACAATCTTGTTTTAACTGGTAGGTAACTAATTTGACAATTTGTTTTTAGCTGGTAGGTAACTAATGACAGTCTTGTTTTAGCTGGTAGGTAACTACATTGTGGACAATCTTGTTTTAGCTGGTAGGTAACTATGATATGTTTTCACAATACTTTGTTTGTAAACTGGTAGGGTAACTAATGAAATACATGTTTAGCTGGTAACTTAATGCCAAGCTCCAGCTCCTCCCCCCCCCCCTCCCCAGTCAACCTCTGCTTGGTCTTAAACCACCATTATCCTCTTCTCTGTCTCTCTTTATTGAACACACACACACACACACACACACACACACACACACACAACACACACCTACACACACACGCACACACACACAACATGCATGTCTACCCGGATAACACACACGCATCACACACATAGGTAAAGAAGGCCACAAAGTACAAAAAAGACAGCAGTAAGGTTAGCACTGTTGAGGATGTTTCACAGAGGTGTGTGACTACTCACATTTCATCAGCTTGTTCCATCTGGTCTCCGTGCACTGAAGGTACTCTGGAGAGAAGAAAAAGAATAAAAATGTTAAATTTTTTTAATGTTAATTTCTGTTTATTATTTGCATAAGGACTATAAAGGGTGTTAATTTCTTTTCCGATATTTCCATAATATAAAGGATAGAATATGCCAGGAAAAGATTCCATTCTTATGTCTTTTGCTTAAATAAATGACATTTTGAAATGCCATTTAGGAATTCAAGTGAACTCGAATATTGTTCTGTTATTAAGCTGAACAAAAACATTTTCATTTGAATAAACCCAAAACTTTGACAGGTCTAAATGTTTAAAAAAAAACAACTGAATTGTTCTATTCAGTTTTGAATACATGTGAACTAAATGATCTGTTAATCATGTGTGATTTTTTCGTTAAATCCAAGTTTTTAAAAGGCTTATATCTGATAATGCTAGAATGAACTCTTTTAAACATACAATGGGAAACACTTTAAAATATAAATGGATTTAAAGTCTTTTTTTTTTGATCTTCTATTTGACTGAACACTGGCTAAGAGTTCATGAAATGAACTGTCTTAACAAAAACATTGCAGACACTTCAAATCAAATGTTGAGTATAGTTGGTTTTAAATTAAAAAAAAAACAACAACATGTGAATGAAATGAACTAACATACACTTTGCAAGCACTTCAAACAAAATTGTATGTTGAATATAGTAGTTTTTTACAATATCTTGCTACGTGTGAATTAAAACAAACTGTTGGGGCAAACACTCACGGGAAACGTTTGTCTTTGCCAGCACTGAGCCTGAGAGGGGCTGTTGGCTGCGTAGGACTGGAGGCTGTAACAGACAGACAGACAGACAACAGGTCAGGGTCATCACCACACAGCATAGCCCACACTCCATATCTCAAACGACATTCAGGAAATCAGCCAAGAGATTACCTAACCTGACCAGTGGAAACAGTTTACCTGACAGGGGTGAAACTCAGTGTGATGAATGCTGTAGCTGAGTGGTTAAGACTGTTCCACTTCAAGTCCCATGGGTTCAGATGTTGTCAGTGGGGCCTGGTGAATTAAAGGGTGGAGATTTTTTCCATTTCCAGGTCTCAACTTTAAAGTGGAGATCTGCCAGTGCCTTGATTCACTTTGTGACTGAGAGTGAGACAGGACAGAGAAGGAGAGAAGAGGGGGAGAGGGGAAAGGAGGGGGGATGTAAAAAAAAAAACAAACAAAAAAACAACCATCATAAAAAACAAAACAAAACAAAAAACAACCAAGAATAGAGGAATGCATGTTTGAAGATGTTTTGGTCACCAAACAGCAGTCATCTGAGGCATAGTGACACTGACAGAGAGATGAACAGAGACAAAAAAGATGTGGGGAAGGGGGGTGGGTAACCCCCCCCCAAACCAAACAACAGAGGAACCCATGTCAAAAGATGTTTTGGTCACCACACAAGTTGTCAATGGCATAGTGACACAGACAAACAGTCAGATGGACAGAGAGAGGCAAAATATAACTAGGGGAAGGGGGGTTAAGACACAACAATAGAGAAACATGTTTGAAGATGTTTTGATCACCAAGCAAATCATCAGTGGTAGAATTTGATACAAGTGCATGTTTTTCAGTTCTTCAGCCCTGTAGGGAACTTAAGAAGGCTCATTTTGATATGAATCCATCCCTTGTCTGCAAGAAATGAAATGAACTGTCGTACTTAGCAAATGCTAGAACAGACATGTCTGCACCCTTAAGAGAGAGAGAGAGACAGAGAGAGAGAGATCAGACTAGATCAGAATTTAATTGTATAGGCCATAAACCGTACATTCCTGGGCTCAGGTATGATGGAGAGTAGAGAGAGGAGAGAGAGAGAGCGAGAGAGAGAGAGAGAGAGAAGAGAGAGAGAGAGAGGAGGAGGAGAGGAAAAGACAGAGAACAGAGAGAAGAAAAAAAAACTTACCGGCTCTAACAGGAATCTTGCTCCTGCCTCCCGCCTCCTGCTCGGCTTTGTCCTCTTTGGCGTGGGGTCGATGAGGCGAAGATGTTTCCAGGCCTCTTCTTCTCCTCCTTGTCGCCCCCCTCTTCAGGGGACACCCCCACCCCTTTCCTGGAATCCCCCCCACCACTCTGCTGCTGCTGCTGGCCCCCTCCCCGTTGGAGCCCCCCACCTGACTGTCTTTGCTGGAGGCCCCGGACAGGGCCTTGCTGTGGGGGGCTTTGGGCGAGGCCCCCGCACTCTGCGACTTGGGCGTGGTCTCCTTGCTGCTCTTGGGGGTGGAGGCCTTGCTGGGGGGCTTGGCCAGCATCTCCCTGCTGGCGGAGCGCGTCAGCTCCTGGGCCAGGGCTTTGGCCAGCTGCTCCCGGCTGCTGGAGCCCTGCAGGACCGCCGCTTGCCCGGAGGCTTGAGGTGAGAGGACTCGGAGTCCTCGGCCGTCAGTTCTCCACGGACGTTTCTCTGGACCGCTCGGCGCTTTTGGGGGGGGAGGGGCCCTGTGAGGACGTGGTGGTGGTGTTGGTGGTGGTGTTGTGCATGGCCGCCAGTGTGCTGTCGATGTCGGCCAGCATGGAGCTCTGCATGTCCGGGGTCATGATGTCGAGGAGGTCAGGCCGTTGGTCGTCTTCTGGGGCGTGGTGGTGGTGTCTTTTCTCTTCATTGTTCACCAGGTCCTGAAGAAGTGATACATGGAATTTATAAATATAGTGCTGAATCTTGTAAAGCAAACACAATCACAGTGCTTGCAATCAAATGATTCACACGGATGCAATTGTCACAAATAAAATTAAACAAATTAAACACACACACCACACACACACACACACACACACACACACACACACACACACCACACACACAAAACACACACACACACACACAGAGTAACATGCTAAGTTAAGGTGATGGAGATGGAGGAAGCTGATTGGAAGTAGGGACAGGTGTGAGGTGTGATGATTAATGATGAGGAAGATCCTAGGTAGAAAATAACTCTTTAGTTTGGATTTGAAAGTGTCAAATGGATAAAGTGTGGAGATATAGGACTTATGTCTCTCCTTTTTTCTGTGTGTGTGTGTGTGTGTTGTGTGTGTTTCTTTCTTCTTTCTTCAACCTTCTTTTCTTTCTGTCTCTTTTCTCTGCTTATTTCCTTCCATGTTCTCTGATTGCTCTCTCTCTGTGGCTGCTGCCTACCTTGAACACTGCAGGACTGGCGTTAGTATCCACTGCCTTCAGGGCCCTGGGAACTCGGCTGGCTCGTGCTCTGTTCTTGGGAGGAGGTGGCTTGCGATACTGAAAAAGATCACGAGAAAATCTGGTTATATACATATATATACATTGTCATTTGTGTTTCATTACACAGAATGGAAAAAGATAATGAGATAATCCTGTTATGATATTTTGTTGTCATTTGAGTTTTATTACAGAGGATGGAAAAAGATAATGGGAAAATCCTGTTATGATATAATGGCATTTGCATACATAAACATGATGATTTGTTTTTAAAGATTAAATGTCTATGATTAACCAATGCACACAGTAGTAGTCTCTGTAAGGAAACACCCAAGTATGAAATGAAGTTCAAGAATAATAAAACTCAGCTGAAATTCTTGACAAAAGCAAAACAACTTTTGATATCAGTAAGTTGAATAACTCTGAACAAAGGTTTAGTGCCAAGGAAACCATTACATAATGTGACTGAAGATGAACACTTAATTTTTCCACATATTACAAGCAAGAAACAAGTTTGAAAATGATAGAAGAGTAGCAAAAAAGAACAACTTTTTTCTGCATGGCCACAGTAATGATAAGGGCTTTTACCATGAGAATCTAGGCATTCTAGATATTCTTTATCATCACCATCATTCTTCTTTTTCGTGGCTGAACGCTTAGGCAATAGCTATTGTGGTTTATCAATTAAGTGAAAATGTGTTGCGCTGGTGTCAAGCGCCTAACAAAATCAGGTTGAGTGCTTCTGACTTTGGGTGGGAGAAAAATGTTCTCTTTGAAGTCTTTCTGGGAAAAAGGCAGGAGAGTGGACCACAACGGCATTTATTAGACAAGAAGGAGAGGACAGGGAGAAAAGCAAACAAGGCAGAAACAAAGAGAGGGATAGAAAAGAGGGAGTTGGTAACGCAGAATTCCCAGAAGGTGAGGGATACTGTTTATACTGACAGGTTCGCCGACATCCCCACAGGGGATCACCATCATTGTCATATTACCGTTATCATTATCATCATGATCAGCATTTCTATGGTTGCTATCTGCTCACCGAGCGAAGGATGCTGGTTTCTCGCTGCACCATGGAGAAGTCTCCCAGGTCGTTGTCCTCCTCCTGCTGCTCCTCCCTCCTGGTCTCCCCCAGCAAGCTGTCCTTCTCCGACTGACTGAAAACACAACCCATGCCTGCTTAGGCCCTTGCCCTGCCCTGCCCTGCCCTGCCCTGCCCTCTGTATGTGTGTGTGTGGTCAGAAATCAGCCGCTAACTAGCCACAAGGCTTGGTCAACTTACAGTAGGTCAAACACTGGCCACAGTGGGCAACACTGCACAATGTAGAAAACATGTCTCACTACACACTGCACTGGCTGAAAAGAGGGACAGATCTGTCTATTTCTCTAGCTTTAGGTGGCTTCTGTCATGTCAGATAGCAGCTATAGCAGACTGTGTTGTTTATTGTATGTAACTGTAATAACACCAATGATATGATCTTCACACTGAACATATTCAACACCACACCGCTGTACACAGTAATGATGATGTCGCATTACGTCATCACGGACTGAAAAACACAACTGGTTGGTTCAAGCTTGCCGCCTCTTTTGTGTCTGACCTCAACCCTTTCACACAGTGGTGTTGTTGAATCAGACATCAGCTAAAACTGCTAGCAATGTATGTACACAGCCACTGCATTGACCATGTTGACCAGCATCACATCAAGATGGCACTGTGCTACATCCTTGACTAAAAAAAAGTATAATCCATGTCAGTACTTTACAGCTTTTGTCAGGTCAGACATCAATGTTATATAGATTGAAATGGCAGCATTTTCACATCACACACACACACAGAGTCCTTGATCAACAACAGTGTAACAAATGCTGATCATGGCAGCTTCACATCACAGCCCAGTCAAGACGGTACAAGTGCTACATCCTTGACTGGGAAACACCACTCGCTCCATCCAGCTTGCACTTAACAGTCGCCGTCACACCATCCATCAGCTATTACACTCATATACCGATATAGCCGACGCGGGCACTGACCATACCAGGCATTCAAAACCACAACACACAGTACAGTAAAGGCGACACACTACAGAGTTGCACAACAGGATGACGCGTTCATCTGGCTTCCCTCTTTGTTTTCTGCAGTGAAGGAAATGACCTACATATGTCCTACAAATCTCAGACTCGGGGTTTGTGAGCATACTTCAGAATAAGATTCGATTCAAAGAATTGAGTACCAAAGATTCATGAATCATTTCATCAGAAATGGTCTACTGTGATGGAGAGGAGTTAGGTTGAATATTTCAGATGTTTTCAGATATTTTTGCTGTTATTATATGGTTTGCCACTTCTAGTCATGGCAGATTACTCTTGTGCGAAATTCAGGGTGGTCTGGACCTTCTGTCAATTGTCTTCTGAAGCTTTAACTAAGTCTAAGAATGATTTGGCACAGCTTCAAAGAAACTGCCATTAAGATCAAAACTCCGTAATAAAAAAGGAGAATTTTGAAAACAAAAAGATGAAAACAAGACACACACACACATACATTCATGCACACACACATGCATGCACCATGCACACATGCATGTGTACGCATGCACAACACACACACACACACACACACACACACACACACACACACACACACACACACACACAACGCACAGTAGTCTGCCTATTCATTGCTTGTTTTGTGCACATTGTTTTTCTGTATACAAAATTCAGGAAGGAAAGGGAAACATTGACCTTCCGTCGTTCGCTTCTCTTTCATACCAGCGCTTTCCTGTGGGTCTTTTATCCCACATCTATCTTACATGTGCTGATCCATTGTCATTACATGTTACATGTTTCACAGAGGATGTTGTATTTTTTGTATTATATATATTATATATATATAAGAGAGAGAGAGAGAGAGAGGAGATAGAGATGAAGAGAGAGAAGATAGGTAAATAGATAGATAGTTTGATAGATAGATAGATAGATAAAGCAATAGAGTAATAGATAGATCTATACATAGAATAGATAGATAGATGTTCCTATCGATAGATAGGTAGAGCTATAGATAGATAGATAGAGCTATAGATAGAGCTATAGATAGAGCTATAGATAGATAGATAGATAGATAGATAGATAGATAGATAGATAGATAGATAGAGCTATAGATAGATCGATAGATCGATAGAGCTATAGATAGATAGATAGATAATAGATAGATAGATATTTGTTTTATTAGTTTTTGCACTGCCTTAAAGTGGTCCCTCTCCTCCGCCTTGTCAAAAGAATTTCTTAGCAAGTATTATTTTTAGTCTTTTTATTTTCAAGACAGATCCTGCATCAAGATTGTATATTCTCTGGTTAATGGACAACAGATGCATTCTTTAGTATTTATTGATTGATAGGTACATTCATCTGTGTTTTGGGTTGCTCTAGTGTGTGGTATTATTTCTCTGTCTGTCTGTCTGTCTGTCTGTCTACTACACACACATGCATGTCTAGCCAAGTCTTTGTTTTTTATAATATGAAATAGGCAGAGTCAAGATTTTCCTGTGTGTTTTTCCCATTTAAAAAGAAAAAGAATCGATCGTACCACCAAAACATGCAAATTAATCAGCATTTCAAGATTCATTTCCTTAGGCCTGTGTGCGCCTATGCACATGCACACACACATGCACGCGCACGTGCACACACACACACACAAACACACACATGCATACACAGCTGCCAACCCACTTTTTCCTGATGGAGCACAAAAAGCCTTTGTAATGCTGTGTGACTCAGTAACCGGTGTTTGTATTGTCCTTCAAACACAGTGACGCCAAAGGCAGTTGGATTTGAAGCCACATATCTGTTCAATCTGTCGCTGAGTGTTTTCAATGAAAGGGGATGACTATAAAGGCTATTTTAGGGCCTCTACACCCCCCCCCCCCCCCAAAATCCCCCCACCACTCTTTCACTCATCTGTACACACATGCATGCACACGCATACATGTATACATACACACACACAAATGCATGCACACATGCAAGCACACACACACAGTGACTAATATAACTTTTTAGTGGTTAGATGTTAAAATGGAGACACACACATACACAAACATGCATGCATGCATGCACACACAGGGCACACACACACACACATGCGTCATGCATGCAAACACATGCACGCACGCACGCAGCACACACACACACACACACACACACACACACACCTTTAGATGAGAGTATAAACCGAGGTCCGGTGTGTGAATGCATGCAGCAGAACATCTTGCACACACATTAAAACCTGTTCTGCTTTTTGGAAGAGTAGGCCATTGTGTGCTGGTGGGAACTGATGACAAAATTGATAAAACTGCAAACACACAGGGACTCGATTAAAAAAAAAAGCGCATGAGTGCTTGATCCTCTATTCTCGAAATATATTAAACGAATGAAAATAAACAAACACCCAACACACACACACACACAACACACACAAGACACACACACACACACACACACACACACACACACACACACACACACACACACACACACACACACACACACACACACACGAGGCACACACACACACACACACACACACACACACAGACGCATACACACGATTTCTTACACTCGTGTGTGGTGGGGAAGGTATACAACTCATCTGTGACAAATGGCTTTTTTTCTGTTAGCCAATACTGCAATGAATGAACTCAGGATTTTATTGCTCAGCTTGGGATGTAACTTGATCCAGTCAACATACCCTGGCTGTCAAGAGAAAGATTATTTCTCAATAATGAGGAGTTAGCTTTCTGAGTTCTACCCTACCTTAAAATAGATTTTGAGGGGGGGGGGGGGGGCTGTCGCTGAGAGTGGGGGAGGAGATTTAGACTCCAATGGTAGGTGTTAGCCATACAAGAGGAGGAGGAGGCACAGAAAGAGAGAGAGAGAGAGCAGAGAGAGAGAGAGAGAGAGAGAGAGAGAGAGAGAGAGAGAGAGAATGCTTGCTTTTGTGTGTCCAATAGAAATGTTACTGTGAGCAGAAGTGTAAAATTTATCATCCTATGATGAGTAAAGTTAATACCCAGAAAAAAAAGATCTCAGTTCCTAATTTCTTCCATGTGAACAAAAACAAACAACAACAAAAACCCAAACATACAATGTTCAACAAAAACCAACGAGACAAACCATGATCCCACCAACAAAGAATTTTTAACTGAAGTGCTGAGCCATAAGCTATTGTATTGTTGTTCCCCATATTATCTATCCTCTTGGCTGTCAAAATACTATTGCTGAGTCAATAGAGACAAAAGCCATTGTAAAGGAAACATGCACACAATGGCAAAGGAGGGGTTCTGAATACATTTTTTTCAGGAAAGATTCTTGATATATTATTCACCTAGTCTCTGTGTAAGAAAAACAGGCTCTAATCCTCTCTTCCTCTGTGGGGATGCCAGAGGCCTGTCAGTATAAATAGCATCCCCACCTTCTGGAAATTCTGTGCTAGAAATGCCCTCTTTTCTATCCCTCTCTTTGTTTCTGCCTTGTTCCTTTTCTGCTTTTGTGGTCCATTCTCCTGCCTTTTTTCCACAGACTTAAAAGATTTTCTCTCTCAGGCTGAAGTCGCATGCACTGGGCCTGACTTGTCAAGCGCTTAACTGCCAGGCAGTGCAACGCATTTTCACTCATATGACAGATTACAATAGTTACTGTCAGAGCGTTCAACGAAGAAGACAAAGAAGAAATTCTCTCAATGTGCAAGGGTTATGGTTATCATTTACCTAAGCATTTAAAAAAAAAAAAAGTTGTTGCTTTAAATGTGTCAGTAAATGCTTTTTGCTTCAAGTATGCCAGTAGAAAATCAAGTCTAATTCATCGTAAACCACTAACTAAAACAAGGAATGGGAAGGGGGGGGGGGATGAGAAGAAAAACACAAAAATTGTATTAATATTTTTGTAATTGGTGACTTTAGTTCAAGTAATGTTGCAGAGAAATGCAATATAGTCATTGCAGAAATCATTGCGAGGGTATAAAAATGTGTACAAATAATAATAATAAAATAAAATGATGATGATGATGATGATGATGATGATGATGATGAGATGTGTGATGATGATAATGATGATGATGAAACCCATTCTCTCAGAGAGTAAATAAACTTTGATTTTTACGCGCACGCACGCACCACACACGCACACGCACGCACGCACACCACGCACGCACGCACGCACACACACACACACACACACACACACACACACACACACACTTTGAAACAATAGCTAGTATACTAAGAGAACCCCCCCGCCCAACTTCCTCTTCAATCACTAACTTTTAAACAAAATGCAAGACTGAAGTGATGCAGTCAGAACCTACCTGACAGGTAGATGACAAATACATCCATTTTCTCCGAGTGTGAAAAGAAAAATAAGACTACTTGGGATTCATACGTCAAAGTGAAAATATAAAAAGTGTCAAAATCAGAATATGGAAAGTGTCAAAATCAGAATATGAAAAGTGTCAAAATCAGAATATGAAAGTGTCAAAATCAGAATATGAAAATGTCAAAATCAGAATATGAAAAGTGTCAAAATCAGAATATGAAAGTGTCAAAATCAGAATATGAAAGTGTCAAAATCAGAATATAAAAGTGTCAAAATCAGAATATGAAAAGTGTCAAAATCAGAATATGAAAAAGTGTCAAAATCAGAATATGAAAAGTGTCAAAATCAGAATATGAAAAGTGTCAAAATCAGAATATGGAAAGTGTCAAAATCAGAATATGAAAAGTGTCAAAATCAGAATATGAAAAGTGTCAAAATCAAAATGTGAAAAGTGTCAAAATCAAATGTGAAGTGTCAAAATCAAATATAAAAACAGACTAGCTACTACTTCCTGTTTGCAGAGATGGTACAAAACATCTTTCATGTTAACTTTTTGCCTGAAGGCTTTCACGCTACTTTTGCATGCGTGACATTTTTTGTCTCAAAGATAAAGTCATCTTTGGACTATTTCACACTATCTTACTGTGGTTATGAGGAAATACTGAGAAAAGAAAGAAAAGAAGAAGTACTTATAATTAACTTCCTCCTTGGACAAGGAAACTGGAGGGGAAAAGGATTTATAGAGGAGAAAGAATTCTTCTTCATTGGCTAAAGTGTCTAGTCACTTTGAGATGATTTAGAAAAATATATGTAGGCATTCATACTTTTCTTAGAAGAGGAAAATGAACAGCAACAACAACAATGATAATAATGATGGTGCTATGGAAAATCCAGTCTTGATATTTATAGTCCCACCCACCACAGGCCATGATTATCAGGGCTGTCACCCCATAGAAATTTAAATCTCGGGTTGAAGCTGTGTAACTGTGTACTGTTCAGAAACGTGGTTAATAGTTTATACCAACTCTTCTGTAATTTCTCGTATGAATGATAATGATAACAATGATAATAATAATAATAATAATAATAATAATAATAGAGAGAAAGCATACATGTATGTTCTGATATGTGTGTGTGTGGCATATGCTTTTTATGTGCATAGTTTGTCTCTCTCCTCTCTCTCTCTCTCTCTCTCTCTCTCTCTCTCTCTCTCTCTCCTCTCCTCTCTCTCTCTCTCTCTCTCTCTCTCTCTCTCTCTCTCTCTCTCTCTCTCTTCTCCTCTCATCTCTCTCTCTCTACTCATGTGATGCATAAAACACACACACACACACACACACACACACACACAACACACACACACACACACACACACAGAGCTTCTTACATCTTATATAAAATAATATATGCACACATATATACATATTATACAGTGCTCTTTTCTTTCCTTTTGTTACCCCTATATTATGCACACTTGACATTGTGTTTCCACTGCAAACATGTCCCTGCTAGACCAACAACCGCTCACAAAGGGACAATAAAACAGGAAGATAGAATACACAATAATGGATTGGAGACTGGGGGAGGGGTTAGAGTGAGGGGAGGTTAGAAATGGAAGGGGAGGGGGTGGGAGAGAGAGACAGAGAGAGAGAGAGAACACAGCGGACATTATGCTTGCTGGCATCAAATATTTATTGAAACCTGGGTCTGACCCACTCACATCAATGATTACTTTAAAAATAAAAAAAGAATAAAAAAAAGCCTGCACATTTTTGGCTCTTGGCATTATGAGAGGTTTGCGATTGCCAAGTTTTTGTGTGGTGGATTTTCTCTCTGTTTTTCTTTCTTTTTTTTTCTTTTTTTATTGATCAAAAAGTGATGAAGTCTGACAGCAGTAAACAGCAATATCAGTAACAGTGAGCGAATAGTTGATGATTGTGATATATGCTGCTGCTGCTGCTGCTGTTGTTGGCATTCCCCTGCTTAACATCATAGGGGGTCACCCAGAGTTCTTTCTGCATGAGGCCACTGGTAATAGGTAAAAGATAAAGGTGTCCCATAATCTATGTGGTCGTAGGAGAGCGAGGTGTCAGAGACCTCAGCTTCTCTAGGGGCCAGCATATTGAGGATGGCGCCCATCTCCTCTCCCTTGCTGCTTTACCTTCCATGACCCTAAAGAGGGCAGGTACCCATTTACAGCTGGGTGAACTGGGAGGACTGCACTGAAGCCAAGGCGCGCAAACGGTCGCCCATCCAACTGGTAACCATGCTTTGATGCTGCTTAACTTGACTTGGGGAAAGGAGTGCTCTGACCATCTTGCCCCCAAATGTCCTTTGGACAAAGGGATAGAAAAAGGGAAAAAAGATTGTTTGGTTATGAAAGTTCATGTGGTGCATTTTTGTTGACTGATGTGTGTGTGTGTGTGTGTGTGTGTGGTGCGTGCGTGCGTGCGTGCGTGCGTGCGTGCGTGCATGCATGCATGCATGCATGGGTATGTGCATGCTATTAACCGGGTATGTGCATGTGTGTTTTCCTTGTTGACTGTATGTGTGCATATTTGTGTGTGTGTGTGTGTGTGTGTGTGTGTTGTGTGTGTTTTCTCTGTGTGTCTGTGTTTGTGTGTTTCCTTGTTGATGTGTGTGTGATGTTTGTGGTTTGTGTGCGTGTTTTCCTTGTTGACTGTGAGTTTTCCTTCTGTAGTACAGTGTCATAATTTTTTCTGAGCCTTCCTTCTTCAGCATGACTACAGCATTTATCTGTTTTTAAAACACAGATGGAGAGGAAAGAATTAATGTTATTCCTGCTGTTAGAGCTGCCCTGCTAACATGCGCATGCATGCACACACACACACACACACACACACACACACACACACACACACACACACACACACACACACACACACACACACACACACAAGGATGTATGTACTTGTATAAATGTGGGCTTCAAGAGAGGTAGGTGCAGGCCTACATAATAATCTGCCCACATGAAAACCATTCAGCTGGTGTACTGTGCTGTGCAGGCAGGACAAAAGCCACACAGGGCTGCAGCTAATCTCTATTGAAACGAGTTCTTCAAGGGTGGTAGTGACTAGTGACTGAAGTAACTCAACTGTATCATGACTTATACTTACAGTAAAGAAGGAAGAGAGTTTTCACTCCTATTCATGAATTCTTGAGTCATTCTTTGCTCCTGGTGACAATTGGGGGTGGATGCTACACACTATTCTGAATTCTTTTCTTGAGAATTATTTGTTTTCAATGCAGATGAGCTAGTGTGTCTACTTGTATGCATGAAATCACAGTGATTTCTTTACAGTGCAGATGCGTTTCATGTCTGCTTGTACATGTGTGTGTGCAGGCAGGCTTGCAATACATTGTATGTACACACACAAACACTACACATGACCAAAACATGCACACATGTAGATACACACACACAACTCTCTCTCTCTTTCATGACCTGATCACACACACCACACACGCATGCATGCCACACACACACACACCCATGCCCCCCCCCACACACCCACAGCATATGCATGTACATCCACCACACTCACACACACGCACAGCACACACCACACACACACACACAACACACACACACACACACACACACACACACACACACACACACACACACACAGAGTGCTACAAAAAACACCACACACACTACTACAAACATTACACACAACCACCCAACCAGACAACATACATACACAAACATTCGACACAAAACCACCCACACCAACACACAACACATCTACACACACACTCAACCACACTACACACACAACCACTCAACAACAAGTAAACACACTCACCACCACACACACACACACACACAC
>CM060316.1:7748863-7786363 GCA_030674155.1 Stramonita haemastoma | reverse complement strand
TAGATAACAGATGGGTTTAGAGAGCACAGACATAACAACAATTAGTACAGGTAGTCTTCTTGTTCATCACCACATTTTCATTGCAGTCTTGTGCAGGTTTGTTTAGTCTTATTGGATTATGTTTTTGTTTATGTATCAATATTCTTTCTTTTTTTTTTTTTTTTCAATGGTGAGATTTTGCGTATGCAACGGTATTTGCCCACCTGAAAGTAGGGCTTTGCATTCCGACTGTGGGGATGTCATCAATCTAAAACTGTGAAAAGACAGTCCTATGTTGTGTTGTTTTTTCTGCTGAAGGCATTTTAGTTTGATCAGTACAGAATGATGTACAAAGTAAACAGAGGATTTTGTAGCTAGAGATCATGCTCTGTCATGTCATCCCTTCCCCTAACTTCCTCCTACTAAGGTTGTCTTAAGGCTTTGTTTGACCTAAGTCAACATTATTCTGTCAAGTGCATAACACTCTTTGTTTGTCAGCCTGTCTGTCTCCATTCACATTTACAGTGAAACAAAAAACAAAACTACAAGCACACACACAACATACACACACACACACACACACACACACACACACACACACACACACACACACACACACACACCTCTCCCTCTCTCTCTCTCTCTCTCTCTCTCTCCTCTCTCTCTCTCTCAGTAAAACAGACCCCTCTCCACCCTTTCTCGGCCTCCTTGTACCTGCTCCTTGGCCACTCCTTTCTGTGGGGAGGGTGACCTGGACGTTCTGGCACTGCCCTGACCACTACCCACCACCACCACTCTTCTTCCTCTGGTTCAGCCCCTTCTTCTCCTCCTCCTCCTCCCCCTCCACCACCTCCCCATCCCCCCCAGCAGGGGAACGACCCTCGGGGCTGCTGCTGCTGCTGCTACTCCGCTTGCGGCGGCGACAGCAGCACTGGAAGATGGCGGCCATGACGCACACCCCTGCGATGGCCGTCAGGGAGCCCACAGCGGTCAGCACCATCTTGGACACATGGGGCTGGTCAGTCCTCTGGGCGACGGCCTGGTGTTGGTGCAGCCACTGCCGCTCTGCCTCCTGGTGGCTGTGTACACTGCCGACACTGTGGGGGGATCCCCTGTGGGTTACATCTCCAGTCTTTTCGCTTTCTGCCTTGGTGTTAGTATGGTGGAGCTGTGCTTTGTCGGCAGCTGTCTGGTCTAGTGCACTACTGTCCACTTCCACTTGCACAACTTCGGTGAAAGCACTGCCCGCTGATTAGGTAAGGAGCTCCCGAGCTGTGACTGGTCTGAACGCTGGTTTTGTTGTTGTTGTTGTTGTTGTTGTTGTTGCCTGCGTGTACTGCTAGGCTTGGTTTCTTTCTCTACCTGTTGCTGTCGGGAGTCTTTCCACCCTCCCGATTCCTCTCTTTTCGTCTTCTTCCCCCTCTTCACTTCTTGCGCCTGCTCAGCCTCATCACGTCGACGTTGGCTTTGAGCTGGCGTTTCACCAACCCCGTGACTAGGTCGAAAGTTTTCTTCACGATTTGTTTTCTCCCAGTTTGCGGGCCGTCTCCGCGGCGTGTGTGCCACTCGTTGGGGGAGTGTGTGGGTTGAGTCAGTGGAGGGGGAGGAAGGAGAGGGGGGTGGGGGCCTGGCGGATGAAGGAGAGGGGGTTGGTGGTGGCGGTGGTGGTGGGGCTGTAGGATGGGAGTGTTGGTGTTATCGTGGGTGACCAGCTTTCCCGGCGAGGAAACGGCATCTTCATCACGGAGCGAGGCTGGGCTGACGACGGCTTGCCGCTGCTGTGCCGTGGGGCGGTGAACTAGGGTGAACTGCACTGACGGATGCAGCAGCAGCAGCAGCAGCAGCATTGAGTAATGAGCACACTGCTCATCAGCCGCCCCTGCAAGTAGTAGTAGACTCGTCATACTGACACAACACACGTTCTCTGACCTATTCTGATAGGCCTATCACTGAGAAAGAACAGACGTCAAATCCAATCGAATCAAATCCAAGACACGTTCTGGCCATTTTTTTTCTATTACTGCTGCATCCCTATCCATGCAACAGAAAGCTTGTCAGGCGTCCACTTTTATTATCTTACTGATGACATTTTGATTATAAAAAAAAAAAGATTGTATGTTTTCACTTCCACAACTGAGTTATGAAGATAAACACCACAATGAAGTCGATGAAACACACACTCCACTCACAAATCTGCACAGAAAAAAAATTCACCCCATTAAGCACAGGATCACCAAAAACAAACAAAAACAAAAAATCCCAGTTGCATAGCGGAACAAACTAAAAAATCACTTCCTGAAAAGCAGGATCAGAAAATCACACACACGTATATACGCAATCTTCATCACACAAACCGGAGCTCAACATTCCAGTTCCCTATAATATAATATAACATGAGAAGTTCCTGCACTGCGGAGATGTTATCTTTGATACTAGTTAAAACTAACGGCTAGACCTGATTAACTTCCGTGTGCAGCCGCGCTCCCAGCCGTGAGTGGGAGAGAGAGACAGAGAGAGAGAGAGAGGGGGTCTAGCCCGCTAGTCCTAGGCTAGCCTACAACACGCAATCTGTTCCTGTTGTAGCTGCCAGCGATACAAGGCGTAACATTACTACTGATGAATAACCTACCACACTTGTCATCACGCGAAGAGCTTTTGATAGATCTATATAAAAAACAGTACTCCTCTCTATCACAGTTCAAAACTTCCCTTCCACTTTGTGATGGATGACGGCTGTTAAGTGACCTCGTTTAATTAACCACGACTGACGCGAAAAACCTGAAGGCATTATTATATGGGAGATCACCTGATGAGCAGCTTGGCCTGTAGGGCCTACTGCTAAGACTACACAGGGGTGCAGACAGAGAGAGAGAGAGGAGAGGGGGGGGGGGGGAAGGGGGGATATCCCAAGGACATCTTTTCTTTTATCGGCTCTTCATCCCTCTCTTTTCAGTCATTCCGTTGTTAAAACACACACACACCACACCCTTTTCTGTTTTCCTCCTCTTTTTCTTTCTGTCTCCCTCTGTGCTATTTTCTGCTCTCCTCTCTCCTCCCCTCTCTCTCCTCTCTCTCTCCTCCTCTCTCTCTCTCTCTCCTCTCTCTCTTCTCTCTCTCTCAGAGCTGTTTTCTTTGCCGCTACTTAGGCGCAGCTGATTGCACGCCACTGGCCACTAGCTAGGCCTTCACTACACCACACTACACTACACGAGGCGTAGGCTACTGCACACTGCATGGGCAACTAGTTAGTGTCAGTGCTGCTGAAAGGTGCAAAACAACGCTTCATTCCTCCCTACCTTGCCTACTGTAGGCCTGTACTTATTCTTATCTTCTGTTCACTCTTCTTGTGCAGTATATTGCTCGTTCAGTAGTCCCGTGGAATGTGAAGTGTGTGTGTGTTGTGTGTGTGTGTGTGTGTGTGTGTGTGTGTGTGTGTGTGTGTGTGTGAACGTCTATCCACTAAAAAGTGATAATTAGTAGACGGTGTTGTGTGTGTGTGTGTGTGTGTGTGTGTGTGTGTGTGTGTGTGTGTGTGTGTGTGTGTGTGTGGTTACTCTAATCTTTATGAATAAAGGATAAACCATAGATAAAAATAAAGATAATAATAATAGATCCGACGCTTTGAGAATGCTATTAAAAAAAAAATACACGAAAAAACACCTGCTGCTATCAGCGATGGTAAATCTAGGTATTGTGGGGTCATTTGAACAGGAAATTATAGCCTGTGTGTGTGTGTGTGTGTGTGTGTGTGTGTGTGTGTGTGTGTGTGTGTGTGTGTGTGTGTGTGTGTGTGTAATGAATCATTGCTTTACTCTTAAGCCACACTCTGTGTATCATCGTATAGTAGAATTCCGGGGATCCTTTCGCGAATGAGGAAACTCGGTGAGGTGTGGGGATTTAAACTTGCATGGCTTCCCTAACCCTACCTGGAACTGACTGTGTCCTTAATGCTTTCTGTTATGAAGACAATTCCTTAGACTTTGTGTTTTCAGCTGCTCGACTTGTCCTTGCTTAGGGTTTTTTTTTGTATAGCTTTCATTTCTTGGATTTGGTTTCTGTACAGTATTCTTGTGTAATTTCTTGATTTGCTGACGGAGTTTGTGCTCCCAGTATTTTCCAGACAAAATGAGTTAAGAGTTTAGTTGTCTTGAGTATGCTACGACTTTGTTGTGGAGAAGTGAGAGCGAGAAAGATATTCCTCTAATATGTTTATTTTACATTATCTAGAATAGGAAGCACATTGTAGTTTATCTAAATACTAATATTTTATCTTCCCAATACACATTTTGAATTTATTCAGTTTTTATGTAATGAAATCTGACAGTTTTTAGAAGCACCGCACTTTATTATATATATATATATATATATAATATATATATATATATATATATATATATATATATATATATATATATTATATATATATATATATTTCATCCGCACCTCTCAGCGTATTTATTTATCCGTGTCAGGTGTCTCTCAGCACACGCGAAAAAAAACAGGTTGCGTTGTTGGAAGTAATCCACTCTCAGCAGACAGACGATCAGATAAGACAGGTGGTGGTATGTTTCCTCAGTACCCCTCCCAAGTCAGGGATTCCCTCCGGAACCTTTACTATGACTCCGTGTAATGCTGATTCACGAGTCCAGCATCTCCTCGCTGTCAGTGTCCCTGAAACACAAGAGAAAGCAACATATATAGATGATTATGTCAGCAGCATAGTCAAGCTGTTAAGTGTCATCGTGGACATAGATCTCTGAACGGAAATCCACTTTTACGTTCATATATAGTCATTGAGGAATCTGCTTTATGTCTTGGAAGGTTAGGTCCGTTACCAGCAGTAACGTTATGATGAGTGGCCCGGCACAGGAAACGTGTGTGCTGCGGGAAGCATGTAGGATGGATGAGTAACGGTTATGGGGTGAAGTGTCAGCGTCCAACGTTACCAGAATAGAGCAGAGCGAGCTTTGTATCTTTTCCCATCAATATCGTCAAGTCCTGGACCCATAGCTAAAAAAAATACACGTTCGTTTTCTTTTCTTCTTTTTTCTTTCTTTGTTTCCTTCCAGATTTCGCTAGGGCTGTGTGCATGGATATTGATATTATCCGGGTGAATTCTATACTTCATGATATGGTATCGAAGTACGTCAGTTACTTACTAGACCCATGTGTAAGGATGTTCAGAGTGCTGATTGTTCACTGTATATAAATACTCTTGGTAACTTTTTTCGCTTTTTTTTTTCCACAACGTAGAGTGAATGCTAGGTAGGACGAAAACAGTTTTTATGACCTCTCAGACAGGTCGTTTCAATTCATATCCATAATTTATTTGTGGGTGTGTTGATTTTGTACATAATTTGTCGGTTCTTTTCCGATAGTTAGTGATAGCGAGTTTTATGGTAGTGTTAAAAACAGTGATGAAAATGTCCGGTCAATGATTATAGATGAAAGCATCCCAGTATGATGAATCACTCACCAGGTATTTTATAGTCATATCAAAGCACTGAAATGTCATGACGCTGTCATATCGTGAAAGCTAGCGTGATTTGTTACACTATGATAGAATACTTTTTCTTTCAATAAAATATGTTCTTAACTTGAGGGGTGTGTCTTGAGAATTTTTTCTTCTGTTTAGCCTCTTTTACATTTTTTTTTGGGGGGAGGGGGGGGGGGTTGTGGTAGTATTGACGTTCCATGATATGCTGGGGATTAGATATGATGATAATTGATTTAGCAAGCGCATGAACACCGATACAATGAATAAGGATGAGTGTGTACACATATGTGGGGTGTGGAATATCAACAGCCCAGTGGTTAGAAGTTGTTTTTGTGAATTGACGGCCACTGAAGGCATGGGTCGGCGATTCTTTGCTGAGCTTCAAGAGGATTTCTTGCCCTGGATTCCACAGTGGTACTGACCACTTCTCTCTTAAAATCTTTAGAGGAGAGCAAACCACTGTCCCGTGTGCGAGCACAGGTAGAACATTGCACCGCACATGTTAAACTGAAACCCCTTCTTTTTTGAAGAAGAGTAAGCCAGCCACGACCGGTGGCAATGATGGACGACGCGAACGTACCCAGCATGCGACCTGGGAGAGGGATGAACTCCGCCAGGTTCAGCTTGACCAGAACATCCCGCCAGAAAATTCACCTCACGATACGACCTCAGCAACTCACGAAGGAGTTACCTCATAAATAAAGGGAAGACGTCAAAATCATGGCGGAAGAATGTTCGCATAATACCAACATAACCCTGATCAATACAACTGCCATTGTATTGTACTTGCCAGTTTGCGCTTGTAGGCTTTCCATCTCCCTACTCATTGTGATTGTAGTAGGGTTAGTGCTTTGGCAGAGAGAGGGCTGGCTATTGGCGGGGAGCGGGGATGAATGGGAGCATTCTTGTGGCCTTATGTCACCAGCTTGGGCCTTTGCCCCTTCCCGTTAAGTCATCTTCTTTTCGGCTGGTAGGCTACAGCAGTAGATGTGTGTTGGCTATTAGTATTACTAGATCTGTTAGGCCCGAGTAAAGAGTGCTAAAACGTTACTGTGGTTAGTTTTGCTGTTAAGTAAGAAAGAGAGAAAGAAAGAAAGAAAGAAAGAAAGAAAGAGAGAAAAGAAGAGAAAGAGAGAGAGAGAAGAGAGAGAGAGAGGAGGAGAGAGAGAGAGAGAGAGAGAGAGAGAGAGAGAGAATGTTAATATGAGAATACAAGTGTTTTTTTTAAAAAGTGAATGTACGTAGAATGTGTATTTGTGTGTTCTTACACACTTACTCATACACAGTTAGAACTTCATCACAAGAGCAACTGCTTTGCTTATGAAGAAGCGGACGTGGGTCCTTAGAAAACCGTTACTAGCACTTCTCAGCTATGCTGCTAATAAGTGGTCTGTAGGTGAACTGAATCATTTCTCTTTCCCTGCCACACCCACACCGACGTAGATGCCACACTTTCCGATGTGTAGACATAGTGACCGTCAAATACAGGGGTTTTGTTTTGTTTTGTTGTGTTTTTTTGCATGCTGCTCTGACACACTTTATCTGATCATCCGTAAAACTAGTTAAACAGAACTTAATTTCACACAAAGGAGAGAGAGAGAAGAGAGAGAGAGAGAGAGAGAGAGGAGAGGAGGAGAGGAGAGAGAGAGTAATGAAGGAAATGGTTTTGACACAGCCTTGGGCCACAATTCAAAACAAGTAGAGATGGGGAGTGATGTGTATGTAGTCAAGCAACGAATGAGAGGAGAGGAGAAGAAGGGGGGGGGGAGAGAGGAGAGAGAGGAGAGAGAGGACAGACAGACAACGACAGAGGACGACGAAAGCAGAGCAGAGAGAGAGCGGAGTTCGAAGTTTCACACACTAAACGTACAGACTTGACAAGTGAATCACAATCGCATAACGGTGCGACTTGACGTGTTTGCATTGAAATCACAGGCCCCTGTTTTTTAATACTTTATTTTATTTTTATTTGTTGGAAAAACGGAGAAGCCAGTGAACCCCAGGTATAGAGAGGTAGGGAGGCTGAGTCACAGGGCTTCATGTTCACTTCCCTCTCTCCCCCCCCCCCCCCCCCCCCCCCTCACACTCTTGGCTCAAACCGCATAGCAGTACTTACTATGATTATTATGCCTACAGCCCTGCAATACTGCTTCAGGGGGGAAGGGATGGTGTTTGCGAGGTTGTGAGTTTAATTATTTTAGTATCATATTGCCTGCATGCTTCGTGTCAAAAACACTTGATGTTCTTTTCGTGATCTGATTCAGTACAGTGGACGGTGGGGGTAGGGGGAGGTGGGGTGAAGGGAAATGACCAGGAATCCCCAAATACTTATTAGACCTATGTAGTCCTGACCATTAATTTGGTCCAGCCTTCATTTAGTTAGGTAGGTTGTTTGTTTTTTTTAACTCTCTCCTCTCTTCTCTTTCTCTCTTCTCTCTCTCTCATCTCTCTCCTCTCCTCTTCTCTCTTCTCCTCTCTCTCTCTCTCTCTCTCTCTCTCTCTCTCTCTTGAATAAAATTTCAAAGTTCCTCTTCTTCCTCTCTCTCTTCTCTCTCTCTTCTCTCCTCTCTCTCCTCTCCACTCTCCTCTCTCTCTTACCCCTGGCTCCTCCCGTCCCCCTTGTGAACTGGTGTGTTTACAACACTACAGTATTAGTATTCACACTGATAGCTCAGCTATTTAGGTGTAGGGCGAAATGAGAGGACAAGTGTGCAAACACCTATCAGTATCTGATTCCGCCATTCTTAGAAATAAACAATAACATCGTGTGTGTGTGTGTGTGTGTGTGTGTGTGTGTGTGTGTGTGTGTGTGTGTGTGGTGTGTGTGCGCGCGCGTGCGGCCCTGCGTGCGTGCGTGCGTGTGTGTGAAGGGGTAGAAATGTAACACTCCTCTGCTGTTGTCCTCAGTTGGAAGTCGTTGAACTGGGGGACGGGATAGCCCAGTGGTCAGAACATTGCGCTCGCAATTTGACGACGTAGGTTCGATTCCCGTTCGAGGGGATTTTTCCCCTGGAGTTAACGTCAGTGCTAACTCCACTCCCCCCAAGTCTTTCGGATGAGACTATAGACCGAGGCCCCGTGTGCGAAAGCACGCAGAACATCTTGCGCACACGTTATATCCTGTTCCGCTTTTTATAAAGTAGGCCATCGTGTGCCGGTGGAACAGATGACAAGATTTACACAACTGCATACACACGGGGACTGGATGTAAAAAAACACATGAATGCTTATTCCATTATCCTCGATATAAAAGAATAAATAAATAAATTAGTGTTTCGCAACTGTACACACACCACACACACCACACCACACACACACACACACACCACAACACACACCACACACACACACACACACCACACACACACACACACACACACCACCATAGATGCTATGCTTCCCTTTGAGTGAAGTGTACATGGTGACTGTAAAATACATCGACCTTGCTGCTTCGACAATTACAACACCACCACCACCCCCACTCACCCACCCCCTGTACCATCCATGAAAAAGATACTGTAGTGTATGCTTGCACACAACCTGAGAGAGAGAGAAAGAGGGGAGGAGAAGAGAGAGAGAGAGAGAGAGAGGAGAGAGAGAGAGAGAGAGAGAGAGAGAGAGAGAGAGAGAGAGAGGAGAGAGAGAGAGAGAGAGAGAGAGAGGGAGGAGAGAGAGAGAGAGAGAAGGAGAGAGAGAGGAAAGAGGGAGGGGGGAGGAGGGGAGAGGGGAGAGAGAGAATTGTGTGGTGGTGGGGGGGGGTTACAAGGGAGTAGAGGTTTCACACACTAACGTAGACTGACAGTGAATCACATAGCGGCACGTCTTTGGCGTGTTTGTATTGAAAACGCAGGCTTTTTGTGTGTGTGTGTTTTTTTTTTTCTTTTTTTTCTTTTTGGAGGTGGAGGAGCCAGTGAACCTAGTAATAAAGAGGGAAGCTGAGTCACTTAGCTACCCCCCCCCCCCCCCACACACACACACCACCTTAGCTAAAGCCGCATACTATACAAGTCCTTACATACTGCTTCAAGGATAGCTTTGCTTGAACCCGAGTTTATTATTAATTTGTTTTTGCCTACATGCTTTATGTCATCATTGACATCATCAGTTGTTTTTTTTTGTGATCTGATTCTGTACAGGAGGAAACGAAATGATGATACTGGGGGAGATATGTATGATCATCATTTTGTTGCTATTCAATAATTTTGTTGTTATTGCTGTTGTCTTCTATCCCACACCAAAATACTAATCAGTTCGGCAACCCCCTTCATATATGGGCCAATGGCCTTTTTGTGAATAAGTCATTCGAGTTCTCTCTCTCTCTCCTCTCTCTCCTCTCTCTCTCCTCTCTCTCTCTCTCTCTCTCTCTCTCTCTCTCTCTCTCTCTCTCTCTCTCTCCCTCCCTCCCTCACCTCTCCCCCCCTCCTCCCTCAATCCCTCTCTTTCCCCCCTCACCACTCCACTATACTCCACTTCACTCTACTCCACCCCCCCCCTTCAAAAAAAAAGAAAGAAAAGAAAATCGGTTATAGAGCTTCTGTGTTTACAATATTACAATGATGCTATTCAGGTTAAGGGCCAGAGGAGGGAAGAAGCACTCAAACTCCTATATCTTTGAGGTGAAAAAACTATCATAGTCTCCTCTGTCTACCTGTCTGTCGGCCCTTCTGTGCCGTGTGTGTGTGTTGTGTGTGTGTGTGGTGTGGGTGTGTGTTGTGTGTGTGTGTGTGTGTGTGTGTGTGTGTGTGTGTGTCTCTCTCTCTCTCTCTCTCTCTCTCTCTCTCTCTCTCTCTCTCTCTCTCTCTCTCTCTCTCTCTCTCTCTCTCTCTCTCAGGTGAACATTGTAGTGTTTTACTCTATTCAGAATTCGGAACCAGAGGGGTACACCCCCCCCCCTCCCCCTGTGTGCAAATGTCCATTATCTGCCACCCTTAGCCAACCTTAGGACATTTTCATCTTCACCATCACCACCACTGGCATTTTCATCGTCTTTGTCTTCTTCTCTGTCTTTCTTTATGTCTGTCTTTCTCTATCCCTCTGTCTCTGTCATTTATCTAATGAATATTTTGGTCACCACTAGTTGGAATTCATTCTTTGGAGTTTTGTCATTTAATGATCGATATTAATTAGAACTTGAATGCAGCCAAATTCACACCTCCACCCCCCCTACCTCCCCCCCCCTCTCTACCGTACACGCTCCTCTCTCTCTCTCTCTCTCTCCTCCTCCTCTCTCTCTCTCTCTCTCCTCTCCTCTCTCCCTCCCCCCCCCCCCACCACACACACACCACAACGGGTGGGGGGGGGGGGGGGGGGGGGGGGGGGGGGGAAACAACCAACCAACCAAACCAAAAGCAAAAGTAATCTCACTTACCGTACTCGCAATTTTTCACTATAGTCAACACAAATATACATCCAATGTGGGGTAATGAATTTTTTTCCCAAAACAAAACCAATTAAACATGCTCCCAAAAGAACTTGAAGCGAGTTAAAAAAAAAACAAAAAACAACCAACAACAAAAACTAATAACAAAAAACAACCACTTAAACCAGAGATGATGATACTGCGTGTCCACACACGCGCAAAGGCAAGCAGGCACACAGACAGGTAAACGGTATATGTGTCTATAAAAAATGTCGGACACACGCACACGTGAAACAGAAGAGGGCTAAACGGGCCGCACGTGCTTCTATCTGCCTACGGCACGAGTCAGCGAGTGAGGTGAGGAGAGGGGAGAGAAATCTGTACACTACACTACACCACACACCGTTATGTTGTACGCCCTTGACGCTGTACCACTATACCACACCTGAGCTGGCTGGCCTATACAGGCCTACAGTACCTGCCTGCCTGCCTGCCTCTCGGCAGCGTGTGGTGTGTCGTTAAGTGGTTGTTTTGTCGTTAATTGTACAAAACGTTTTTGTTTTTTCTACATCGCAAACTCAGTCAATGAGTAACCAAAAATCATTTTGGAACTGCTTAGTGCCTTGTCTTGATATCAAACACATATATAATTATATTCCCCGAAGTCGAATGCGGTTACCTTCATGGTTAGGGAAAAAACGGTAGCATACGCAAAAATCTCAGCATTGGACCGTAGGGAGGGGCACCAATGAAGACTTCGAAACCAGCTTCCTCCACTACCCACGGTGCTCTTGCTTTCTGTGGCAACTCGTTCCACCCAAGGCCCGTCCATTCTCTGATGATGTCTTCCCAGCGTTTTCTCGGTCTGCCTCTTCGTCTCCTCCCCCTCCCCGTATTGTTCCCGTGTAGTCTTGGCATGTGGGCGCCAGTACCACTTTAGTTTGCATTTTTTCAAATGAAATCAGGAACTCTCCATATCCGTTCATGTCCATTATATATTAAGAGATTGCTTACACCAAATACCGTAGGTATGCAGCATTCCACAGGAAGTTTCCGGAAGGGGGGGGGGGGCAGAAGACCAGTTCTTTATTTTTTGTCGAGCCTGACCAGTTGGCAGCATGAACCACTTAAGGACACACATAAAACCCAAACAAAAAAATCGTAGCTGCCAGACTGCAGTAGCGGTAGTTGTGTGTGAATGTCAGAGGCAGCAGCAGGCAGGCAGGCAGGGAGGCAGGGGAATTGTACCTGTACTGCCTGACATCACTATAAGGTCATGAAGCTCCTCTACACTCCACAGGCTGCTGGGAGAGCACACAAAGCGATCCGCCGCCCACATGTATCATAGTAAGTCGCATCAATCGGATCCCCCTACCCCGCCCCCCCCCCCCCACTCCACACACGCACGCACGCACCGCACGCACACACACACACACACACACACACACAACACACACACACACACACACCACACACACACCACCACACACACAAAACACAACACACACATACCCTTCGGACAATTTATTGTCCTTTTTTCTTTTGTCCTTTTTTTTCCCTTTGTTTTGCGTATTACCTTGACCTGTGGACAGACCATACTTTTTAAAATTTGGTTTATATAAAGTATTTTTTCCGCGCGCGCGCGCGCGGCGTGTGTGTGGTAAAATACATGTATTATCATAATATAGCCTATTCATCGTATTAATGCGACTTGTCTGCGTCCGCAACAAATATCCATGCATAATATAACCGCACGCACACGCTAGCGAATGATTGCGCGTAACACACACACACACACAACACACACACACACACACACACACAACACACACACACACAACTCTCTCTCTCTCTCTCTCTCTCCACACACACACACACACACACACACACACACACACACACACACACACACACACACACACACACACACACACACACACACAGAGAGAGAGAGGAGAGAGAGAGAGAGAGAGAGAGAGAGAGAGAGAGAGAGAGAGAGAGAGAGAGAGAGAAGAGGAGTGGGGGGGGGTGTAGGACAGGCAGACAGACAAAACATCAATCAACTCCCCTCCCCTCCCAACCTCACAATGCTCCCGCCCACATCCACACCCACACCCCACACCCACACCTACACCTCACCTTCGGGCCAAACGAAGGAATAGAACGGAACAGAGCGAACATGGTATGGTGTGGTGTGGTGTTAGCACAGGCCATTAGAGGGCGGAGGGCAGACCTAGAGAGTCTTGTCTGTTAGCAGTGGAGCAGTCATCAATTATTTCAGTCAGCATTGTTGGCGAGTCACCATACCACCACCTCCTCTGTACTGCTGCAATACACACGTTTTGCCCTGACCTCGTACAACCATCCCGTTAGGCCTAGCAGCCGTTTGCTAGGTCACCCACAGGTCACTTCACCATAGATCATTTCAAGACCCATCTTTTCCCTTACTTCCCGTCCACAACTCTTTCCCGCGTGAACGTACGCTCGTGCCCGCGGGGACACACGTATGCGCACGGGCGCGTGTACACACACGTAACACACGTACACACGCGCGCGCGTGCATACACACACACACCATACACACACACACACGTACACACACACACACACGACACACACACACACACACACACACACACACACACACACACACACACACACACACACACACGTACATACGTACGTATGCCCACACGTACACACACGCATTCATTCATAATATACTCGCAAGTCTAAGAAAGGCGGACACAGTGTCACTCGGACAATCGTTTGATCTGACCCAAACCGTGGGAGCTACTGCCCGTACTTCATATCACGGAAGGAAGGCCTTTGATCTTACACCCTCCCCCCCCGCCTCCTGCCCCCCCCCCCCCCCTCCCCTCTCCTCTCTCTCTCTCCCCCCCCCCCCCTCTCTCTCTCCTCTCTCTCCCTCATTCTTGCCCTCTTCTTCTCCCCTCCACCCTCCATCGTCACCCCCCGCCCCCTCTTTCTTTGAATTGACTTGGTCAGCAGGGCAGTGCTTGAACTCGTGAGAAACGGTGTGTGTTGTCAATATAGCCTATAGCCAAACCCTCCAAGTGCCTCCCCAAATGTGGGTTTTCTAAGGTTTTCTCCGAAACGTACGTGTGTACACTCCGTAATGAAGTGTGCACGGGGTCCCTTGCTATGACAAGCTGACTTTTCACATCCTCTGGTTTTACAGGGCTTCAGAAGATTTGGGGGGTATTATTCCAGTGACTTTCCTCACAAGTCGGGGTATGGCTGCCTCTAATACGGCCACACACTGCAGGCAGTCTTGTTCTCGTCCATGCTGTGGCCTACTTGTGGTCATAGCCTAGTGGTGATTCCCAGGTGGGGCAGGGTGCATGGTTATTCTGGGTGACCGCCCACTGGGAAACGTACAGTAACCCACCAGTAACTTCAGACACTAGGTCATCCCCGAACTTGTCAGGCGCTTAACGCAATAACGGCAGCGCAACGCATTTGCGCTCATATTCATGACAAACACAATAGTCTAACTGATGTTTGCGCGTTCGAAGAAGAAGAATTGAACTGCCCGTCTGAAAAAGGTGTTTTTGGTATCGTTTTTCATGTGGTTTCTTTTACAGTTTATCACTTTAGTGAAATTACGAGCGTCGCACTCTGAACTTTCCAAATGAAGGCACTGGCAAGCCTGCACATAAGATTGACCTGGACGGTATGTCGTTAAAAAAAAAAATCCGATTGACCAGACGCTGCCGTCAAATTTGAGCCCCACGAATCAGCTCTGGTGTCCATCACAAAACGAATAATGTCTCAAAACTTCTTGGCGCCCCCCCCCCCCCCCCCCCCCCCCCCCTTTTTTTTTATTTTTTTTTTTTTTTTTTTTTTTTAAGTACACCGTACGTATACTGTTAACTTATTACACACATGTCGGTCCCGTACCACTGTGACTTGTTTCAGGCACTGCTCAACTGAAGCAGCTTGTAGCGACTCCCCCCCCCCCCCCCCCCCATTTTTTTCTGATTGTAGAACAGAACTCCAGGCGAGGACGGCAGGCAACAGATTGTTTCTGCAGGTTTCTTCCAGTAACAAGGGGTATACAGTTGCAGCAACAAGTGAAGGCATAGATAGATAGCACAGTCCTGTTTTAACTACACACAGCCGTTTACTTTGCTTTATTACTATGCTCCGACTTGTGTGATTGAGCGTGTATGCTCCTGTTGCTGTCATCTTCTGCAAAGAGTGTTGTTGATGTCGTCGTTGTAGTTATCGTCATTATATTATTATTATTATTATTATTATGTATTATTATTATTATATCAATCATACCTCATCATCATCATCACCTCTCACATCATCTCATCCTCATCGTAGTCGTTATTTTTGTGTTATACTTCCAATATCAAAATGGAACCTCACCCTTCCTCGTGTCAGAGGAGAGTGTGTGTGTGTGTGTGTGTGTGTTGTGTGGTGTGTGTGGGATGTGGGTGTGTGTGTGGTGTGTGTGTGTGTGTGGTGTGTGTGGTGGTGGGTTGTGGACAAAAAGGCCTATGAATGAAGAGGTTGCCGAACAACTTAGCTGTAATGGGTTAATCAAGAAAGCTACAACAAAAACAGTCATTTGAACCGGAATCGTCAGTTTTCACCTACTCATAATATCTCCTATTTTTAGATCCGTACACAAATTTTATATTGATATAGTTCTAAGCAGCAAGCTGCGCACGATATCAGGTCTAATGTCTAGATAGTAGGTAGCAAGAGAGAGAGAGAGAGAGAGAGAGAGAGAGAAGAGAGAGAGAGAGAGAGAGATGAAACTGAACACCGGTTGCACTTAATTTTGGAGAGAGAGAGAGAGGGGGGGGGGGGGAGGGCACGACTACAGAGCGGAGTTTATTGCGTAACAAAAGATGAATGAAAGTTGGTAAGCCTGACTTAGGAGAGGGTGGCTTATAGGCCTATAGGATCATCTGTCGCTGACATCAGCCCACGTATGTATGAACAGCTTTCTCTCTGCATTCATTGTATACATATACTACACCAGATTGCTTTTCCCTTCCGACACTGTGGCCAGACGTTAGATACTAACTAACTACTACTCCTGCTGCTGACTGTAGAAAACTGAGGTAGTTTGAGGTCTGGCAGTCATTATTGCACGCCCAGTAGTCTAGGGGCTCCGTGGTACACATTTGCCCCGTATACCTATACCGCTGCATCTTTGAGAGAGAGAGAGGAGAGAGAGAGAGAGAGAGAGAGAGAGAGAGAGAGAGAGAGAGAGAGAGAGAGAGATGAATATGTTGTGATATTATACATTTTCGTCCGAGTTTATTAGAAGTTGGCTTTCTATGGGATTTATAACAGTTTGTTGTTTTGTTTATGTGTGTATGGGGAGAGGTATGCAGTGTTGGAGAGTCGCATGATTATGAATATTATGTCATATTCAATGAAAGTAAAATAAGCATTATATCATAAGGTTAAAAGTTAATTGTCTGTCTGGCTGGCTGTTTATCTGCCTGTCTGTGTGTATCTGTGTGTGTGGTGTTGTGTTGTGTGTGGTGTGTGTGGTGTGTGTGTGTGTGTTGTCTGTCTTCTCTCTCTCTCTCTGTCTCTCTGTCTCTCTCGTCTCTTCTCTCTCTCTCTCTCTCTCTCTCTCTCTCTCTCTCTCTCTCTCTGTATGGCCCTGTCTGTATGTCTGTAGGAAGACGTTAAAAACAATAGCAAACAAATGCACGTTTTGTGGATAGTTTTTCCCCACAATTAAAATTAAAAAAGTCTCGTTCGTTCCTTCGTTTTCTCTCGATCATTGTGTGTGTGTGTGTGTGTGTGTGTGGTGCGTGGTGCGTGGTGGTGCGTGCTGTGGTGTGCGTGCGTGGTGCGTGCGGCGCGCGCGCACGCACGCACGCACACACGCACCTTTTTGTGTTGACGTTCTTGCACACATCTTCTGTTGGAAAGCATCACACAAAAAAGTGGCAGGAAGCAGACATTAAAAGGTGTATCACTTTCTGAAGCCTGTCTTGTCTGGCCTCTCGTCAGTGAGTCATGTTATGTACGGCATGTCTGAAACAGCATCCTCTGTTTCCCCCCAGAATCTGTGCTTCTGTGCATTCCCCCGTTACCTTACTATTAGATCTACGTGCTGGCTGTACTGGCTCACATTCCATTCTAGCTGTCAGCGCACAGCATCTTAGAGCTCTGTGTGTTTGTGTGTGTGTGGTGTATAGTGATGTGATGAGTGAGTGTGTGCGTGTGTGTGTTTGTGCACGCGCGCGTGCATTTGCGGCATAAGCCAGTTTCTAGCTGATGCAATAATTAAAAACTGGTATGTATGTCGGAAATGGGCGCGTGCTCTCTCTCTCTCTCTCTCTCTCTCTCTCTCTCTCTCTCTCTCTCTCTCTCTCTCTCTCTCTCTCTCTCTCTCTCTCTCTCTCTCTCTCTTTCACTAGGCACTACTCATTGTAAGATTGGTCAAACCAAGCTGAGTTAGCTCCTGTATAGTTTCGTTATCTGTCATATGTCTGTCGGTAGCCTAGGTAGAGAGTTTTCCGCCAAATTAAGTAATGAGTGCATTTGCTAATAGCTACTTTCATGATGTCCTGAACACCCACCCACCTTTCTTTTCTTTTTTTCTTTCTTGGGTTTTGTTCCCCTCCATATAAACCAGCCAACGATTTTAGAGAGGGAAAAATCCAGTCTAGGAGTAGGACCAACGCTTGTTATTGAAGCTAGTATTATTGTTTATTGTCTTTCTTTTCCTCCTTTAGGTGTTGTAAAACAGATGTCAGAGAGTCGTTTAGGCTCTAAACTTTTAACTGTGATGACTATTGCCAGTATTGGAATTTGAGGTGGGTTGATTTTTTGATGGGTGGGTTGACTGCTTTTTGGTTGCATTTTGTGTTTACTTTTTAAAATTTTGTTTTGTTTTGGGAGGTTATTCTGTAGGGGGTGGGGTAGGGTGTTTTGTTTCCTAGTGTTCGGGGACTATCAAAGAATGAAGAATAAACTTAACACTAGAATCTGTCGAGGAACCTATGTGTCAATAGTGCTAATAGTCAGCAAGTTAGCGTTTGTCAAAACAGATCTGAAAGTAGTTTACACTGCTCACCTGTCTGTGATATTGGGATTTGCGTCTCATCTACGCTCTTACCAGTGCTTTGTGAACTGGGGCAGTGTGTGTGTGTGTTTATTTATTATTTTATTTATTTATTTATTCTTTTATATCGAGGATAACAGAATAAGCAATCATGTGCTTTTTTTCATCGGTCCCGTGTGTATGCAGTTTTTGTAAATATTGTCATCTGTTCCACCGGCACACGATGGCCTACTCTTACGAAAAGCGGAACAGGATTTAACGTGTGCGCAAGATGTTCTGGTGCGTTCGCACAGGGGCCTCGGTTTAAGTCTCATCCGTGTGTGTGTGTGTGTGTGTGTGTGTGTGTGTGTGTGTGTGTGTGTGTGTGTGTGTGTGTGTGTGTGTTGTGTTGTGAATGTGCGTGAGTGTGCGTATGCTAGCGCGTGAGCGCGTCTAAGCTTGCTTGGGATGCTGATTAATCAGATGAGTGACCCTGATCTTCAGTAGCCTACCTGCCCGGCGGTCAGACTGAAAAAACAAAATTAATGATCTTCTCCACGAAACAGCCGCAGGCTCTCTGTCTGTCTGTCTGTCTGTTCGTCTGTCTGTCTGTCTGTCCTCTCTCTCTCTCTCTCTCTCTCCTCTCTCTCTCTCTCTCTCTCTCTCTCTCTCTCTCTCACACACACACACACACACACCACACACACACACACACACACACACACACACACACACACACACACACACACACACACACACACACACTTCCATCGTGCTTCTACACTACGTTAGTCACTAAACGCGCTAGAGCATATAACCTCCCGCGGATTGACAGATAGATTCGGAGGGTGGGGGTTTTAGAGGAGGGGGGGGGGGGGGCATAGGAGGGTCAGTGCATGCTTGACCGTTTTGACCTGTACTGTCCACAGCATGATGAAGATCGAGTGGTAGGGGGCAAATCCAGGAATCGTCTGTTGTTGTTCTACTACGTGCAGGTGTGCCTGTACACAGCTTTTTTTTTTTTCTCTCTCTCTCTCTCCTTGAGGGGTGTGTGTGTGTGTGTGTGTGTGGTGAGTGAGTGTGTGGTGTGTGTGGTGTGTGTGTGTGTGTGTGTGTGTGGTGTGTGTGTGGTGTGTGTGTGGTTTTTGGGGGGGGGGGGTATTCTGTGCACGGGTTTTGGGTAAACAAAGGCTAGTTTCGCTCTGTCTCTGCCATATGTCTCTCTTTAGAGTTAGATATCTTAAATAGATCATCTCTGTCTCTGTCCTATTCTCTATATTCATTTAATATCTTATATTTGTTTAATATCTCTTTTGAAATGTGTGTCTTTCGCAGTCTGTCTCTCTATCAGTATCACACACACACACACACACACACACACACACACACACACACACACACACACACACACACACACACACACACACACACCGTGCTAGGCTACCACAGACAGTAAGTAACTGCGAATTTTAAGCTAACCACCCGCCCATCACCTATCAACCCTCTCTTTGGACTTGGTGCTCCTGTGACTGTCTTAAGTAGCCTACCTGTAGGCTAGAGAGCATGAGCGAGCACCTGTGGATTGACAGAATGATAGGGGAGAGGGGGTGGGGCGGTGGAGGGGGGGGGAGAGAAAAGAGGTGGTGGTAATCGTGGTCAGTGCATGCTTGACCGTTTTGACCACTGCTAGGCTACTGTATGTCCTGGAGGGAGATGATGATGGTCGAGTGGGCGGAAAACTCAGGAGTAGTCTGTATGGTTGTATGTATGTTTTGTTGTATTTTGATAATGGTGTGTGTGTGTCTGTCTGTCTGTGTGTGTGTCTGTGCGCTCTCTCTCTCTCTCTCTCTCTCTCTCTCTCTCTCTCTCTCTCTCTCTCTCTCTCTCTCTCTCTCTCTCTCTCTCTCTCTCTCTCTCTCTCAGCCCCCTCTCCCTCTCTCTCCCCTATTCTCTCTCCTTCTGTCTCTGACTTTCTGTATTTCTTTCTTTGCTTTTCTGTAGGAAATGTAGAAGATGGAAAGGGGGGTGTAGAAGTCGGCAACAGTCTGAAGTCAAACTTTCTTTTTTCCTTTTTCAAACTTTTTAAAGTCAGACATTTTATTCCAGATGGCACATTGAATAAGCACAACTTTTGCTCTTTTTCTCAGTGTAGCCTAGTGTTGTGGTGATGTCATACCACAGGCAGATGTGTGCGGCAACAGATTTTTTTTTTTCATGGGGATATTCTGTGCACGGTTGTGTGTACACAGTTCTGTCTCTTCCTGTCTGTGTCTACGGCTCGCGCCCTCCCTCTGTAGTGTGTGTGTGTGTGTGTGTGTGTGTGTGTGTGTGTGTGTGTGCGTGCGTGCGTGCGTGGTGCGTGCGTGCTGTGCTGTGGTGCGCGTGCGTGCGTGCGTCGCGTGTCGCTTTTTTTTCCATACCCCCCCCCCCCCTCTTTTTTTTCTTCATTTTTTCCTTTTTGTATGGCCATCAATTAATGCATACGCCCCCCCCCCCCCCCCCCCCCCCCACACACACCACACCGCATGCGCAGAGTAAAACGTCACATCAAGCATGGCAGGGTCATACAATCACCACCCTCCCCCTTTCATCAATCTTATCTATTTTAAATCAAATCCCGAAGTTGGATTGCAGCTACCTTAACAGCTACAACATACACATGATCTCACCATTGATGAACTTCGGAAGCTTTGGCCTAGGAACGGGGTAAAAAAAAGAGGGAAAAAGTGTCATGTGATGGTAAGTGTCGCACATTAGTGTAATGAGGTGCCATCGTCAGCAGGGCAGACAGGCAGACGCTTTGGGTATATACATTGATGCCCGCTACGGCCGGCAATGGTTGTGACCTCACATTTGATTTTGAGTCGTTCGGTACATAGCTCGGCATTATCTGAATTAACTGTTCTGTCTGTGTGTGTGTGTGGGGGGGGGGGGGGGGGGGGGGGGTTAGGAGGGTGTGGGTGGTGCGCACGCGCACGTCTTGTGTGTGTGTTGTGTGTTGGTTTTACTTTATTATGATTAAAATACTCCCTACTTTATTATGATTAAAAATACTCCCTATTTCCAGACTGCACGTGGCCGTGTCTATACATGATGAATTATAAGAATGAAACACTTTCAGCGTGACTGCTTCAGTGTGGCGAAGCTGAACGGTATGCGATACACTCGAGTGACAGAGACTTAGGGCAGATGGAGTTGAAAATCGTAGAGTATGTACACACAAATTGAACAATGAAATCAGCATTTTCAGCTGAATCGTTGGGGATTCATTTCAAGTTTTTATTTCATGGGTTTCCCTCAGTCCTATTTTGTTTGAAGGGGTGGGTGGGGGGTTGTTGGTTTGTTGTTGTTGTTTTTTTATGATAGAGTCGAACGTAATAAGAAATCTAGAATGTCTCTCTGTATAGATAATAGCTTATTTTGGGGTTTCTAAAGTCTGGTAGGCCTAATGAAATACCTACATGTATGAAAATACTTATGATATGCAAGTTTGTTGGTTGGTGTTTTTAAATATCGTAGATGACATCTACACGACTACAGATAGATACCAGAGAGAGAGAGAGAGAGAGAGAGGAGGAGGAGATGAGAGGAGAGAGAGAGAGAGAGGGAGAGAGAGAGAGAGAGAGAGAGACGGATATTGATATCCATCACTGCTGTCAGTCGTATAAATCTCATTATCTGTCAGTTTGTCCGATCTCTTTTTTTGTTTTTTGTTTAGCATAGTTCTATGCAAAAAGGTAATACCCTTCGCGGGATGATCAAAGTGTTTTTAACTTGACTTGAAAGGTAGATCGATATCTGCTGCAGCGGGCACCATCACTACTGATCATTGCTGCTGTTACCTAGTACATCACTGCCAACAACCACAGGCTACATCTACAACGAGAAAAAAAAATATATAAAGTTACCTTGTTTCGCAATTCTCGAATACGGCTTTTCTGCACACGTGTATGTATCAAAGACGATTAGGGCCTATCACTTTCCACACAGAATCTTTGGACTGTTCTGTCGCCAGCACACAACGAAAGCACGCCTAACACACAATCTCTCTCTCTCTCTCTCTCTCTCTCTCTCTCTCTCTCTCTCTCTCTCTCTCTCTCTCTCTCTCTCTCTCTCTCTCTCTCTCCTCTCTCTCTCCTCCATCACCACACACCCACACACACACGTACGCACACACACGTACACGCACGCACACACGTACACACACACACACACACACACACACACACACACACACACACACACACACACACACACACACACACCCCTATTCTCTTTCCTTTTCTCTCTCTCACACACTCTGTTCACATTTTTACGCCAGATTCCTGAGTAATTCGAATCATCGCTGCTAGCGGGGCCTGACAGAATGAATTGAATAGCAGATTTCTTGTAAATGACACACACACACCACCACCACATCCACCACCACTGTCACGAAACTTACTGTCGTGTCATCAAGGAGCACGTCCACAGAATGATAAACAACCATAGAAATTGGAATCCAATCTGTTGAAAAGAAAAAAAAAAAAAAACACTTTCTCTAGGCTAATGCACACACACACTTACTTACACACAGTAGGCCTAACGTGCTTTTGCAGGCGTAGGCTAGGCCTAATGTGTGCGTACTCCACTCACTGTACTCGTACTCTTTACTCAGCAGCCTAGGGTTACTTCCCTAGCCTACTAGGCCTAATCACACACGCATCACCTAGCCTACCCAATGCTCGTTTTTGGCCCCCTTCTCTCTCTGCTAGGCTAGGCCTATGCTAGGCTACTCGACTTGTATGCTGCTGTGTGAAGAAGCCTGAATGCACACACAAAAAAAATCCCTAACCAAACCCCACAGACCTTAGGCTAGGGGCCCAGCCCTGTAACTCGTGCACGCTCTCACTCTTTTTGTTCTGCCCCTACTACTAGCATTTAAGACGGCAGTTGTGTGCCTGTGTTGTGTGTGTGGTGTGTGTGTGTGTGTGTGTGTGTGTGTGTGTGTGTGTGTGTGTGTGTGCGTGTGTGTGGCTGTGCGTGCGCGCTGCGTGCGTGCGCGTGGGCGTGCGTGTGTGCGTGCGTGTGTGTGTGTGGCGTGCGTGGTGTGTGTGTGTGCTTGCGTGGTGCGGTGTTGTGTGCTGCGTGGTGTGTGTGCGTGTGTGTGTATGTGCGTGCGTGGCACGTAGGCGCGTGCGTTTGTATGTGTATAAAAGGTTGGGGGGGGGGGGGGGGGGGGGGGGGGTCTTTTTTCCTCGTTTCACTCTTGCCCTTTATTTTTCTTCTCCCTCCCTTCTCTTTCTTGGCGTCCCCTTCTATTCTCTGACAGGGTGCAGAGGATAAAAGGCAAAGGGCGTGTGTGTGTGTGTGTGTGTGTGTGTGACGCGCGGTGCGTGTGTGCGTGTGTGTGTGTGTTTCTCGTGTAAGTTTCTCGTGTGTGCGTGCGTGTGCGTGCGTGCGGCGTGTGGGTGGTGTGTGTGTGTTCTCGTGTAGTTTCTCTCTGTGTGGTGTGTGTGTGTGTGTGTGTGTCGTGTGTGTGTGTGTGCGTGCGTGCGTGGTGTAAGTGTGTGTGTGTGTCGTGTGTTTCTCGTGTAGTTCTGTGTGTGTGTGTGTGTGTGTGGTGTGTGTGTGTGTGTGTGTGTGTGTTCGTTTTTGATTTTGTTGTATGCGTGTGCACATGCAGAGAAACGCACTCGTGTATAACCACACATGTATTATAATAACACACATGTATGTGCATAATGCTTGTGCACATTTGGTGTGTGTGTGTGTGCACGCGTGCGTGTGTGTTGGGGGAGAAAGGGGGGGGGGGGGGGAGAAACATAGCGGACTTTCACCCCAGCCAGCCACCCCCCTCCCCCCCTTTTTTTATTACCTAGTTTCTTCTGTTCAGTGGAGACGATGGTGTTTAGATTGCTAAGGGGTGGAAGTGGAGTGGCACTGCTGATAACAAGATGAAGAGAAGCTTAAAAAGCATGTTTCTTGTGGGGCGTGGAGTGGTGTGTGTGTGTGTGTGTGTGTGTGTGTGTGTGTGTGTGTGTGTGTGTGTGTGGTCGCGCGCGGCGCGGGTGGTGTTGTGTGTGTGTGAGTGAGGAGAGAGGGAGAGACAGGAGAGAGAGGAGGAGAGAGAGAGAGAATTGTGTTGTCTTCAATTTTGCGTCTGTTCACCTCTAGTGATGTTAGACGAAAAAGGTCTTATTCATAAACATGTGTAAAAGATAATAAATAAACCCCAAAAACCAACCCATAAAGAAACTTCGTAACGCTATGGGTACTACTAAAAACATAAAACAACTCATTAACTTCAATGCAACTATAACAAATATCTTACGGGACTGTTGCAGAGACCTTTCACAATTACAAATGCCAGAGTGGGAGAGATTGCGTGCGTGTGTGAGTAAGTGAGGTGAGTGAATGAATAAGAGAGAGAGAGAGAGAGAGAGAGAGAGAGAGAGAGAGAGAGAGAGAGAGAGAGAGAGAGAGTCTTGTGTATGTGTGTGTGCGTACGTGTGTGGTGTGTGTGTGTGTGTGTGTGTGTGTGTGTGGGTGCGTACGTGCGTGTGTGCGTGTGCGTGCGTGCGAGCGTGTGTGCGTCGTGTGTGTGTGTGTGTGTGTGTGTGTGTTGTGTGTGTGTGTGTGTGTGTGTGTGTGTGTGTGTGTGTGTTGTATTGTGTCTGTGTTGAGAGACGTAGCGCGCTTGGAGGGCGTAGGTGAGAAAGGAGAGTGTTTACAGTATGGATTTCGGCACGTAGATAAGAGGGTTGATTTCATAAGGATTGATTCTCTATCATAACTACAGACGTTGATTTCAGAGGATATCTCTATCATAACTAACAGAGGGATAGTCTATCATAACTCGCATATCATAACTAACATAGGATACTCTATCATACGAGGATAGCTTGTCATAATTAACAGAGGGATATCTCTATCATAACTAACAAGGGATATCTCTGTCTATAAACAGAAGGATAGCTCTTAAACGAAGGATATTCTATCATAACAGAGGATATCTCTATCATAACAACGAGGATATCTCTGTCATAACAGAAGGATATCTCTTCATAACAAAAGGATATCTCTATCATAAACAGAAGGATATCTCTATCATAACAGAAGGATAGCTCTGTCATAACAGAAGGATATCTCTATCATAACAGAAGGATAGCTCTATCATAACAGAAGGTTTACTCTGTCATAACTAACAGAAGGATAGCTCTATCATAACAGAAGGATATCTCTATCATAACAGAAGGATAGCTCTGTCATAACTAACAGAAGGATAGCTCTATCATAACAGAAGGATAGCTCTGTCATAACAACATAAGGATATCTCTATCATAACAGAAGGATAGCTCTGTCATAACAGAAGGATAGCTCTATCATAACAGAAGGATAGCTCTATCATAACAGAAGATAGTCTATCATAACTAACAGAAAGGATACTCTGTTATAACTAAGAGAAGGATAGCTCTGTTATAACTAACAGAAGGATATTCTGTATAACTAACAGAAGGATTCTCTAACAGAAGGATACCTCTAACAGAAGGATTTCTCTCAGAACTAACAGAAGGATACCTCTAACAGAAGGATTTCTATCGGAATTAACAGAAGGATACCTCTAACAGAAGGATAACAGAAGGATAGCCCTATCATAACTAACAGAGGGATATCTCTGTTACAACTAAGAGAAGGATAGCTCTGTTATAACTAACAGAAGGATACCTCTAACAGAAGGATTTCTATCGTAACTAGCAGAAGGATATCTCTATCATGACTAACACATATCTCTATCATAACCAACAGAAAGATATCTCTATCATAACTAACACATATCTCTATCATAACTAACACATATCTCTTATCATAACTAACACATATCTCTATCATAACTAACACATATCTTATATAACTAACATATCTCTATCATAACTAACAGAAATATATCTCTATCATAACTAATAAAAAATATATCTCTATCATAACTAATAGAAATATATCTCTATCATAACTAACAGAAATATATCTCTATCATAACTAACAGAAAGATTTATCTAAGTAACAGAAAGATATCTCTATCATAAGTAATCAGAAAGATATCTATCATAACTAATAGAAAGATATCTCTATCATAACTAAGAAAGATATCTTATCATAACTAATGAAGATATCTCTATCATAACTAATAGAAAATATCTCTATCATAACTAATAGAAAGATATCTCTATCATAACTAATAGAAAGATATCTCTATCATAACTAACAGAAATATACCTCTATCATAACTAACAGAAAGATATATCTGCCATTAACAAGTAGATAGTCTCCATAACTGACACACGTACCTCCCGGAACGCACGACTGGGAAGATCGGGGTGAAAAGAGACCCCGAACAAATCGTTTGTCACCTTAGTGTAAAGATTCTAAAGGTCTTAGCCCAAGCCGAAAACTTTCTCAATTGCTGATAGAAGTTAAGTACCTAGCCCTGCATCAAAATGTTGTTATGCTATAAAATGTTACTCTTGAGATTGGCATCTGCATCAAAATGTTGTTATGCTATAAAATGTTACTCTTGAGATTGCCTTCAGCCATGACAAGCTCATAGCACAGCAACCTGTGCTTTCCTTTAAAGGTCTTACTACAGACGTCTTTTTGAAGGCAGAATGTGGAAACCTTGATGGTAGGACAACAGTACACGTACACAAAATCTCACCACTGGTAAGTTCCGGGCGAGTGCATATTCCACTATACTCGAAATAAAATAAATCTCTCTCTCTCTCTCTCTCTCTCTCTCTCTCTCTCTCTCTCTCTCTCTCTCTCTCTCTCTCTCTCTCTCTCTCTCTCTCTCTCTCTCTCTCTGAGAGACAGACAAAGACAGACAGACAGACGCCAAGAGGTAGATTCCCAGAGCACAAGCAGTAGTAGGGCTTACACACCACACAAAGAGAAGAGCCACATCCAGACTTTCAGCACTCCTCCTCCCCCACCACCCCCTTCCCCCTCCCCTACCTAATTAGTGCCTTCATCCTCCTTCCCCTCCCTCCCCTTCTGTGCCCCGCCCTTTGATCCCTGTAGTCTCATAATTAGCGCGTGGTCTCGGATCTGCTGTTCATACATCTTTCTGCTGGTCCTATCCAGGCTCCACTAGCCTAGTGTAGCCTTGCCTATCAAACCACCACTCTACTTCTTCGCTTCTCACCTGGCTGGCATCATGGGCAGAGAAAGAATGATTCCTCCGCCCCCCTTCCTTCTTCTTCTCCGTCTATGCTCCACGCTACACCTCGGGGGGTGAATTGAAAGGATCAAAAAAAGATTGTCGTGAGATCGTGGTTTGATGATTATATAGGGTGGCATCATTATTGAGGGGTTTCGTGTGTGTGGTGTGGTGTGTGTGTGTGTGTGTGTGTGTGTGTGTGTGTGTGGTGTGTGTGTGTGTGTGTGTGTGTGTGTGTGTGTGTGTGTGTGTGTGTGGTGTGTGGTGTTGTGTTGCGGTCTGTGTTGTGATTCGATGTTGTGGTGTGGTGTGTGTGTGTGGTGTGTGCTCGCGCGTGTGCACGTGCGTGTGTGTGCGTGTATTTGTGACACAACGAGAGAGAGAGAGAGAGTCAAAGTTCAAAATTTTATTTTCAGATGGTACATTGAGTAAGCATCGATTTGCTTTTTTTCATCAAGCCATCTATCTAAGGAAAAAAAACAAAGAAACGAAAACAACAAACAAACAAACAAACAAATTTTTTTTTTAAAGCAGAGAGAAACATTTCACCAACATTAATTAACCAACATGATTTCAACAGCCTCAAAAATACAATATGCCTATAGAAAATACAAGCAACAACACTAACAACAAAAACTGAACAAACAAACAAACAAACGTGTGGTGTGTGTGTGTGTGTGTGTTACATCTTTCACAAGTTGTGATATTAGACGGGTGTGTGTGTTGTGTGTGTGTGTGTGCGCGCGCGCACGCCAGTTTTTTTTATGTTCACTTTATTCATTCGCTGTTAGCAAATCTTTACTAAAAATGAATAAACTGGGGGGGGGGGGGGGGGGGGGGGGGGTAGAGGTTATTGGGTTTTGGTTTGGTTTGGTTTTTTCCGTTCCTCGGCTGATGAAATTTTGTGTATGTGTCCGATTTGTTTCCCCACCATGAAGAAGGTAGCACATTCCGACTTCAGGGAAGTGAAACATTTTTTTACCGATAGATATCTTTGTGAACAGGCTTATTATGGTTTTGCAAGCATGAGTTGTAGACGACGATGCTCAGCACAGACCAGCCAAAGAAGAGTTAAGATCGTGGATGGGAATCAACTTTTGTCATACCTCATACGCGCACTGGTGTTTACAATTAGGTGCCTTAAAAAAAGTTTTTACCCGTTTAATATAAAAGAACTACTGTGAAGTCACATTTTCCCAATAAGATTGGAAATAGCTGTGGTTAGATCATGTTTCTTTAGCATAAAATAGTGAAAGCTTGAATTATCGCCCTTTGTATATATTCCGATTAAGTGATAGTTACTTCCCATCGGATATTATTGTCATCTGTGGCGTGTGTTTCACTGAATTCAAGAAAGATGTAATCAGTGAGGTTGATACTTATTCGCTTTGCTTTTCTATTCCTTTTACACACACACACACACACACACACACACACACACACACACACACACACACACACACACACACACACACACACACACACACACACACATTAACGTCCCATCGGAGATTTCCGATTTAGAGACTGTTTCTGTCCAAATAGTAGTTGTGTCATATGTCAGTGGTTTTTCACTCAAATGAAAAATACAAAATTTCCTTCATGAATAAATCCAAAGATGTTTTCATAACATTTTGCAGACAAAAGCGATGATGAAAGTAAAAAAAGTTCTCACTGATGGTACTTTTATGAAAATAATTTGTATACTTCTATGAAAAGAAACCTGTACGCTAACATTAGCACACCTGTGACTGTAGAGTTATTGCAATCATGGTGTATTATGTACGATTCGCTAAGCGCGGAGTAAGGCAGCATAGTGTTGTGCGCAACCTATCATGTTCCCAACTTAGTGCGCTTCTGTTCTGTTATCAATGTTGGCAATGTTTATGACATCGCGAAGTTCGTTCATAGCTGATAGATATTATCAGCTGCCATGCCGGTGCATTGGCTTATTATTATTTTTTTTTTTTTTTTTTTTTTTTTTAATCGTTTTTAATTTTTTGGGTTTTTTTTTTTTGGTTGCCTGGTGGGGTTTGTTTTTTGGGGGAGGGGGGTTGGATTGTTGTGTTGTAGGCTAATTGTCAAAGTCAATGTTAACAGTCTTTGGAGCAGGAAGGGGATTGAAAAAAAAGCCACCTTAATTAACTGGGCACCATTCCCAAATTACCTGTAATTGTGATAGTAATGATAATAGTAATGCTAATAGTAATGATAATAATGGACACTAGGGGAACCACAAAGGGCTTTACATTAGGCCTATAAGAAAGTCAAAGGCAACACACTCAAATACATAACACAATACTACTCAAACACCACAGTTCAGTAAACCAGTTATCATTTAAACAACGTCCACAAACATGGCTTCAACACACACACACACACAAAAGCAACCAACCAAAAGACCCCAGATACAGAACATGTAGACATACCACATGAATAATTCATACACATACCTATCTTTAAACACACACACACACACATATGCACCCCCCCCACCCCCTCGCGTGTGCGCGCGCGCGCGCGACACACACACACACACACACACACACACACACACACACACTGACACACACACTGACACACACACACCACAAATCAAAGTAATTCAGCTCCCTATCCACCTTGGGAACTGCTTAAAGCTTATTTCGATATTGATTTTTCCACTGTAAGAAAAGCTGACAATATTAATATTCTTATGGCATTTGTAAAAGAGCATATTCAAACTACTATCCTGATCATCTCAAAATATACACTGATGGTTCCATTCTTAAATTAATACTAGTGAGGCAGGCACCGCTTTTGTTATCCCATCATTGAAAGTAGACCGATCTTTCAACCTGGGAAAAATATAAATCTATATTTACAGCTGAGCTAACGGCTATAGTATTTGCAATGTACTGTGTACTTGACTTTCGTAAAGATATTTTGAACATGCTTGTGTGTGCTGATTCTAAATCGGTTTTACATGCTTTATCCCTGAATTTACTTCTGATTTGTGTGTGTGTGTGTCTTTTCTTTTTTTATTCAAGTCCAGTTTACATCTTAACTCCCTCCTCTCCCTTCAACCCCCCCTTCCTCCCCCCCCCCCCCCCTCTCTCTCTCTCTCTCTCTCTCTCTCTCTCTCTCTCTCTCTCTCTGTGTGTGTGTGGTGTGGTGTGGTGTGTGGTGTGTGTGTGTGTGTGTGTTGTGTGTGTGTGTTCAGTTTGTCTCTTCACATCAAGTGATTTTAGACCAAAAAACAACAACAACAAAACCAACCCTGAAGAAAAAAAAAAAGAACAATTTATAGCTGAAACCAATGCCAGATAACAATGTTAAAATGTAAAACTAAATTTAACAAACTACAAATGCTGAAATATCAGACTTCTTATTAGTGCAAACACAATGTCCAACAACTGCGATGGTTCAGACAAAAACTAATCCAGTGGTAAATTAGGCACAGCAGGTAAAAATGTTTTAGATATCCACAATGAAGAATATGGCTATTCCTTATCTTATCATCATATATACCGTTTACACTCTTTGAGTATTTCGTCTTGAACGCATTTAGTTTAAATCTGTACATGAGGGATAACACATTTCTGTGATTGTACCAACCACAGACTTTGTCAGAAATTAACATATTTTTGAAAATTTATCATATTACTGGTACTGCTATCATAAAGATGATAGCCAGAATCGCTGATCTTTCTGAAATGCTTCCAACAAGCATTTTGCAGCAAGCTGTATCCCTCATGCAAAGATAGCGCAACATCTATTTCACAAGAGTCATTTCTGTCCTCGCCCCATAGTTTGCAAGAATGTCTACTTTTTCATTAAAATAGATTCCACTGTGTGAGGGAACCCAACAAAAAGTAACAATTACTACCTCTTAAAATAACAAAATGCACCAGATGCTTGATTTCAATGAGAAGATCTTTTCTCACTTTCAGAGTAGATGAACTCCCTAAAAGTCCTTGAAGAAGTCAGTGTAGCAAAACCAGGCTTGTAATTCTGCACACCATGACCCATACTACTAGTGAAACTAAAACCTACAATGTTTTCCCTCTTCAGCAAAACATATCACCGAAAAAAAAAAAACGAGAAAAAAAAATCCCCACATCGATCAGGGCTTGATTCGTATTGTAAGAAATGTATCTTTGGAGAAAGTGGGTGAAGGTATTGGAAGATGTAGCGACAGATGGTTCATTCCTTACCATGCAACTTTGTGCTCTGAGGAAAAAGGTAAGGAGAAAATTGATATATATATATATGCAATGAACGAGAGGGCCATGCAGCTGTCACTGAATCTCCAGGTGTGTGTGTGTGTGTGTGTGTGTGTGTGTGTGTGTGTGTGTGTGTGTGTGTGTGTGTGTGTGTGTGTGTGTGTGCAGCACACACATGCATGCATTATATCCATAAGAAGTACTGTCATACTCATCTTTGGCTTTAATTCACCCTTATGCCTAAGCATGTTTTGGGGTTTTTCCTGCTCTGCGCGTGCTTGGTACGTCAGACAGACAGACAGACAGACAGACCGAGACAGAGTTTGGAAATTTATTCTATGTTTTATACTTTTTTCTCCTTATGATCAACTCTAAACACAGTTTCTCTGGTTCAAAGGCTTTTTCTTTTGTAGTACTTTCACAGGTTCCATTTGTATCCCCTCTTTCAAGTTGAATGACAAGATGTAAATGTAACAGATGATCACAGAGTCAGACAGTCAAAAGAAATGAAGGAATAAAAACAGAAATGAAGAAAAAGGAAGAAGAGGGTTGGTTACCTGGCTTTGCCAACTTCCAAAAAAAAAAAAATCCTGCAGACTTGACCACAAATTTGTATGGAAAGCCATGCTCACTTCTATTTGCACACACGCACATGCTCTGTCTGTTTGTCTCTGTCTCTGTCTCTGTCTCTGTCTGTCTGTCTGTCTTGTCTGTCTGTCTGTCTGTCTGTCTGTCTGTCTGTCTCTCCTCTCTCTCTCTCTCTCTCTCTCTCTCTCTCTCTCTCTCTCTCTCTCTCTCTCTCTCTCTCTCTCTCTTTCACTCTCTCTCGCTCTCTCTCTCACACAACACGCACGCACCACGCACGCACACAGTGTGCACACACACACTAAACAAACACACACACACACAACACACAAGATTTTTTTTTAATAGGAGAGAGAGAGAGAGAAGAGTGAGGAGCGGAGAGCTTCAACCAGTTTTGTCTGGAGGTCACTGCCCTGTTTGAAGAGTTAACATTTGTTACGCAAATTTTACGAGAGAGAGAGAGAAGAGAGAGAGAGAGAGAGAGAGGAGAGAGAGAGAGAGGAGGAGAGAGGGATGGACAGACAGACAGGCAGATGGATAAACAGAGACAAAGGGGGGGGGGGGGGGGGGAGTTAGTGTTTGCTAACTGGCCTCCTTCTTCACACCAACACTAAGCTACCAAATCTTCCGGTCTCATCTGCTTTCTTCCAAACCTTCAGCTCTCTTCTCTGTCCTTTGTCAAGAAAGAGAAGAAGAAAAGAGAGAAGAAAGAAAAGATGGGAGAGGGGCAGTGTGGAAGACAACAGTGTGTTGTAAAGACTTCAAAGATTTTTTTGTTTTTTTGGCCAAGGTGCAAAAAAAAGGGCAGCCACTGCCTTGCCTCTCCCCCACCCCCACCCCTCCCCAAAAAAGAGGGAGAAAAAAGTCACAACCAAAGAAAAGGGTTGTTTGTTTGGCTGATAACAGTTAGGGGCTTGGTGAGTCAGAGGACACAGGCCTTGACCCAGTGTAGGTCAGAGAGTCAGGGGGGCCTTAGTGGGATTTCTGTAAGAAAGACTATGAGATCATTCCTGACCCGTTAAACAGTTTGATAGCTGACAAGCAGAAGGAATCAAGTGTGAGATTGTTGTTGTTGTTGTTGTTGTTGTGTGTTCCTCAGCTTAACACCCTGGGAGTCCCTGACAATGTGCACTCTTGACTCACTCATGAATCCCAATTGAGAATTGATCACGCTGAGATTGTTGTTCAGTAAGAACAGTTTGTTCACCAGACCCTGAGATTCAACGGGAATTAAAAAAAAAAGATATTTAATATCTATCTAATCCAATCATGTTTATAGCCCGCCGACCACACAGGCCATATCGGGGCTGTCACCTTGTCACATTTTATAAAAGATTTATATCTTTTTAAAACAGTTTTGAACATCAGTGGTTAACAACAAGACTGATACGACTACACAATTGTTTTATTTAGTTTTTAGGTTTGTCTTTTTAACAGGAAATCTCCTGAGAAGACGTTCATCTGTTCTTTATCAATATCAGATTCAGTGAAATGTGATATTCTCCAAGACTCCTTCAGATGATACCACAATCTGAGGTCCCATGTGGAACATTCATCTTTGGTAGAAGAGTGTGCGAAGTGTGGCTGGTGGTATGGACAGCAGGAACATACCCACTGTGTGAGAGGGGTGGGTCAGCTTATTACCATGTTCAGCTCATCTTAGACAGACACTCTGCTGTCCTGTGGCAGTGCAGGGCCACCACGACTCCTCAGGCTGTGGAAGGATTTTTATGTTTTTGTTCCTAGGCTAGATGTCTGAGATTCACTGATAGAGATTTTTGTGTATGCAATGCCCCCCCCCCCCCTCCACCACCCCACCACTACTACCATTTAGGTAGCCGCATACTGACATCAGCCGCCGCGGTAGTCGAGTGGTTAGGGCGTTGGACTCGTAATCTAAAGGTTGCGGGTTCGATCCCAGCTGTCGGCTATGGCGTTGTGCCCTTGGAAAAGGCACTTTACGGCTATTTTCTCACCCCACCCAGGTGTAAAAGGGGTACCAACCTTGTGTTGGGGGTTAACCCTGCGATAGACTGGCGTCCTATCCAGGGGGAGTCTATGACTCTCAGTCGCTTAGCGCCACAGAAACCGGGATAAGCACCGGCCTGATGAGCCTTAGGCTCGGGACAGACTTTATACTGACATCAGGGATGGTGTCGAAACACTACACCTGTGTGTATGTGTTTTTAAAATGTTGGTATCTGTTCCTACCGGCACAAAATGGCATACTCTTCCAACAGATGGAACAGGTTTTTAACATTTGTGCAAGATATTCAGTGTGCGTTCACATATGGAGCTTCAGTTTATAGTCACATCCAAAGGACTTTGACATGTCAGTTCAATTTTGTCGTCAAGCTGGTTGGGAATCGAACCCAGAATCTCACGGTTTACTTGTAAGGCAGGTGAATGTCTTAACCGTCCTGTCACCTTCCCTCTTAGCTGAGGGAATAATCATGTTGATAATTGGGAGCCACCTGCCGTGTTGAGTCACAGCACTATTATCAACTATCCTCAGACTGTGGAGGGAAGTGACTTGCTTCACACTCTCTCTCTCTCTCAGGCCAGCACGCTGTGATGAACATGTATTGACCAGTGGTCAGACAGCTGATAGTTTCATTGTCCACTGGGTCAATTCATGACCAGAGCCCCCCCAGCCATTTCCGTCACTGTTGCGCTGGCTGTAATCATGCCATTGTCTCCATAACCATGATTAATGCAGTGTTATCTGCCTTAGGCTGGCTATAATGGATAGGGCCTGGGTTACTGTCTTAATAGTCCTGTGTAATGCCATATGAACTACCTAAAGCTTCTAAGAATGAGTATTTTGTAATACTTACATACATATATACATGATGTGTTATATCAGCCATAATGATGTTCATCAAGAATGGAATTTCCGGAGCCTTTATTTACACTCTTGCAACATAACTAGGTGGATGGGGAAAGAATGGCACCTATTGTGGTGTTTGTTTTGCTTTTGTTTTGTTTGTGTTTTTTTTTTTTTGGGGGGGGGAGATGAAGAATAGCATATATTCATAACTCTATATGTACAAGAAATTAGATCAAGGCTAAACAAGAAAAACTTCAGTGTCATGCTCACTCAGATTTTGTTTTCCAAAGTTTAACAAATGTGCATGCACTGGTTACTGTCATTTTGTTAAATTGTTAAACTTGTTGGATAATGTAGTCAGTGTTATTTCAGTTTTCAAGCTCAGATTATCACCTTACTCCACTTCTGGAACTACACAATTCTACAGACTGTGTGTGGAATCAAGTTTTCAATCATTATTCATCTCAGACATTTGAAATTGTTGGATTCTGTAAACAGATTATTGGATTCTATAGACAGATTGCTGGATTCTCTAGCTAGATACTAGATAATCTGGACAGACTGCTGGATTCTCTAGCTAGATACTAGATAATCTGGACAGACTGCTGGATTCTCTAGCTAGATACTAGATAATCTGGACAGACTGCTGGATTCTCTAGCTAGATACTAGATAATCTGGACAGACTGCTGGATTCTCTGGACAGAAAACTTGGGATTCTTTGAACAGATCACTTGGATTCTTTGAACAGATTGCTTGGATTCTTTGAACAGATTGTTTGGATTCTGCTGACAGCCTCCATCACCCATCATGATCACTGACTTCTTTCTCCCATGAAACAGTGAGCACTGCCCCTAAAAAGGAAACATGACTCTTGGAAGCATTTCCCACCTGCCGACTGACCGAGTTTGCACAAAGCAAATGATGCTGGGACACCCACCGTGGTGATAACAGCCACAGCCATAGACCTAAGTACCAGCAGCAAATATCAAAGCAGTGGGAGGTGTGGGATGCAGTCATCTCTAATGTGGTTGCTTCCTGGCGCCCAGCGTTCTGAGGGCTATCAGTGATGGAGTGAACTGCTGCAACAGGCAGTTAGTCTCTCCTGCTGCAGCTGCTTTGTTTTGCTGTGTTTTGCCTTACTGTGCCCAGCTTCTGGAGAAGAGGAAATGAAGTGAAGATTCCCATTCTCTGTTCATCCATTCACTGAAACGATGTCTGCATGCAGACGCTTTGATGCCGTGATGTGTAATGACAAATGTCTTGTTCTTCTTCATCGTCAAACGCTCAGACAGTAGCTATTGTTGTCTGTCATATGAGCAAAAAAAAAAAAGTGTTGCAGCACTGCCGTTCAGCGCCTGACAAGTCAGGCCCAGCACATCAGACGGGTGTGAGAGAGAATCGTTATCTTTTAAGTCTTTCTGGGAAAAAGGAAGGAGAAGGGACCAAGAAGGCAGAAAATGGTCAAGAAGTCTAGTTGTGGGTGGGGTTAGAAGTCGGTCAGTGGGTATGTTGACAAAACAAAAATGTTGGCGGGTATATGTCTGTGTCTGTGAAGTTTTCCTTAGCTTTTATGATTCTACCTTTCAAGTACTCATTATTGCTGCGTCTGATGCATTGTTTTATTGTTTTGTTCAAGGTCTTTGTTGAGGTATTTTGAAAGTGTTGTGATTATAGTCTCTATGTGTATGTGTGTGAATGGGCTTGGGGGGGGGGGGGGAGTTGCATAACTGTGATGTGTCTTTCAGTGTGTGACCATTTCTGCATATGTGTACAGTGTATGTGCACTTGACACTGTAGTGCCTGCATGCTCGCTTCCATGCGTGCACTCACTTGCATAGATTAGTTCAACCAGCACTCAGACCAACTTTGTTTGAGTCAATCAGTGAATACAGGTCAGACAGTTGCAGTCTCTGGTTACTCCACACACTCATAGACTGTGACTGTTCACTGTACCTGACTTTTCACTTCACTCAGTGACAGAATACAGCAGTGTGGAGGGAGGAGGGTCCCAAAGGAAAAGGTACTAGACCACAGCATGTCTGCAGGGCACTCATGCAGCAGAGGGACTGGGAGTGGTGTGGCCACAAGGACTTAAGGCAGGAGACATGTCACCCCCATTGTTCCAGCTGAGCTGTGATGGGCCTTCTCTCTCCCTGTGTTGGCTCAGTGCACAGGGGAATGGCTCTGCTGGCTGCACATTGTATATTTACTTTGCATACCCAGTCCCCTGTGAGGGTGGGATAGCAGAGTGGTTAGAGCTTAGAGCGTCAGATTGATGACTTGGTGGTAACTGAGGGGGCTGGTTCAAGTCTTTTCTGAATTACTTATTCAAAACCAGATTTTTTTTTATCCTGGTGATAACATTGGTACTGAACCCACCACAATCCCTGAAGTTGGATTGCAGCTACATTAATTTGGTGGGTGGGGGGGGGGGGGGGGGCATACGCAAGAATTTCACCTTTGGTGAACCTCGGAGTTCTAGCCAAGCAAGGAAGGAAAGAAAGAATCCATCACCTTCCATCCACTGTATAATAAAATGAGGTCCTATGTACGAGTTTGTGAACACCATTTTGCGCACTTCTCAAAACCTCATCCACATTTTGTAAAAGAGTAGGTCTGCTATGGCTGGTGGGGTGGATGACAGAAATATACCCAACCCAGTGTTCACATCCTGCTGTTACGATAGATTCTGCCAGGTTCAACTTATCTGACAGACACTGCCAGAAAATAACCCAACAAACATACCCAGCATGCATCCTGTTATCAATGGGGATAGCCTCCGCCAGGTTTAAGTTAT
>CM060316.1:7681363-7743863 GCA_030674155.1 Stramonita haemastoma | reverse complement strand
ACATGCTGAAGCACATACATGTGTATTCACACAAACAAACGTGCAAGTAGCTGAGTAGTTATGACTGACTTCAGTCCTGTGGGTTCATAAAGTTGCAGGTTCAAATCTCAGCACCAGTGTATGATGAATGGTAGGGATTTTTAAATTTTGGTTTTGTTGTCTTTTGTTTGTTTGTTTTTACAATTCCTCAGGTTAACTTAAAGTGAAGACCTGTCAGGACTTTATTTCACTTTGTGTATAATATCCACATACAGAGGATCCAACATGCATGTTTTAAAGATTCTATAATTCAGAGTCTGACAGGTAAAGGAAAGACTAAACATACCCAGCATGCATCCTGTTATAAAAAAAGAAAGAAAGCTGCTCTTTAGTCACGCTTTGTCAGCTGAAGCCAGCAGGCAGACCTTCCCTAGAGTCACAGGCACAGGAGAAGACAGGCAGGCAGGCACTCTGCTTCCCCACCTGACACAGGAACACAGAGGGGAGAAGGGAGCTTCCCTAGCTGTTTTGATTCAGACAGGATTTTCGTTCTAACAACTCGTTTATCAGTAATACCTAAGACTGGCTTTGTCGTGTGGTGTCTCCGTGTATAAATCTGCATCAAATCAGATCTAATCAAGAGAAAATCAGTTTATTATTCAAAATGAAAAGTTAGGAGGAATGATAACACTTTTGATGTCGTACAACCGACTTTGAAATTTTGTTGGAGTTTTTTTGTCCCTTGGCTACAGCTCCAAGGTTCACCAATGGTGAGGTTTTGCATATGCGACCATTTTTGCCCACCATGAAGGTAGCCACATTCTGACTTTGGGGTAAGTTAGTTAAAGTCTGTCCCGAGCCTAAGGCTCATCAGGCCGGTGCTTATCCCGGTTTCTGTGGCGTTAAGCCACTGAGAGTCATAGACTCCCCCCTGGATAGGACGCCAGTCTATCGCAGGGTTAACCCCCAACACAAGGTTGGTACCCTTTTTACACCTGGGTGGAGTGAGAAAATAGCCGTAAAGTGCCTTTTCCAAGGGCACAACGCCATAGCGGAAAGCTGGGATCGAACCCGCAACCTTTAGATTACGAGTCCAACGCCCTAACCACTAGACTACAGTGGCGGCTTTTTGGGGGTAAACTTTGAGATAAAACCAATGAGAAACTTTTTTTTTTAACTTACAGAAAGTTAACTATCAGTTCATATTTCAAGTAGCATAACACCATCTCTATTTTTTAAGGGAGAGAGCACATTGTATGCTTCTGTAACCCAGTGGTGGATGCTACGTAGGGAGGGTTAGTTAGGAGATGGTTGGTTGCCTTGTAGCGGGCAACCTGTAGGGAAAGGTGAACTCAACTGCTAACTGCCGTGTGGTGTGGATGTTTCACTCAGAATGCTCTACTTACTACTGTTGTTGCAGCCCTGGTGAAGTTCAAGAGCCACCTGTACTTTGAGGAGAAGGACAGCGTGAACGAGGCAGAGAAAGCGTGCAGCAGCCCGAGCAGTCAGTCAGTCTGTCTGCTTCTGTCTGTCTGTGATGTCTGTCGTCTGTCTGCCCCTGTGATGTCTGCACTTGGCAGAAATTAGGATGCATAGAGGGTGGATAGTAGCAGTCTATTCAGAACCTCTTACATGTTTTCCTAAATCTCACACTGGGGGGGGGGGGGGGTGACTGACTAGTATGACTCCTGATGTTCTTCCCTTTTGCTTTTGTGCTTAGACCAGGATTGAACATACGAGGTTGGGGCGGTAGCATGTCACTTTTGACCATTGGGACTGAACTGACTTAGCATAGGAACCTTTTGTCAGAAGGATAAAATGCCATGACAGAATGCCGCCTTAAGTTTACCTTAATTGATTTGTTAAAATTCAGGTGGCAACATTGGACTGTGGAGGTGGGGGAGTATATGTTTAGATCAGAACTAAGTAGCGACAGTGTGTTTACTTTGCCAATTTATACAGTGCTGTGTGCTCGAGACAGTGGTTGCTAACAATTTATCAAAGCTAGATGTGTATTGGAGGCACCCGGATAAAGTATATGATGAGTGACCAATGCATACTGCTCTTCAAAGGCACATGGTGAGGGAACTTTTGTCAGATAGGATATAAATGCTGACAAATGCCCCTTAAGTGTTTACCTTAAGTGTGATATGTGACTAATAAAATCAAGATGAAAGTGCAAAATTGGTAACTATGTGAAGAGATCAGGGGATTCGGGTATTGTTTGATGCTAGAAAGAGAACCGTTGGTTGACTCATTGGACGCCAAACCTTAATCACCTGCCAGTGTGGAACAGCGGGTGCCATAACAAATTGTTGAAGTATATGTGTACTTGGAGAACCCATTATTTATTAGAACAGTACAATAGCTTTCAAACACTGGGGAGGGGTTTTCAGAAAGGTATTAAGTGAATGCTAAAGGCGTTGTGTTTGTTTTCAGATGATCATGTACAAGAACGGGGAATCGCGGGGTGTTGCTTTTGAAGACGTGTTTGAGGGCACCTACCACCCTGCCATTTCCCTGTACAAACACGCTGTGGTATGTATGTATGGCAGCACATTGTCTGCAGTAGCAACAACAGCTACATGGTGTACAGCTTGGATGTTTCATATTACCCTTTTTTATATTGCATTCTGTATATTTCTTAGATTTGCTTTACTTGATTATTCATCATCATCATTGTTGTTGGCATTATCACCATTATCATTGATATTATTATTACTGCTGGTTATTACTACTAATACAATGACTTCATCTACTGCTGCTGCTGTGCTTTTCATAGCAATGATGAAGTGGAAACATAGGACTTTTTTAGGTTGTTTATGTACATCTGGTTTATGACTAGGAATAATTTGCAGAAATTGGTATTGTAAAAAATATTTGTAAAGGATTGTATGTATGTATAAAAACCTGATTTTATACGCCAGTTTTCTCCAGTTTCCACTTTTTGTTCAGTCATCATCATCCTTTAACAAAAAAAACAAAAAAAACCCATTGACTATGTTGTTTTATCAGTGATTGTAAGTGTGTCCAGTGTAATATTGTCATTCGTGTGTGTGTCTTATGGTTAATATGATACTGTCATTCATGTGTGTGCCCTTTTTTCTTTTTCTCTAATCTTGCTAATAGTCATGGAAACTGAACTGGTCACATCTTGTCATAATGGCCACCATTTCCCCAAGACTCTAAATCAGTTTAAAACATTGTTCTCTCTTTGGTTTCAGGTGACTGTGAATTTTGGTCCTGACTTCAAGTACCCTCCCACAGACCAAAAAGGCGTTAGACCAGTAAGAAACATTGCTCCTACATAGTGTGTCTTTTTTCATTAAGAATGTTGATTTGAAAAAGTATGAAATCTAGAAACAAGTACTGAAGAAATGGAGGGAGGTTTTTATGTTGTGCAAAAGGCAGATGGGACAGGATAGCTTTATGGTCAGAGCACTTGCTTTTTTCAAGCTAAGGTTAAGCTGCATCAAACATGGTTACCTAGCGGATGTGTGACTGCTTGCGTGCCTTGGCTTCAGTGCAGTCCCCAGTTCACCCAGCTGTTAATGGGCACTGCCCTTTTGACTACGGGGATAATATCTAAACAACACTTTGTGTGCATGCGTTTTTTTTTGTTTTTTTTTAAATGTCATTCATTCCTATCAGCCAAAATGGCTTACTCTTCCAAAAGGCGAAACAGGCTTTTAACATGTTCTGAAGATGATCTGCGTGTATTTGCACATGGGGCCTCGGTTTATGCCCCGCTGTAGTCTAGTGGTTAGGGTGTTGACTCGTAATCTGAAGGTTGCGGGTTCGATCCCAGCTTTCCGCTATGGCATTGTGCGCTTGGAAAAGGCACTTTACGGCTATTTTCTCACCCCACCCAGGTGTAAAGGGGGTACCAACCTTGTGTTGGGGGTTAACCCTGCGATAGACTGGCATCCTATCCAGGGGGGAGTCTATGACTCTCAGTCGCTTAACGCCACAGAAACCGGGATAAGCACCGGCCTGATGAGCCTTAGGCTCGGGACAGACTTTAACTAACTAACCTCGGTTTATTGTCTCATCTGAAGGACTTTTACATGCAGTTCGATTTTCTCGTCAAACTGGGAATCAAACCCAGAACCTTATTTTTGGCATTGTCATGATAACTTTTTTTTTAATCAGGATGTCAGGCTGATATGGCCTACTGCTTGTGACTCTCTCTAAACAACCAGCAGGAATGAACAAGTGAGAATGAATAACCCAGTGTTTCCCTATAACCATTACTGATTTATTGTTTTTTCTCTCTGTGTCCAGATGTCGGAGGCAGCAGACCAGGCGTTGGTGGAGGGAGCCCTGGCTGACGTTATCTATCACATCGTCAACGAGGGAAACCTGCCCGACTTCCTCTGATGCCTCCGCCCAGGGCTACACTCCACCGCTGTGTCACACTGACACACAGACAGACTGCTTCCTTCCTTCCTTCCTTCCTTCCTTCCTTCCTTCCTTCCTTCCTTCCTTCCTTCCTTCCTTCCTTCCTCCTTCCTTCCTTCCTATCAGCACACTGCTGGCTCTACCTGGCTGTGGTCACTCACAGGAGGGACAAGAATCAATGCTCATTTGTCAGTGCGGGGGGGGGGGGGGGGGGGGAGGGGTTTGCTTTTTGGTTTGGTTTTTTTTTGGTTGTTCCTTAGCTAGAGGTCTGAGGCTGACCAAGGGTGAGTTTTTTGTGTAGTTGATTGTTTTTATCCCCCCCCCATTCAGGAAGCCACATTCTCCTTTTTTTTGCAGGTAGCCACACTCTGACATCAGGGATAGGCCAGGCTGTAAAAGTTGATCAGGGAAAGGAAAGCAGTGGTGAGGACAGCCCCTGTGGAAGACCAAAGAAGTGTTCTTGTGGTCGCTTTACTGAGATAGTCATGGAGTGGATGGGACTATAGTGTGTGTGAATAGAGCGTTTCCTTGCAGACACTGCCGTTCAGATAAATTTAAAATCTTTACCTGCAGTGGGTGGCTAGATTGCTCCCACAAACTGTCTGGTCACTGGTTCTTTGGCGAGTGGTGTTGCAGATATGTCCTGTGTTGGGCTGTTTTACAGATGTCTGTCTGTCTGTCTTGTCTTCCAGATTAGGGGACACAGGTCTTGGTCTGTAGATGCTTTTAAACTCATGTGCTGTTTTATTTAAATCCAGGGTGAATTTTCTTCCTCCATGACTTCCTATGTTTCTTTATTTCACGCAAAATTTTAGTTGTGATGAATGTGGAGATTTTTGTTTTTCATGAACATTTTATGCTGCCTGGGGTATTTACACTGTTTTCCTTTAGTTGTCAGGGAGGGTGAGGCTAGCTCCCAGCATCTTCAGGACTGTTGTGATGTCAAAGGAAGGAGGTATCACACAGTCCCCCTCTCCCTCACCTGTCTGTATGTGTGTGTGTGTGTGTGTGTGTGTGGTGTTGTGTGTGTGTGTGTGTGTGTGTGTGTGTGTGTGTGTGTTTGTGTGTGTGTGTGTGTGTGTGTGTGTGTTGTGTGTGTGTGTGTGTGTGTGTGTGTGTGTGTTGTGTCACCAGCTCAGAGTTGTCTGCAGCACTCTCAGGTTCTGCTGTATTCCTCCTTAGATTTCTGTCAGTACTTCAGGTGACCACTTCTGGAGAAAATCAGGCTGCTGATGCTGATTGTGTTTTCATGTTTGAGATTGTGGAGGTCTGCTTTTCTTTTTCACTTTGGTTTATCTTGGAAAAATGGCTGCCAAATGGTCAGTATTCCTGTTGTGTGGCACATGACTTAGGTCTTTTAGAGTTGAGGGTTTTTTTGTTTTTGTTTACTGATGTCTGCTGCTAATTTTCTGGCGGCATCTCCTTGTAGGACATTTTCACTGTTCTTCTGTCTGTCCATTTGTCAGAGGGTCTGCTGGTCTGTTGTATACAAGCCACCTCCACTCTCTCCACAGGACTTGGGGTTCAATGAATTAAAACAATTTAAAAATCAGAGACACCAGGAATGAGTGCTGACTTTTGCTGGTAAGATTTTTTTTCTCTCCTTGGTTAAATGTATATTCTACTAGATGATTTAGAAAAGCCAGCTGCATTTATAAAAAACAACAACTATTGATTAAAGGAGATGGGAGTACGCTGGGTACTTGGAAAGACTGTATAACCTTCCCTCTGTTGAATGATGTATAACTTGAGCAGTTAATGTTATTTAGTGCAGATATTCATGTAACAGTTTTTGAATGTCCCCATATTTAAACTCGTATCAATCCCCTTCTTTGTATACGATTTTTTTTAAGAGTAAGACAATCAAAAAGTAAATGGGCTGTAAGAGAATGAGAACAGGAGCACACAACATTTTTGGAGTATTTTGATTCTAACACTGAACTTTCAGTAAACTCTTCAGACGATTGGAATGATAATCTTCAAGATGTTTGGGTTTTTTATTTCTTTACTATTCTTTTTATTTTCTTAAGAAATATAAGACAAAGTTGGCATTACCTCATGATGTTTGTTGTGTTTGGGGAGATTTTTGTCATGCCAAGGTCATCCCCCCATATGGGAAACAAATGTATTTGTAAAATATTCTTTCAGTTCTGTTTACACTGATGACGGCAACTAGTGAAGATGCAGACAGGCATGTTGCAGAGAACTGATGAGGAAGGATTGTACAATAGAAGATGTCTGATTTTGATACCCAAATAAAATAAGAACTGTGAAAGGTTTAGGTTCAGCCGTTTGTCTTGAACTCTCTCCTCCATGTCAATTTTCCATCCTTATGTAAATGTTAGTTTTAACAAAATAACTCTGTAACTTAGTTCTAGAAAACATGGATTTTATTGACAGAAAAAAAGAAGAAGAAAAGATGGTTTGACATGGCCAGCATTTATTAGGCAGCATTTTTTACATCTGTGGTGAGTTGTGTATTTGTGAAGAATGGTGACCTCTGAATTGAAGCATGTTTAGAAAGGGTTTTGGTGTGTGTGTGTGTGTATGGCAGTTTAATTCATGAAAAAATATTTTATTCATTAAATTATGTATCTGAGATATCATTCATTTTAAGGATAAAGATACTTCATGAATATCGCCAAAAAAGGGGAAAAAAGCTACAGGTGCTAAATTAAGATATCTGAGAGGTTGCGATTGGTCTGTACTCTATTCTCATTTCTGAGAGGTTGCGATTGGTCTGTACTCTATTCTCATTTTAGGTCACTCATCACTTTAATATCGCTCACTTTCCATCACACACACACACCATATGGGCGGACGAAACAGAGTCAAGTACTCAGCAGTGTATGTGCAATTTTCTGATGTGTAGTATGTAGGTTTCAACTGATTGTTGGAAACGATAAATGATGAATTATGTATTTGATTTCGTATGTCCTGATTATGCGTGTTGTGGTGATGTATGTTATAGTTTGTGTAATATGCTGAATCATTAAAAAGATACCCCCCAAAAAAGACCCGGATTGCTATAGTTGTATATTGGAGTGAATGTACAAGATAATCATCATGGTATATTTTCAGAGCTATTGGAATCGAGGTGTGACGTAGACTTGTGGCCTTGTGTCTCAACACGACACTTGTGTAAATGCCTTTCTTAACTTCTGTCATCTTTTCTATCTGCAGGTAATGGTATACTCTTCAGAAGGCAGAACAGGCTTACTGTGTATGTATGATGTTCTAATCTACATGCATTCACACATGGGACCTCAGTTTATAGTCCCATCCAAGGCCTTTCAGGGGAGTAGAGTTGGTAGTTATGTTAACTCAAGGGCAAAATCCTCAAATGGGACCTCAGTGCAGTGATGTTAACTCCATGGCAAAATCCCTTCAATGGGCACCTCAGTGCAGTGATGTTAACTCCAGGGCAAAATCCCTCAAATGGGCTTTGTACTTTTGATATGACGGTAACTGAGGGCAGAGGTTGAATGGAGCCTTAATTTACAGAGGCTTCCTATCACTCCACTTCCCCAAAAGTCCAGCACCCCACTGCACTGTATTTTTCATGAAGCGTGTTGTTGACAAGCTACATTTTATGGAGCCCATCCCATTAGTTTCCAAATAACATGGTGCGTGCTAAAAAGAAGAAAGGCTGCAGACCAGGCAGACAGACCAGCGTCAGACTTCATCTGTGCCCTCTGCCATAGGGACTGTCATTCCCTGTGTAGGACTGGCCAGCTACAACTGACGCTGTACCAGAATTATCACCTAGAGCAGCGCAACTCCACAGTCTTCTGAGACTGAAGGCTGCCTGCCTTCTGTGGTGCATGTTAGATACATTCATGTCCTCTTTTCTTCAGGCTGCAGTTGGTCTTGGTCTTCTCTGCTTCTTAAGGCCAGTGGTGTTTAAATGAATGTGTGCACAAGATGTTTTGCATGCACTTACGCACAGGGATATATTATGATAGGGAGCATAGAGTCCAGCCCAGTCAAGTAGTCCCAAAGCAGGTACACTTCCAGTACATTCATCATAACATCACTCTCATCACCACTGATCATAGTCAAAAAAAAGAAAATGGTCTCTGATTCCGTGACCCCGGGATGGTCTGGTCTTACGGTGACCTCCATTTTGGTTTCCAGTGCACTTTCTGCCCTTGTGGTGAGTTGGTGTCAAAGCCTTACAAGTCTGGGTTCACGAGAGGTCACTGGGGGGGGGGGGGGGGGACCTGATCACCACACAAGAAGGGCAACTCACTCGTCTGGCTCCATGACTAAGCTATTATTGTCATCAGTAGGGGGCTTGTTGGTATTCTCTGAATCTTACCAACAAAAAAAAAAGGCACCGCTGAACACCACCACAGTGACCATGCAGCATTAGTGCAGGGCACTTCTTGCCAGTGGCCCCACAGCAGCATCCTCACATTGACAAGCTCCATGTAGACTTCTGATCATGAGGATGCTACATGAGCTGGGACACTACAGGGAGATTGAAAATGAGCGGCATGGGAACAGCAAGACAGCATGGGAACGGCAAGACAGCTTGGGAACAGCAAGACAGCATGGGAACAGCAAGACAGCATGGGAACAGCAAGACAGCACGGGAACAGCAGGACAGCATGGGAACAGCAGGACAGCTTGGGAACAGCAAGACAGCTTGGGAACAGCAAGACAGCTTGGGAACAGCAAGACAGCATGGGAACAGCAAGGCAGCACGGAACAGCAAGACAGCACGGAACAGCAACGTTAAAGTAAAGATACCACACCATGGAAACTAACAGCATGGCAGACACATCACATGAGATGAGGAAGGAGCATGAACAAAAGGTAGCAAAATAGGAACTGCAGACAGAGCCATGACACCTGCTGACATGTTTGTAGAAGAGGGACATACAACTGCAGCAGCTAGGAAAATGGCTTGAAACTGTCTGAGGCAGACCATACAGTGCATGTTGGGATACCTTGTCAGTGGGATATGTTTTTGCGCATAAATTTCCAACTTCCTTTTACACACAATGCAGGTAGTCCGTCAAAAAAGTGTGTTCCAAGTGTACAGTATAATTATTGACTTTTAAAACAAACATTTGAAGTGTGTTGTAGACCATTTTCAGTGACAACAATCCCCGAAGTTGGAATGTGGCTACATTAGTGGTGGGAAATGAAATGGATAACCTTGGAGCTCTAGCCAAGGAACAAAAAAAAAGTCAAAACAGATTTTCTTGTGTGAAATTCAGTCTGTCACAAGAGCATCACCATCCTAATTGTTGTTGTTGTTGTTGTTACTTTTACTGTCTGTATGTGTATTTGTTTACATAAGAGTGGCTTTTTGTACATAATTTTGCTAGGGATACCTGGTTTACATTTCCAAGAGGGGTTTTTTGGTTGTTTTTTTCCCATTTCCAAGAGTACTTTTCTGTGCACTAGATGTGATCTGCATACAGGACCTTGGCTCATTTGAAAAACTAGCACCCAGACCACCACACAACTGTTTTTTTAGTTGGGTATGTAATCTCTAGAGGTGGCGTAGACCCATATTATAAAACAACAAAACCAAACAATTGTTTCCTGTTCCTCAGCTAGGTTCACCAATGGTGTAAGGTAGCTGCATTCCAACTTCAGAGATGGTGTTTTGATACACCTGTGTACATGGTACGTGCTTTTTAAAATGTTGTCATCTGTTCCTACCAGCATGAAATGGTCTACTCTTCTCAAAGGTGGAGCAGGTTTATTTTTTTTTTCGTGTTCATAAAATATTCTGCTGGTGTTCACACACAGGGCCTCCGTTTATAGTCTCATCCAAAGGACTTTTGGGGGAATGGAGTCAGTGCTGATGTTAACTCCTGTAAAATTCCTTTAATTTAACCCTCTTAGTACTGAACTGGGATTTGCCAGGATTAATCATTCCCTCCACTGAATCCTGAACCGGGATTTACACACAGTAGTTTTCCATCACACAGTGACTTCACCGACTGCTACCATATGCCGAAGCTCTATCAGGCTAGAGGCACAGACCGTGCTGTGAGTGTGGAAGTAATTATAGCTGCTGGCATGTACTTAGGAGGAAAAGGCGAGCGAGCATGTGTGCCTGACCTGATTTCGTGTGAAGTGCGAAATCTAGAGGCAATTTGTGTTCAGAGAATCTGAATGCAAGAGGGTTAAACAGTTCGGTACATCCATGGTGGCTCAACCCCAGGCCCTCAGATGAGGAGTGCACGCTCTGACCACTAGGCTATCCCTCCCTCCCTCCCTCCCTGAGATATAACAGAAGTTGACAACAAAAGACAAAACCCAAATATCTGAAATAAAAGATGTTCACACCTCTTTCTGCACAATTTCAGTCAGGCATTACATTAGAAACCAAACCAATAAAACAAAGGAACAATGGATACAAGTTTTTCTGTATTAAAAGCAAGTCAATTTTCAGTTTTAAAAAATCAAGCCAAGATACAACAGTTCTTTCCCCCCAAGAAAAAAGAAGAAAAGAAAGAAGACTTATGGACTGATGTGGTTTTTCAAGACGAGTCAAAACACAAACACTCATGCACTGTATTAGAATGCAGTGAAACGTGGATTAAAAATTATGATTGATACAAATCATACTGATTTTGTTAGATCCTTATCAATACAAATCATACCGATTTTGATAGATTCCTATCAATACAAATCATATTGATTTTTGTTAGCTTCTTATCAATACAAATCATACAGGTTTTGATAGATTCTTGTCAATATGAAGTGTACTGATTCTGTTAGTTTACTCCCAGCCCTCCACCAACTTTCCATTTTAAAATAAATCAATAAAAACCCAAAATTTTAAAACCCTCCAAAAATTCTGCTTCATCAAACCCAACTAACCCATTAGACCTTAGAAACAAGTACACATCACACACACACACACACACACCACACACACACACACACACACAGGGACAACACATTTTTTCATAAATCTATAAATACCTCAGGCATAGACTAACCAGTACCATACCTCCCATCAGTCACCCTACCTCCACTCCTTTCCCTTCCCAAACCCTGAACATGATGACAAAGCACAAAATCAAAACAATAATTCATCCACCATGCAAAAGTCGGATGCGCTGGGCCTGATTTGTCAGGCGTTTAACGTCAGCACAATGCACTTTCACCCATGTGACATACATACGTAGTTGCTGTCTGAGCGCTGATGACGAAGAATACATCCACAACTTATAATAAATTAACATAATACCCTACAGTAACTGCTCTAGCCTAGTTTGTACATTTTCCCCAAGCTAAAAGAAAAGAAAAGAAAATGAAAAACCCTAGTGCATCATCGCACTGAAAAAAGAAAATTAATTGCACATGATTTATGTTGAATCTAAATGGACTAGCAAGGCAAAAATGTAAAAAGAGATATTTTAGAAAAAATAAAGAGGACAAAAAGCAGGAACAAATGAATAAAAGGTCAACAAATATCGAACACGAAGTTTATTTAAAAGAGTGCTGTCTACACTGAAAGAGCCCCTGGCATCCTAACAGACGAAATGCATTCTTTACACACTGACAACTGTGCAAAACAAGATTGTAATGCAAACATTCATCCATCACGCAACACTGAAATCAAGGCAGTTTATTCACATGCTCTTTTTGTTATCTTTCATCAATGATCATTCATGGCTTATTTTATTTATTTATTCTTGGATATCGATGATAATGGAATAAGCACCCATGCACTTCTCTGCAACATGAGCAAAACACACACCTGGCAAATTGGATCTGAACATCAACGGTATAAAAAGTCAAAGCAAATTCACAAAAAGCCAACTGTGAAGATGTTCCTCATAATTTATACACCTCCAACTTGCAGGATGTCACAGCAACAAGAACAGCCCCACGTGCAACATGCACTTAGCACACATAGAACATGGCAACAAGAGAAGTTTGCAACCAAAAAAAAGAAAAAGCCACTGTGACAAAACCAAACAAAGAGGAAATGATGGCAGCACTGCACAGTTGTATGATGCTGTCAGTGATGACAGGAGCCCTGTTGGCATGGGTTCATTCCTCCCTAAGTCACATGAATGCTTTAAAAAAAAAAATTAAAAACTATTTTTGTGTGTGTGTGTACGATCAGATTTTCAGAATTTTCTGTCATCAACTACAATATGATAGAATCACATATGTAGCCTCAGGAGCACTGAATAGGGAATCTTTGTTTTCCTACTCCTATTGTGATGGACATGAATGATTGAGCATGCATTATTCTCTCTCAAGTCAGATGAATGCTGATGTCAATGACAGTCATGACTACACCAATGTTTTAATCAGATAAAATGTAAACCTATTCCTTTCCACTGACATACATGACCTCTATAATTATGTTGACTGGACTGGACAGCTCTTTCTGTGGCAGGAAACCAGGTTGGAAGTGAAATGGGCAGTGGTGTGAGGGAGGAGGGTGGCTAAGACCTTTTGCCTGCCAATAAGTGAACAGTGAGGTTCTGGGTTCAATTCCCAGCCTCCACTTTTATTCCCAGTTTGATGAAGAAATCAAACTAAATGTTAAAATCCTTGAGATGAGACTATAAACCATGACCTAGTGTGCAAATACACAGAGAACATCTTGCGTACACCTTAAAAACCCATTCTGCAGGAGTAGGCCATTGTCTGCAGGTAGGAAAGGATGACAAAAACCAAAACTAAAACGCATGAACACTGTCTTATTTAGACACCATCTCTGAAGTTGAAATGCGCCTACCTAAATGACAGGTGGAAAATAAAAAAACAGTTGCATGGGTAAAAATCTCACCATTGGTGAACTTCCAAGCTCCAGCCAAGGACCCCCCAAAAAAAAAGAAAAGAAAAAGGAAGACTGTGATGCCAGCACTCCCGTCCTCCAGTCTGACTGAACCTTTGCCAGTTGACATTTCAGGCAAGAGAGAGATCCTGCCACCACAATAAAATACAATATAATACAGTACAATACTATAATACAGTACAATACAACACAATACAGTACAATAAATACAACAATACAGTACAATACAATACAGTACAATACAATATACAGTACAATACAATACAGACATACAATGACAATACAAACACTGGCCCAAATTGTCCCTGAGAGGACTGAAATTGTGTGTGCCACTCGTCTCAACACAAATTTGTATACATAAAACTCCATGTTTTAATCACCTAGCAACAATGAGGGTCACAGTTGGCTGAAAAAAGAGATGTCTTGGGATGGGGAGGGGGGAGGAGGCAATTTGTCTTATAATCTGCGTACTTTTAGAAGAAGAAAAATCCTAAAACATACATACCCCTGGCATAAATAACCCTTTTATAATCTTTTATTTTAACCATAAAGGTGCAACCAACACATCAGGTAACAATTGTGTAAAGAACAATGCATGTAATAGTATGGTAATATGCATATGTGTTTTACACCAGTCATATAAAAATGGCATAAATTGAAAAAAAAATCCACACATGCCTCATCGGATCAAATAAAAAATACCCATTCATCATACCCATGCAAATATTTCAACAACTACAAAAAAAGGAGGAAAAAAAAACCAGGTAAAAGGGACCAGTGAACACGAAAATATGCATGAAAAAGAGGATAAAAAAAAAAGCAGTCAGATACAGAGACAGCCAACAAAAAAGAAAATTTAAAGACAGATTTTTCAGATGATGGAGAGAGAGGACAAAAAGAAAAATAGGTCTGATACAAAGAAAGAGAACATTGAGCTAAAGAAAAGAGAAATTTTATGACAGAAATTTTTAGTAGGTGGGAATACCATTTGTACCAGAGGTAATCTTTTTTAAAATTGTGTTTTTAATGCATGCTGGAATGCAGTAATATATACAAATCAGAGCAAAAACACAAGTCCAGCATTACGTTTCAAGCTGTTGAGAATACATTTTTCACAAACAAAAACAACATACAAAAAGCCTGGTTCCCTGTACACAGTACACACTATGAATTCTCCCTTGTACCATACAATAATCACTGGACCATGATTCCAACACAACGCAACAGTATCGCAAAATGCAACGTGTACTTTTTAACAAGGAAACACGGTCAAATATGCACTACAATGAGTGCAGTCAGAAGTCACACACACCACACTCATAGTCTTGTTCTAATATCACTTTATGTGAAAAGACGATGTTAAAGTGAGGAACACACACAGCGCACATGCATGCATGATTTCCACCCCACAAACTTCCTATGGAAACTGTAACATGCGGTGTGTGCGTGAGTGCGTGCATGTGTGTGTCTGTGTATGTGTCTGTCTCTGTGTGTGAGCATGTGTATGTGTCATTTTGGTTTTGATGCCCCTGATCCCCCCCTACCATCACTTTCTCTCTAAAATCTCATTCTGTCCCAGCACCATGATCACACCCATTAACATGGACTTTTTATGCCTCTATAAACCAAACAATCCTCTAAAACCTCAATACTCAAAACACAAGCAATCACTCGATGGCCAAAATGAAAATGAGAAAATCCTCATCCATTCAGGAGTCTAACCCCAAAATCCCCACTTCTAATGTAAAATCATGCCATAAGCTATGACATTTTCTACTTGAAATTAAATGAAAGTGAGCCTGCTGTATGGTTTGTGTATTCACACATAGAAGCTTAAGTTCCTACTGCACGAGTAACTGATTTACAACATGACTAATTCACCGTGACCATGAGCTAGTTATTCTGGTGGTGTTTTTTGTTTGCTTTGTTTTTTACATTCCCAAGCAAAGGAATGGAATCGCCTCCAACATTTGACAGGATATATTCCATACTTCTATGCTTAAAAATGGTTGAAATTGATGATGAAACATGAATTAAATTAAAGAACAAGCATAAAAACATGTCCACCCTGAAGTGTCCTTTACAATTTGTTTGAAAATATTATCACTTCTATGAAGAAAATGTTCTAAAAAATGTCTGTTTGCTGTATGTGGCAATAATTGACACTGATTTTTACACCACAGATGTAGGTCGTGATGATAATTTTCTAGCTAGTGAGAGATAATTGCAACAGAATGAAAAAAAAAAAACCCAACCCAAACCCACCTTTGAGAGAGATATAACATAAATCACAACACAATATGACTGAGGTGGGAGCTTTGTTTTCATCCACTGGTGATACATCATTTCTCTCCAAACCAAATTCATTTTCAAGCTCTGGAATAAACAGTAATCAAATACCATCAGTAGAGACTAGAAAAAACTTGGGCAAGTCCAAAGACTTTCAATCAACTTACACCACTTTTACAGGCAAATAATAATGTTGATTGAGAAGTAAATCACAATTTCTGCATATATATAATATTATAAGGGGTCTGGCTGGCTACGTAAGCATGTGACACTTTATTCAAGGGTCAGGGTTTGGATCCCACATGCGGCAGCAGCCAGGTTAGGACTCAGAGACTTTGTCCTCAGTGCTGGGATTTGCACAGACTCCAATCCCTTTCCTGTCCTCTGGATCTCACTTCGAGCCCAAGTCCAGGCATGGATACGTGCCTACACAATTTTACCAGTGCTGAAAATCCCAATCCCCTTTTTGAAGACTAGTAATACTGGAGGGTTGTTTGAGAAAGGATGCCAGGAGACAGAGATGATGGGAAATAAAACACAAGCTAGCTAATGTTATATTACTTTGTTCTTGATTACATTGTACAGCCATGTTAATGGTGATGTTATACAACAGACACTAAAAAAAATATTAAACCCCCCCCCAGACACTCCACATCTTACCAGGTAAAGTCACTAGCAAAGCAGCAAGGACAGAGTAGAAGTAAGTTGTTGGTTACGGAGGTGGTTTTGGGGACAAAAGATTTTTTTTAACTTGCTGGTTTGTTTGAGGGAAATTTGATGTTATTTGGGGCTTTTTTTAAAAATTGTATTCATTTGGTGTCTTTTATTAGAAGATGAAGCTTACAACAAAATATCTAAAAGACAAAAAGGAAGTGGCAGGATAGTTTAGACCTTCACCTACAAAGATGAACTCTTTAATATCTCAAAAGCATGAAAAATTCATATGGGTTACAAACAAGCATGACTAAAAAGCGATCAACAAGTGAACATAAAATAGTGCAAATATACCTGCCTAACAAGTAAACTGTGAGGTTCTGGGTTCAATTCCCAGCCTTGTCCTTTCTTCCAAGTTTGAGAGGAAAATCGAACTGAATGTCAAGTCTTTCAGAGGAGACCCTAAACCAGTCTGACCTGTGTGCTTACAGATTTGCAACTGCCAAAAGAACCCACAACAGTTGAAAATCGGAGAGAGCAAGAAGGTACATTCAAGCTGTTCTGGCAAAAATTGATAGGTTCAATTCTCAACTGTGTCCCTAGTGAACCTCCAGGCTCTAGCAGAGGTACCAAAATATCTAAAAGATTACTATTGTGTAAAAAGAAAAGAAAAAAAAAACCAACACACTGAATTCATGTATAAACTAAAACAAAAAACAAAAAAGACCCCCCCCCCCCAAACCCCAACAAAGAAAGAAGATTCAGAGCAACATGAAATATCCACATCAGTTTAAAACTTCCCACCCATTCTCTCTCTCTCTCTCTCTCTCTCTCTCTCTCTCTCTCTCTCTCTCTCTCTCTCTCTCTCTCTCTCTGCACAAATGGATCTGTCTCACTCCTTCACTCCCCATCTTAAACTTCAATACTTCAGCTACTGGGTGGAAAAAAGATAAGGGGGAGGGAGGGAGGGGGAATGATCCCTTCCGCTTACATACAAGCTGTCAGTCACACCACAACAAAATATACATCTCCATCACCATACTGAGCACAGTACCAACAGCGCTAACGACCGAACCATGTTGATCTCATCGGCTAGAAAGAAATGTATGAAAATGTGAACTCCCAAGCTCCTGAACATTATCATTTACACACCAACCATCACTTCTTCTCTAACCAAACCAAACAAAAACAAAAACAAAAAAAGAAAAGAAAATTAAGACACTACATGGACAATGAGGAATTTTTCTTCCCCCACACACATCACAATTCAACTTGCCAACCCAACAAATAATGCATAATAATCAAATTTTTTTTTAGCCCAACAGAGACAACACAAAAGTCAAAACTGGACCTCCCATGCGTACACATGTTCACACAACCAGCGGCACAGCACCGGTCACTGTGGTGTCCTCAGCTCATGCTGCAAGGACCTGGAGGTGTGTACAGTGTCTGTGGAAAGACTCGAACCCAGGGCCCCCAGACTGGAACCCAGGGCCGACTGAACCAGGACACAGACGGGAACCGCAGGAACCCAGACTGGAACCCCAGGGACACCAGACGGGAACCGCAGGAACCCAGACTGGAACCCCAGGGACTCCAGACTGGAACCCAGGGACTCCAGACTGGAACCCCAGGCCCCCCCTCCCCTGTGTGGCGGGCGGTGTGGAGGCTACGTGTAGACCTTGCTGAGGGCCTGCACTATGCTGGTCAGTGCAGCGTTGCCCCCATGGCTCTCGATCAGCTCCAGAGATCTGTCGGTCAGTAACAGGTGCATTTTTTTCAAACACACAGGTCATTAGAACATGCATGCATGCATGCACACACACACACACACACACAAGCATGCACGCACAAACAAAAGCATGCACTTACGCATGTACATACACATACACACACACACACACACACACACACACAAGCATGCACGTGCAAATGAAAGCATGTTCACATACACATGTACAACACACACACAAACACATGCACACACACACACACACACACACACACACACACACACACACACACACACACACACACACACACACTAACACATACTCTCTCTTTCTCTTCCTATCTGTCTTTCTCAAACACTCACAAACATAGATGAAGGGCACTGTACAAGATCTACAAAGATTTCACAACAAATGGTGTTGCATAGAGAGAGAGGAGATGAGAGAGAGAGAGAGAGAGAGAGAGAGAGAGAGAGAGAGAGAGAGAGAGAGAGAGAGGAGAGAGAGAGAGAAGAGAGAGAGAGAGAGAGAGGAGAGAGAGAGAGAAGAGAGAGAGAGAGAGAGAGAGAGGAGAGAGAGAGAGAGAGAGAGAGAAGATGAGAGAGAGAAGAGAGAGAGAGAGAGAGAGAGGAGAGAGAGAGAGAGAGAATACAGAAAAATCCACCCACTTTTTCTCCAGCTCTACAAGGGCTTCACGCGTGTAGTCCAAGGATCCCATCTTCTTCATGTAGTCCACACAGTACTTTTCACATCGTTGTCTTCTGTGCGCTGTCGCAACACGTCTGGGGCTGGATAAGGATCTGACTCTTGCTTTACCACATGGCCTTTGTCTCTACATTAAACAGCTTCCTTTCTTGTTTCATAGTACACTTTTTTTCCTCTCTATGTCTCCGTAAAAGTTAAACGTGTCCTATAACCTATGTGGTCATAGGGGAGCGAGGCATCAGAGACCTCAGCTTCTCTAGGGGCCAGCATATTGAGGGCGGTGCCCATCTCCTCTCCCTCACTGTTTTACCCTCCCTGACTTTAAAGAGGGCGGGTACCCATTTTCAGCTGGGTGAACTGAGGGACTGTACTAAAGCCAGGGTGCGCTAACGGTCATCCATCCACTTGGTAACCATGCTCATTGCTGCTTAACCTTAGCTTGGGAACAGCGAGTGCTCTGACCACAGAGCTATTCTGTCCCCTGTCTAAATATATATTTCAAACAAAAAACACAATGATTCAATTTACACACAAAAAAACAATGATACACATGCCGATCATACAACTAAAAATCAGAGATTTAAATAACAACAGATAATGGAGCAATCACAATATACTGTGTATCATTCTTAAGCTTCATAACACACAAATAACACTGAAATATATCATTTATATGTCTACACTTACAAAGCTGAGTGTGCCCATGAGTTCTTATTCCATTATCCTCAAAACAAACGAATAACAGAAAGAAAAAAAAAAGAAAAAAGCTGGAATTCATTATCAATTTGAGTTGCCTTCTCAAAATTCTGCATCTCACATGAACACCCACAGACACAAAATTACACACCCTTGCAGTGAGACACACACACAGACACACACACACACACAGACACACACATAGACACACACACACACAGACACACACATGGACACACACACAGACACACACACAAACACACACACACTGACACACACACACACACTGACACACACACACTGACACACACACACACACACACACACACATACAGACACACTGACACACACACAGTCACACACACACACACACACACACACACACACACACACACACACACACACACACACACACACACACACACACAAGCCATGAGGATACTGAGGACGGTGTTGTTGGAGAGATCGGCATTCACAGCATGGATGATGGGGTATGAGAACTTGCCCTCCGTCAGGTCCTCACAGTACGTCTTGTTGGCTGTGTACTACACACACACAACAACATGTCATTTTTCTGTGTTAATAATAATAATAATAATAATAATAATAATAATAATAATAATAATAATAATAATAATAATGGAATTTATATAGCACTATATCTTGCAAAAACAAATCAAAGCGCTTGCATTCAACCAATTCTTGCACATGCAGCCAACAATAATTTACATTTTTAACGAAGTCAATACACACACACAACAACACCACACACACACACACACACACACACACACACACACACACACACACACACACACACACACACACACACACACACACACACACACACACACACACACACACACATATAGAGGTTAAACACTTTGGCAGGGTGGTGGATAGTCCAGTTGTTGAGAGCAGGGGCAGAAGATGAAACAGGATAGGAAAGTCTTAGCTTTGAAATAAGTGTGTCTTGAGGCTGGATTTAAATGTGTCATAGGTAGGCTTTTTACGAAGGGAGAGAGGGAGATCGTTCTAGATCACTGGACCAGAAACAGAGAAAGAGCGACGGCCAAAGGTGGATTGATTGAATCTAGGTATTTGGAAGCGCAGGGTATCTGCAGCAGAGCGGAGGGAACAAGAAGGAGTGTACGGGTAAAGACATTCACAGAGGCAGGAGGGTGCTGTTTTGTGAAGACATTTATAACAGAGAGTACTGATCTTATAGTTTACTCTCTGTGGCACAGGCAGCCAGTGGAGAGATTGCAAGAGAGGAGTAATGTGCTCAGATTTTTTCTTTCTGAGGACCATCGAGCTGCGGAGTTTTGTATACGTTGAAGGGAGTGGATAGATGATGCTGGCAGACCAGCCAAAAGAGAATTGCAATAGTTGAGACGTGAAAGAATCAGAGACGTGACGAGTTTAGATGTTGCATCAGTGGACAGGTACTTTTGAATTGCACTAATATGTCTTAATTGATAGCAGCATGACTGGCAGGTCTGGGTGATGAATTTTTGCATGGATAGTGTGTTGTCGATAACAACCCCTAGATACTTTACAGCAGTGGAAAGAGTGACTGAAGTATTGCTGAATTCTACTGAAGCTGTAGTAATGGAAGAAAGTTTGTGTTTGGTGCCTACCAGCATGGCTTCAGTTTTATCTGCATTTAGCTGTAACTTATTTTGTATCATCCAGTTTGGGATATCTTCAAGGCAGTAGGACATATTTATCAGGAGAGATGGCAGATTTTCAGGAGTATCACAGCTTAGAATCTGAGAGTCATCAGCATAGAAATGATAGTTGATTTGATGACGGTTTATTATATGTGACAATGGAGCAGTGTATAGAGTGAAAAGAACAGGGCCCAGATCTGATCCCTGCAGGACTCCACATTCCAGTTTGACAGGTTTGGATTGAATCTTGTTAACTGCTACTGTTTGGAATCTATCGGTAAGGTATGAATTAAACCAAGTGAGAGCTGTGCCTGTGATGCCAAACGTTTTTTGAAGATGGGAGAGAAGAATTGAATGGTCTATAGTGTTGAAAGCTGCAGATAGATCGAGATCATCTTTCTGTGTACTACACACACAACAACACATCATTTTTCTGTGTACTACATACAAAATCACAACTTTATCGTTTTTCTGTGTTACATTTTTCATTTTTCTACACACAAAACATAACTTTATCACTTTACTGTGCCTAACACACAAAACAACATTTTATACATTTTCCATTTTCTGTGTACTAACACAAGAACACAACTTTATATCATTTTCTGTGACTAACACACAAGAACACAACTTTTATTTCCATTTTGTGTACTAACACAAGAACACAACTTATAATTTTTCCATTTTCTGTGTACTAACACACAAGAACACAACTTCATTATTTTTCCACTTTTCTGTGTTACCTTTCCATTCATTCCTTGGCTAAAGCTCTGAGGTTTGCAATCTTTTCCATAGCAACTCTAGGGGCAGAGACCAGGCAGAGAGCAGGTAAAAACTAACTACCTCCTCTGACATCAGATTGGCGTAGTCATCTCGGATCTGGAAGTACAGCCCCAGAACATCCACCAGAGGCTTGAAGTCACTGACAACAGAAAGAAAACAGCACAGACAGTGTTAACATCACCCTGAGTTCAGTTTGTTGTTGCGGGATTTTTTTGTTGTTGTTTATTCTTTGGCTAAGGCTCCGAGGTTCACCAATGATGAGATTTTTGTATGTATGAATGGTTTTTTCCCCCCTTCTATGTAGCTGCATTTATTTATTTTATTGAGGATAATGGAAAAAGCACTTGCATGCTTTTTAGCATCGAGTCCCTGTGTGTATGCAGTTTTGTTAATTTTGTTACGTGTTCCCACAGACACACAACGGCCTACTCTTTTGAAAAGTGGAATGGGTTTTACCATGTGCACAAGATGTTCTGCATGCGTTTGCACACGGGACCTCAGTTTACAGTCTCTCTTTTGGGGGAAGTGCAGTTGGCAATAATGTTAACTCCAGAGACTTAATATCATGTTAACTCTGATGTTAATTGCATTCTGACTTCAAGGGTGGTGTCTAAACACATCACCTGCCTGCATGCGTTTTTGAAATGTTGTCATTTGTTCCTACCAGGCACAAAATGGCCTACTCTTCCTAAAGGCAGAATGGGCTTCAAGCATGTGTGCAGGATACTTGCGTGCATTTATACATGGGGCCTCACTTTACTAGTCTCATCTGGAGAACTTTCACATTCAGTTTGATTTTCTCATCTATACGGCCAGGTATTTGAAACAGCGACACTCACAAACTTCTCATTCAATGTACACCTTACATCTCACACTGATTTTCAGGTGGGATTTTCTTTTTCTTTTTTTCTTCTTCAGCTTAAGCTCCAGGGTTCATTAATATTGGGATTTTTGTGTATATGACCATTTCAACCCCCCCCCCCCCCCCCCACCTCATCATTTAGGTAGCAGCAATCCAATATTGGGGACAGTGTCTAAACATGACATCTGTGTGCATGCATGTAAAAAAAAAAAAAGAAGACTTTTGCCATATGTTCCTACCGGCACAAAATGGCCAACTCTTCAGAAAGTTGTAACAGGGTTTTAGTAAAAGTGCAAGAAGTTCTGCATGCGTTTTCATCCAAATGACTTTGACATTCAGTTTGATTTCCTCATCAAACTGAGAAGAAAAGGGAAAGGCTGGGAACTGAACCCAGAACCTCATGGTGTACTTGTTAGGCAGGTGAACATCTTAACCACCTTGCCACCTTCCTTCTTGGGTGGGATATGAGTGAGTCAGAGTCAGAAGGCCTATTGTGGGTGACCCCCAGGGTGTTAAGCTGGGGAACGCCCAAACAACAAGAGTGACAGTTTGTACACTACCTCTGATTGTCGCTGAACAGCTGCATCAGTCTCACAGCCAGACAGAACAGGCCTCCCGTCTCTGTGAACACAACAACACACAGGTACAGCACACAGGTACAGCACACAGGTACAGCACACAGGTACAGCACACAGGTACAGCACTCAGGTACAGCACACAGGTACAGCACTCAGGTACAGCACTCAGGTACAGTACACAGGTACAGCACCAGGTACAGTACACAGGTACAGCACTCAGGTACAGCACTCAGGTACAGCACACAGGTACAGCACACAGGTACAGCACAAGTACGCACAGGTACAGCACTACAGGTACAGCACACAGGTACAGCACACAGGTACAGCACTCAGTACAGCAGGTAAAGCACACACTATGCCACACTGATGTAGACACTGTCACATAACAACACACAGGTAAAGCACACAATATTTCAACTGATGTAGACACTGTCAATAACAACACACAGTAAGTACACAATTTTCAAACTGATGTAGACACTGTCACATAACAAACACAGGTACAGTACACAATTTTCAAACTGATGTAGACATGTCGAATAACAACACACAAGTACAGCACACATATGTCAAACTGATGTCGACACTGTCAAATAACAACACACACAACATCAAAAGCTTTGTCCCGAAAATAAGTTAGCATGTGAATACAACCACACACAGGTACAGGACACACTATGCCACACTGATGTAGACACTGTCACATAACAACACACACAACATCAAAAGCTTTATCCCAAATATAGTTAGCATGTGCCTGTACATTTCTTCTGCAGCTTTTATGGTCTGCCAAAGTAAATGGGACAAACACACACACACACACACACACACACACACACACACACACACAACACACACACACACACACACGTCCAGTTTCCTCATCAACATGGCGAAAACAAGCAGCGGCTAAAACCAGCGCTGTGTGCAAACGCAAAAATCTACAAAATGACCAAGACAAGACGGACTCGATCTACATCTTGCTATTCTACAAATGTGACGACATGCAAAAGTGACGAAGACGGCAGCGAAAAAGCATCCTCGAGGACAAATGGTAACAAAAATTCTGAGTCGACAAATCCATCCAGATCCAGATCTACAGCGGAAAATGTTACCAGTGGCAACCACAACAATCTTGGTTGTCAGCAGAATAGTTCAATTGCAGAACTACAGACAACTATTCTGCAACTGGTAGAAAAGATAACCAAACTGGAACAGACCGTTGAAACCCAGACGCGCATCTTAGCTGCAAACGGCATCACAGAAAAACGGGGCTCCCCAAGAGAAGATTCTGGCTGGGCGACAACAGGAACGCAGACGGAACCACTTCTACCTGCATCCCCATCCCCGCCTGCCACCTATGCCGATGCAGTGCAAAAGAAAAGGGCTCCGACTTCATCTAGACCTAAGGAACCTCAGCTACCAGTAGGCCCAAAGGCAAAGAGGTCAGTGTATCCTAGCCCAACCTTAAACAATAAAAAAGAACCAGACACGACAGGGCGCCAAGGTCTGACGCAAAAATTACCTGACGTCAAACCCTGTAGCACAGAAGAAAATTCTGCTCTCCCCAATGTAATCCTTCTCCAAGACTCTGTTCTAAATGGCGTTAACAGCAAACGTCTGGGACAGTCCTATGGGTTTTCAGTGGAGAAAAGAAAGTCATACCACATCAGTGACATTCCTTTGATAATGAGTAATACCAATGATATAAAAAAACGGCATGCTGTAGTTGTTCATTGTGGGGTAAATGATCTCAAAGATTCGGATCCCCAAGAAGCTAGTAAACATCTAGTTAAAAATGTGAAACAAGTTTTAGCTTCTTTTCCCAATACCAAAGTTGTGATAAGCAAAATTGCCCTTGTGAAAAGTCCCAGCCTTCAATTGAAAAGAGAACTTTTCAATGCAATGACATGTTCTGAATTATATAACCAAAGCAATGTATCATTTGTCTCACATGAAAATATGTATACACATCATCATTATAAAGATTCACTTCATCCTAATGTCCACGGTTCTAGTGTTCTGGCAAGAAACATTGGCAGGCACATTCATGCCTTGTTTTGGGAAACGCCAAAGAGGAAACAAAGAAGGAAGTTTCGAGGCATGAACCAGTACCGACCACCACCCTATGCCTTCGACGACTGCCAGCAACAGCCAGGATACAGCCAGCGACAGTACGTCTACCAGCAGGACTGTCCCCCCTGGAGGCACATACCCGGCAGAATAATGTCCGTATGTTTAAAAATCCCTTTGAATGGTGACATTTTGTACATCAATGCGTTGCACCAGCTGCAGTACAGACAACAGACACTGTAATCTCGCTAACAGCAGCTGCTCACCTGATAAAGAACTTTTTTGTTGTTGTTGTTCTGTTTCTATTTATTTGTTCATTTATTTTGTTCATCTATTATCTTTCTGTGGTGTGTTTTAAATGACATAATTGACATTGTATAATTAGTTTACTTGCACTCTTTTTAACTTGGTACCAATTTATTAATATTTTTAAATTATTCACTTGTTGATAAGGCATTTTGGTTTATAATCAAATAATGCCTCAAAAAAATTCACAAATGCTGAAAATCATGCAGTGGAATGCCAGATCCATATCCACTAATCTGCCATATTTGGTTCAACATCTTTCTGATAATAATTATCAAGCTCTTGTATTACAGTCTCTCAATGTAAAGAAATGTAAGCTGCCTAAACTTCAAGGCTACTACTATCCACCTGTACATGAACATGTGGATGCTGTGAGTAAAATCAATACAGCAATATACATTCAAGAAGGGGTAGACTATAATGTATGTTGTTCACCAATGCCTAATAACATTCCAGATTCATATTCTTGTGCAGCACGTGTAAAGTTTACAAATGATTTAGTCATGAATATTGTATCCCTGTATTTACCAAAGGGAGTTAATGACTTTAATACAGAATGGCTGCACTCTGTACAAGATAATCAGAAGTGGCTGGTAGCAGGAGATTTCAATGCCCACGCGCCTTTCTGGGATAAAGAAAGTACATCTGTTTCCTGCAATCGTTTTATAGAAAATATAACGGACTCTTGTCTGTGCCTTCTAAATGATGGTGGTGTGACAAGGATACCTGACATCTCTACCCACAGAGCATCAGCACTGGATCTGTCTTTTGTATCTTCTGCTCTTGCTCCTGAATGTACGTGGGTAACATATGGAGATACCCTGGGGAGTGATCACCTACCTATTGTTATTACTTTTAATGAAATGCCAACTTTTTGTGACACTGAAAAAGACAGACTTCCAAAATTTAACTATAAAGAGGCTAATTGGGAACAGTTTAAAAGCTTCCTTGCAGCATATGATATAAATTGCTTGGACTCTGATAATATAGACCAGTTTTATTCCACCTTTACTAATGCCATTATTCAAGCTGCTTACCTATCTATCCCCACTATTAAATCACTAAAATCAAGGAAGTGTTCAGGGAATGTTTGGTGGACACCTGCTTGTGAGGAAGCGGTGACAAATAAACGTTTGATGTTCAAAACATATCTAAAAAATAAGACATTAGAAAACCATGAAAAACAGAAGCAGGCCAAAAATTACAGCAATATGGTTATAGCTCAGGCAAAACGATAATTTTGGTCATCATTTTGTTCCAGTAAATATCAAGTCATACAGATCTTAAAAAAGTATGGAAAAAATTTCATGAAATGAGAAAAGGTGTGATTTTACCAAATTGCCCAGTTAAATTTAAAAACAATGAATTTCCCTCCAATGCAGAAAAGGCGGAGGCTTTTGCAGATCTGTTTTCAGAGTCCATGCGTATTGAAGGTCTCTCACTTAAAAGCAGTAAATACAGAAAAGCTGAAGAGAACAAAATAGAATATGAAGACCCAGTTTCTAATAATACTGAATATATTAATGCCCCAATAACAATCAATGAAGTAAAAGATGTATTATTTTCTCTTCCTAGTAAGAAAACTTCTGTTGGTTTAGATGCCATATCCAATGATATGCTTAAACAGTTACCGGAAAAATTCATTATTCTGTTGCATAAACTTTTTCAAAGGTGTTGGACGGAAGGCATTATGCCAATAAACTGGAAGCAGTCTATCATTGTTCCCATTCATAAGCAAGGGAAGCCTAAAACTGATAAAAGTAGTTACAGACCCATAGCCCTGACTTCTAACACAGGTAAGCTTATGGAGAGAATAATTCTAAAGAGGCTTGTATATTATTGTCAAAAAAATAAAGTAGTTCCTGTAAATCAAGCTGGCTTTCAAAAAGGCAGATCTGCTATTGATAATCTAGTTAAGCTAACAACACAAATCAAGCAACAGTTTGCCAGAAGAAAAAATGTACTTGCAACATTTTTTGATGTCAGAAAAGCCTACGATCAAGTTTGGCACGCTAAATTGCTGCATAAATTAAAGACTATTGGCTTTCTGGGCATCTCTATCATTATATCAAAATTTTTTATGTAACAGAAGTATGCAAGTAAGAGTAGGGAATACTATTCACACTCTAGGTCACTGCACAGGGTTTACCACAGGGTTCTGTTATAGCCCCTTTTCTATTTAATATACTGTTACATGACTTACCAACAAAACTGTCTAAAGATGTAATCCTAGTACAATATGCTGATGATATATGTATATGGATGAATGTCACTATGAAGCGCAGTACAACAAAGAGGATGATTAATTATACTAGAAAGATATATCAAAAAGAGCTAGATCATTTATATAAATATATTTTTGAAAATGGTCTGACGTTATCCACAGAAAAAACACACATTATACTTTTTAACAATGGCAGTGATCCAGATACACTACCACAGTTTATGATTGGAGGGAAACAATTCAATACACAAATACTGTAAAATTTTTTGGTATTTTACTAACATCAAAGTTAACCTGGAACGCTCATATTGGATACATCTTAAGAAAAGCAAGAAAATGTATCAATTTTCTTAAAATGGTTAGTAGACAGTCATGGGGACAAGATATATTCACTCTAAAATGCTTGTCTACGTCACTTGTACGTTCCAAACTGTCTTATGGACAAGAAGTCTTTTTTAGTGCTCCCAATTATTTACTTAAAAAACTCCAAAGTATAGACAGTAAGGCATACAAACTTGCACTTGGTGTGCCATTCCATGCATCCACCATAGGAACTTATAACGAAATTGGGGAACTTCCCTTAGATGAATACCGACAACTTTCATGTGCCAAATATGTGTTACGGAGCACAGCAAATGAAAATTTTGTTTCTAGTGAGTTACAAGTTCAAGCTGAAACGAATTTTCCGAAAAGAGCCAGACATATTTCGTGTTTAACGCCTATTGGCACTTATGTATCAGACCTTTTTAAAAAATCTGAACTTAATCATTACGACTTAGAAACACAAAAAGAAGCTGTACCATGTCCTTCATGGGAAATAAATAAAGCAAGTTTTGATATAGAATGTACAAATGGAAAAAAGAAAGAAAATCAAAATATCATGGTTGCAGATGTCCGATCACATATCGAAAATAAGTATGCTAACTTCTTAAAAGTATATACAGATGGATCTGTCTTAGAAAACCATGAAACAGGTTCAGCATTCGTCATACCAGCATTTAAAACAGAGAAATCATACTATCTTGGTAAACATCATTCAATATTTACAGCTGAATTAATTGCTATTCTTATGGCTCTTAACCACATTCTTGATTTTCCATTTTTCATTATTCCTATTTTGCTCTGTGTAGACTCTAAGTCGGTTCTGTATGCTATAAAATCCCCTAATTCCAAGAAAGTATCTAGAATCTTTTTTAAATTAAATACGTCATACACCTTCTAAGTTTAAGAGGTATTCCGGTTCATTTTTGTTGGGTACCTTCACATGTTGGAAAATTTCCAAACGAGTGGGCTGATAGAGCTGCAAAAAAGGGGGCAAGACATGATTTGGAATCAATAGAACTACATGTTCCCTTATCTCTACAGGAGGGATACCGCATATTAGAACAAACGTCATGGAGTAAGTTGAAAGAATCTGTTCAATTCAAGGAACAATGTCTAAAGAGTTGTCTGACTAGTTCCCTTACTTCATGTTACATATCTCCCTCTAAAATACAGTTAAGTGTCATAACCGCAAGAAGAGTAAATGCATTGTATTTTAGAATGAAGTTAAATGCATTCATCACAAAATTTTGCAAAAATGTCAAATGTCTATGTAGAGATCACATTACAAATATTCATATCATATTTGAGTGCCCAATTGTAAAGCCCCTCTTACCTGTATTTTCCGAGCAGTCTCTGAAAAATGTATTTGAAAATTCAAAGTCAGCCTTTGCTATTGCTAGATGTTTATTGCACAGTCCACTTGAAAATTTGCTGTAGTTACATTATTGATGTTTAATGTTCACACTTTGTTAAATTTAAACTTTTCTCATGTCCAAGTGTTTTTTTATTATTTATTTTATTTTATTATTATTATTATTATTATTTTTTTTTTTTTTAAAGTATTATTACCTGTTCATGTACAAAAACATCCACCCACATGCTAACTTTTCAGTCTTTTCTTCTCTCACTCCTTCCACTCCCTTCTTCAACTTCTTTACTTTCCACTTTCCTCGTCTAATATCACTGAGTGTGAACAGACGTTAAATTGAAGACGACAACAACAACAACACAACCAACAACACAACAACAACAAACACACACACACACACCACACACCACACACACACACACACACACAACACACACACAACACACACACACACACACAGAGAAATAGTAGAACTAATAGACAAGCCAACCCGGGTAACATATAACTCTAGAACTTTGATAGATCATATCTATACTACTACAAAACAAAATATAACAGAAGTATGTGCCCCCTCCTGTGGATGCAGTGATCACAATTCTGTGTGTTTTACTTGGTTTAAACATCGTTCAAAATTCCCAAAGTAGGACATAAAACCATCTTTTACAGAAAATTTAATAACTTCAACGAACAAGACTTTCTTTCAGACTTGATAAACTCGCCATTCCAAGACATTATCAATCAGAGACCCCAACGAAGCTGCAGAATTCTGGATTACCACATTTATTTCAGTGTATGATAGGCATGCCCCCTTCATCAAAAAAAGAGTTAAAGAAAAAATTAAACCTCCTTGGATAACAAAAGACATAGAGTCTGAAATGCGCTTAAGAGACCATTTGAAAACCCATGGTACAAAAGAAGAATTTAAAATGCAAAGAAACAAAGTAACTTCACGAAAACGCAGATCAAAACGTGATTACTTTCAAAAACTGTTAATCACAACTACCGACTCTCGCCAGGTATGGAAAGCCATCAATATTTTAAATAATAGACCTATATCAAAAAGCCAAAAGGCAGTTAAAGACATAACAGCTGATGAACTGAACACCCATTTCTCAAACATCGCTACTAAAATCATATCATGCGATAAGTCAAATGAAAATGATCTCCAATACTTAGAACAATATATTGAATCAAAAGAAATTAAAATCCCGGTTGAATTATTGCCAATGACAATTAAAGATGTGTTGGAAAGTCTATCTCTCAACAAAAATTCCAAAACACTGACCTTGACAATCTGGATGGTAAAATATTGAAACTTTCTGGTCCTATTATAGCTGAAACACTGACATATCTATATAACTTGTGCATAGACAAAAGCAACTTTCCTCTCATATTTAAAAAGGCAAAAGTCATACCAGTCCACAAATCTGGAGATTCCTCTTGTCCTTCAAATTACAGACCAATTTCAATCCTATCAGTCTTATCTAAACCCATCGAAAAACACATCCAAAAATCTTTATATTCTTACTTTGTTAACAACAATCTAATAAATGAAGATCAGTCAGGCTTTCGTAAAAACTATTCTTGTCACACAGCTCTAACTCAACTTACAGACAGTCTCTTACACAACATAAATGAAAATAACTGTACAGGCCTAATTTTTGTTGACTTTGAAAAAGCATTTGATGTAATTAATCACTCCTTGCTAGTGCGTAAACTTCACCTATATAAACTAACACCTGAAATAATCAATCTTTTAAAAAGTTTTTTGTTAGATAGACAGCAGCTGGTAACTGCAAGTAATCAAACATCAGAATTAGTATCTATTAAATATGGAGTACCACAAGGATCAATATTGGGTCCTCTTTTGTTCTCAATATATGTAAATGACTTACCCTTATTTCTAGATTGTAGCTGTGAAATGTTTGCTGATGACACATCCCTCTGTTATAGTGATAATGACCCCCACAGACTAACACTCAAACTCCAAAACAATATCAACAAATTGATTACTTGGACTCAATTAAACCATATGTCCTTAAATGCACAAAAAACTAAGAGTATGTACGTACTAGCAAGACAAAAGAGGCAAAAAATGAAGAGCAAATTTCAACCTCTGTTAATAGATCAAAAAATTATTGAAGAAGTTGACTCACACAAAATTCTGGGTGTAATTATCGACAAAAATCTTACTTGGACTGACCATGTGATGGCACTAGGAAAACGTCTTACAAACAAGGTACGTCAGCTATCAAAAATAAAACACTTTCTAGATAGTCATTCACGCAAACTCTTTTTTTGTGGACAATCTTGCCTATAGTTGACTATGCCTCATCTCTTTGGGACAACTGCAGTGAAACTAATTTGAAATTCATCCATCGATTATATAAAAGAGCACTAAAGCTTGTCCTCTTAAAATCAAGCTCCCTAACCATCAATGATTATAAGCAAACAAATATTCTTACATTCCAAAACAGGCTTTATTTCAATAAAGCTCTATTTGTACAAAAAGTTGTCAATGGAAATGCCCCTCCCAAGATCACCAATAGATTCAAAATTAATGAGCACAGGCATAACCATCTACTAACATTTCCCAGACCCAGAAACAATCTTTACAAAACAAGCTTCCTGTATTCAGGTAGTGATTTATGGAACAAGCTCCCAAAACAATTAAAATGTATCAAAAATAAAAATCAGTTGAAAAATCAGTTGAAAAATCACTTAATGCGCCTATGCAAAAATGTTTAAGAACTACACATCAATCCAATCAACCATATTTAGAACAGACTAAAGATATTGGTACTCTCTGCTCACCCCGAAAAATCTTTCAGGTGTGGTTTACTGTGACTGAAAAATCTACACTTTGCTTGTTATATATGTGTGTGGAAGGGGAAAAGGCGGAGAAAGGTTTCTTTTTTTTTCTATAGATTAATTTTGAACAGGATAGGGAATAAGTGTTGTATGTAAACACGTGTATATTTTGCAAATTCAAAAGGAGAAACCAAACCACTGATTTGATGACTAGATTGAATTTTAAATATTTTTTTATGCATTTTTTTTCTTACCCAGTTCAATAGTTTCAGTATAATTTTTTTTTACAATTTATTTTATTAATTTTACAAACGGGACCATTAGCACTATTATATTTATATTATTTTGATTAGTGGATAAGGCCTTACTTTTTGTTCTGGTTGTTGTTGTTGTTGTTGGGTGTGTGTTTTTTTTGTTGTTTGTTTGTTTTTTGTTTTTGTTCATATGTGTAGGGATTTTTATTTATGAATATAATCATAAATCATTATTATAATTCTTCTGTTTGCTGTTTGTGTTTTCCCCCTTCCTCCTTGACACCCCCTCCCCACCCGTTCCTACCCCCCCTCCCAATTTTTTCTTTTTTGTGTGTGATTTTTTATTTTTTTTTTTTTTTTTTTTTTCTTTTGTTTTGTTTTGTTTGGGGTTTTCGTTTATTTTGTTTGGTTGGTTGTCTGTTGCTTCTGTTTGTTTGTTAGTTTTTTCTTGTTTGTATGTTTGTTGGTGTATATGTTATTTCCTCTCAATGGAGATCGGTATTATCATATGGTATTGTTGCTTTTTTGTTTGTTGTTTGTTTTGTTTTTTGTTTTTTTTGTTTTGTTTTTTCTTTTCTTTTTCTTCCTTCTAAGTATGAACTGAAGTGTGGAGATATTGTAATCTGACATAAGTTGTTTAATGACATTTCATGGATTCTTTTTCTTAAGTCTTAAATAATGGTTGGTGACACTGTAACTGATATAAGCTGTTTGTTTAACACTATATGATTTTTTTTTTTTAAAACCTTAAATGTGTACATGCCCGTACGTTTGTTATGTTATTTCCACTCAGTGGTGATGGGTATTATCATATGGTATTGTTGCTTTTTTTTTTTTTTTTCTTTTTTCTTTTCTTCCTTCTAATATATAATCCATGTGGATTGGTTTTTGTTGTTTTGGTTTGATTGTTTTTTTGTGTGCTTTTTGTGGGTTCTTTTTGTTTGTTTGTTTGTTTTTGTTTTTCTTTTGTTTGATTGTATGTTTGTTAGCGTATATGTTATTTCTTCTCAGTGATGATGGGTATCATTATAAGGTATGTTGTGTTTGTTGTTTTTTCCTTATCTTTCTTCTAAAAATATAAAGTATATACTGAAGTATAGAGATATTATAATTTGACATAAATTGCTTATAGACATCTCATGGACTCTTTTTTTTTTTTTTCTTAAGTCTTAAATAATGGTTTTTGGTTACATTGTAACTGATATAAGCTGTTTTTTGTGGGGTTTTTTTGACACTATATGATTTTCAAAAGACTCTAAATGTGTGCATGTACGTACGAGTATATGTGCTGAGTGGATGAGCGCAAACCGTGTGTGTGTGTGTGTGTGTGTGTGTGTGTGTGTGTGTGTGTGTGTGTGTGTGTGTGTGTGTGTGTAGGTGTAGGTGTAGGTGTGTGTAGGTGTGGTATATGTGTGTGTAGGTGTAGGTGTAGGTGTGTGGTGTGTGTGTGTGTGTGTGTGTGTGTGTGTGTGTGTGTGTGTGTGTGTGTGTGTGTGTGTGCACATGTGTGTATGGCTTTTGAGTGGTGTTTTTTTTGTTTGTTTTTTTTGTTTGTTTTTGTTTTTTTCTCTTTTGGTTGTTTTTGCTGTTATTGTAGTTGCTTGTATTATTTATAGGCATATTTTATTTTAAAGCTGTTGAAATCATGTTAGCTAATTAATGTTGGTGAAATGATTGATGTTGTTTTATTTGTTTGTTTGCTTTTTTTCCTTTTCTTTCTTTGTTTGCTTTATTGTTTGCTAGGGATTTTCTGCTTTGTTTTTGTTGGTTTTTTGCTTTGTTTTGTTTTGCTTTGATTTTTGTTGTTGTTTTGATTTTTCTTTCTTTTCTTTAGATAAATGGCTTGATGGAAAAAAGCAAATCGATGCTTACTCAATGTACCATCTGGAAATAAAAATTTGATTGATTGATTGATTGAAAGGGGGGAAGAACACTTCATTTCTTGTTTTATCAGACTTCTTCATCCGTTTTCCAATAGTTTTTCTTTACACATGTGTGAGTGTGTGTATATGTTTGTTGTTGTTGTTCTGTTCCTCAGCTGGGGAAGGCCCAACAACAACAACAACAGCAGCAGCAACAACAACAATGACAACAACAACAGCATCAGCAGCAACAGCAACAACAACAGCAACATCAACAACAACATCATCAACAACAACAGCAATAACAACGACAACAACAACAGCACCAAAACAACAACGACAAAGGACAGTGAAGGGGACACCACTCACTTCGCATCACCATCAGCTTGTAGTCCTCCTCCGAGGGGCAGACAACTGCGTCCCGCCAGTAGATGTCCATGCCCTGACCACGGTGCAGATCCAGCAGCTGCTCTGAAACCACAAGGAAGGCGGGACTGATTTGATTTCTTCTTTTAGTTGATCTATTCTTTTAGTTGATCTATTCTTTTAGTTGATTTCTTCTTTTAGTTGATTTATTCTTTTAGTTGATCTATTCTTTTAGTTGATCTATTCTTTTAGTTGATTTCTTCTTTTAGTTGATCTATTCTTTTAGTTGATCTATTCTTTTAGTTGATCTATTCTTTTAGTTGATTTATTCTTTTAGTTGATCTATTCTTTTAGTTGATTTATTCTTTTAGTTGATCTATTCTTTTATTTGATTTATTCTTTTATTTGATTTATTCTTTTAGATCCAGGATAATGGAATAAGCACTCTTGTGCTTTTTTACATCCAGTCCCCGTGTGTATGTAGTTTTGTAAATGTCATCTGTTCCCACCGGCACATGATGGCCTACTCTTACGAAAAGCAGAACAGGATTTAACGTGTGCAAGATGTCCTGCGTAAATTCGCACACGGGGCCTCAGTTTAAAGTCTCATCCAAATGACTTTTGGGGAGAGTGGAGTCCGCACTGATGTTAACTCCAGACAGGATAGCCTAGTGGTCAGAACATTGTGCTGGCAATTTGATGACCCGCGTTCGATTCCCATTCGAGGAGATTTTTCTCCAGGAGTTAACATCAGTGCTGACTCCCCTCTCCCCCAAAGTCCTTCAGATGAGACTATAAACCGAGGCCCCATGTGTGAACGCACGCAGAACATCTTGCACGCACACGTTAAATCCTGTTCCGCTTTTCATAAGAGTAGGCCATCGTGTGCCGGTTGGAACAGATGACATTTATAAAGCTGCATACACACAGGGACTGGATGTAAAAAAGCACATTAGTGCTTATCCCATTATCCTAGATATAAAAGAATAAAATAAAATAAAAACTAAAATAGAATACCACAACACTTTTCACAAAAACTCACCACACCCTATCTTTCTTTGTTCTACGGCCAGAACTCCATGGTTCACCAATGGTGAGATTTTTGCTTATGTGACTGTTTTTGCCCACCATTAAGGTAGCCATATTTTACGTTCAGGGATGTCTAAATACATCAGCGTACACGTGGGTTTTTTAATTTTTTCATATTTTTTGTCCCCTGTTCTTACCAGCATGAAAAGGCCTACTCTTGCAAAAGTCAAAACAGGTTATAACACATGCACCACAAAACGCAAATCCATCGTAACTCAAAGGCCCAGAGCCCAGTGCTAAAATTAGCTCACCCCTTCCTTTTACTAAGTCCAAGTATAGCCAGTTCCTGCTATGATTAGCACCAGCTGGGCTGGGATGGATAGCAGCTGAAAATAGCCGACAGTAGGGGAAACTGACAGCTGTGGCACAAGATATTCTGTGTGAGGTCACACACAGGGCCTTGATTTATAGTCTCATCTGAAGGACTTTTGAGCAAGTGGAGTCAGTAGTGATGTTAACCCCAAGGAAAAAAACTCCCTTGAACGGCATATTACAGTGGTGACTCAAAACCAGGCTCGATCCTAGAATGTCAAATCAAAAGCACAATGCTTTGGCCACTGGGCTATTACCCCCACCCCCCCACAGCTGTCATTTCCACTTTCAGCTGCCCACTTCACTACCCACTCCATCCCATCCCAGCCCAACTGGTGCTGATCATAGCTGGAACTGACCACACTTGGGCAGAGTACGGGGCGTGCTAAATTTAGCACTCATGACTGAGTGATGTTGGATTTGTGCACAGTGCCCCCCACCCCACCCCCCCTCAATTATATGATTTATTTTCACATACAGTTGATGATAAACATGACCCACAGTGTCTAAAGAAAACACAGTGTGTTCATACTGACCCCACTTCTTCAGAAATCAATGGGACACAGAGCGGAGTTCATGTGTCATGACCCAAGTTGAAACTGGTGAAGCCCATCCCACTTCAGGTGGCAGGGTGCATGCTGGGTATGTTCGTGATTGATGGGGCAACAAGGTGAGGAATGACTGAAGAATGAGTTGTTTTGAATTTTAGTGTGTGTGTAGTAGTAGTCTTTAAATTAACATCCATGCACAGTTTGTGATTTGGACGGCAAACAAACAAATCAAGTACAAACAAATAACTACCTATAAACAAGCAAGATTAACGGAATTTAAAGGAATCTACTGAACACAGAATAAAATAAACATAACGTTATCTCTATCATTAACTCAGCATCAGGGAGAATGTGCGATAATGTTTTCTTGCCTTCAAAAGGTGGTAAAATACCTTTAAAACCTGGGCATTCAAAAAGTATGTGCTGATTTGTAAATCTTTTGCCACAAGGGCACAAAGCATTCTTACTAAATTTTGTTTTAAAAGCGTCCAGTTTTACCCTGTAAAACAATGATGTGATGGTTCTACAAATATGTAAAAGGGTCTTTTTGCGATGGAAATAGTGATATAAAACTGCTGTTGTATCTAAGAATTGTGACTTATTAGGAAATTTCGTGACAGATTTATCTTTGTTTTGTGGAACTTGGTTAAAGCGATTACAAGAGATTTTTCTTAACAAGCAGTGACACTCTTGTACCGTATATGGGACAAGTAACTTGATTGACCCATTAGATTGTTTAGCTCCCTGTTTTGCAGTCTGATCAGCAAGATCGTTTCCAGATATACCACAATGGGATGGAATCCATAGAAAGGAAACACAAGTACCACGTAAAGTTAGGAAATGAATTAAGACTTTGATTTCGCTAACTATTCCTACTACGTTGTCACAAAAACTTACGGACTGCAAAGCACTTAACACAGACTTAGAGTCAACACATATCAAAGCTTTGAAAACAGAAACAGGTAAATCTAAAAGGAAATTCAGTGCCATAGAAATTGCCACAAGCTCTGCAATGAAAATGGACCTATTTTTTCCTATATAGAAAGATTTTTTAATCTTGAGAGCTGGAATTGCATATCCCACTCCTGCTTGATGATTTTCCAGCAGTGAACCATCAGTGTAAACTTGCAAATGTTCAGAATATTGCTCATAAAGACGACTTTTAATGTTAGAAGCTAAGATATGTGGATGCTCACTTTTTTAAAGATTTGTGTCATCAATGTCAAAGTCTGCATGCTGCATCTCCCATGGTGGTATGGTTGGAATCAGTGGTCGAGATGCAATATCGATAGCGTGTGTGTGTGTATGTGTATGTGTGTGTGTGTGTCAGTGTAAGTGTGTGTGTTTGTGTGTGTGTGTGTGTGTGTGTGTGTGTGTGTGTGTGTGTGTGTGTGTGTGTGTGTGTGTGTGTGTGTCAGTGTAAGTGTGTGTGTGTGTGTGTGTGTGTGTGTGTGTGTGTGTGTGTGTGTGTGTGTGTGTGAGTGTGTGTGTGTGTGTGTGTGTGTGTGCATATGTGCATATGTGAATGTATGTGTGTGAGTGTGTTTGTGTGTGTATGTGTGTGTCTGTGTGTGTGTCTGTATGTTATGTGTGCGTGCATACGTGCGTGCATGCGTGCGTGCGTGTGTGCAAGCATACTTGCTTAAACTCAAATCTTTCATAAATCACTATTACAACAAACAAGTTGTCATTTGTTTCCTATACCTGTTTCCCTCCACAACAATTTGTCCCAAAGGTGCTGACTGACTTACCTGTGAAGACTTGGGCAATGTCGGGATGGTTCAGTTTGTTCAATTCGTTCAGGGCCAGAAAGTAGACATAGTTGGCCGAGTTGATCGTCTGGGGCACACCAAATATGTTGTGTGCAACTGCAGCATAACAAAACACAATGCATTTTCTTAAAAAAAACAAAAATTATCACTTGTACTTTATAAACATTTAGTTTGTATTGTATTGTATCGATTTTATTGCATTATATTGTATTGTATAGCTCTGCATTGCATTCTATTGCATACTGTTGCCTTGACTTGCTTTTCCTTGCCTTGCACTGCACTGTATTGCATTGTAAAGTATTGCACTACGTTGCCTTGCCTTGCACTGTGCTGCACTGTAGTGTAAAGCGCTGTATTGCAATGTATAGTATAGAACTGTATTGCATTGTAAAGTATTGCACTACGTTGCCTTGCCTTGCACTGTGCTGCACTGTATATAAAACATTGTACAGTATATTACTTTCAGTCACAACACACTTTTCTGCATTAAATTCAGGCTGCTTTCTCTATGGTGGGCATGTTGCCACCAAAGCAGCATCACCCATTATTTTAATTTCCTATCTGTATGCGCATTTGTTTCCTCATCAGAAGGGCTTTTTTTCTACAGAAATTTTATCAGGGACAATTTCAAGTTGCCATGAGTTCTTTCATGTGCACATAATTAGTGTTGCACACAGAAACTGTATTTTTCATCTCATCCACCAAGATCTGAACCCACAACTTCATGGACCCATGGGACTGAAGTCACATGGTTTTAACCACTTAGCTACAGCATCTGTTTATTCTAGCATAGTTTGGTATTAACAACATATTAACTTACATATATACACACCATAATGGATTCACACACTAACAACAAATTAGTACTAACAACATGTTGTCTTTTACACACATACACACCATAACCTATCTACATACACAAAATCTATTACCAAATCCCTATCTTTTATATACGTATACACACCATAACCTATCTAGCAAAAGTGGTATGGTGGGTAAAAACAGTTGCATGTATTATGCAGCATTTCACCATTGGTGAACCTCAAGAGCTCTAGCTGAGGACCAATATTTTTTTAAAGTGTTGCATGCGTGGTACTACATTCCCAAATTCAGACAACACTGTGTTGGCAGGGTCGGTGACTAAAAATTGTCAAGTGATACAGGGTTTTACCCCTTTCCTTTTTCTCAGAAATGAGTGACCTTAAAGCATCGCTGTTCAGCAGGTTTAACTCCCTTTGGTGGTGGTTATCTCGATTGGCCCTTCCCTGACCCTAATCTGTGTGTAAACAACTTTGATCCACACCATCCCACTGTGTTCTGACAGCCTTTTTGGGGGTTTTGTTTTTGGTGGTAATTCATGAGTCATCTTACTTCTTTTTTTTTTTTAAACCCCTTTTGCCATGCCTATTTTATCCTCACTGACAGTTATTTGCCAAAGTTATCATGGTCCTGAGGTAGGAGGTGGAGGTTAATTTGACAACAAAAGAGATGGAGGCAGTATTGAACAACAGAATAGGTAAGGTAATGATTAACAACTAAAACTGCCTCTGCAAGGGCATCCTTGGTATTAATGATGAGATCTACAAAATCAGTCAAATGTAGAAAACTGCATCAGCAAAGAAGAATCAATATGGCACTTAATACTAAAACAAACATACAAAACCCCACAGGCCTCAAAAAAGCAATTTATGAAAAAGAAAATGACAGCACCTTACATATTTCTTTTTTTTAAACTGGCAAAATAATATGTGTACAATCCTTAAAAACACAAAACTACAACAACTACACATACGGGAATAAACAAACAAACAAACACAATGCAAAAATTACCTGGAATTCCTCTCCTCAGTTTGGAATTGTCTTCTATATCATCAATTCTGTGTACAAAAGCAGAATGATTATTTTATCATGTATGGTATCCGTTCCACAACACACACACTCCATGACTTAAAAAGTTCAATAAAACAACTTGTAATATGAGCACAGTTTGCAAGCTCCTTACAGAGTAATATATATATAGTCTTGAATATTTTCCTTCTTTGTCAATGTATGGTTCACATAAACATATGCACATATTCATGCAAGCAAACATGTGCATGCACACATGCATGTTATATGCATGTACACACACACACACACACACACACACACACACACACACACACACACACACACACACACACACACACACACACACACCATTTGTAAAAAGTGTAGTAAGCTAGTTACTACTCTGAGAAGGTATCATACTATCAATCAGTTGCTTGTGAAATGGAACATAAAACCCTGAGCTGACAGTATTCTTTTCTTTCATGGATGATATTCCTTTGACAGAACAATGATAGTTAACATACACAGCACAGCACACAGTTGCTTTCCTTGACTTCTCTCTCAAAACTCTTGGAAGTGCCATAGAGATATTGCTCCACAATTTCAGTGTATGTGTCTTGAATAAAGTGAACCTGGTGGAGCCCATCCCTTTCCATGTTTCATACTGCATGCTAGGTATATTACTATCATCCAAACCATCTGCCATAGTTCAGCTGTTCTTCTATGAAAGACTGAAGGGTTGTCAATATAATTATATGCCTTTTTTCCTCTGCTAAAGCTCCAAGGTTCACCAATGGTGAGATTTTTGCATATGCAATCATTTCTGTCTACCATGAAGGTAGCCACATTCTGACTTTGGGGAATCTGTTTGATACTTTGAATGATCTGTACCATCCACCAACACAGCATCTCCACTGCACAGAAAAGAAGGCACTTACATCAAGCTGGCATTGTGCAGCATTTGTATAGCACCGCCAATCTGCTGCTGTTTTTCTTGTGGAATCTTCAGCCAGTGGTTGAATGCCTGGAAAACAACACTTCAGCCATGAGCACCTGCATTATCAGTATACAATGTCAAATGAACACCTGCGTTATCAGTATACAATGTCAAATGAAACACCTGCGTTATCAGTATACAATGTCAAATGAACACCTGCGTTATCAATATACAATGTCAAATGAACACCTGCGTTATCAGTATCTGCCTTCCAGCACCTTTACATGCATGTACATGTTGGTACTGTACCAGTGACTATTCATTTTACTAGTGCAAAACTTTATTCTTCATGGTAACTGATGTGCAGTTTCTGATGCCTGAAGGATTACATGCTGTGTGTGTGTGTGTGTGTGTGTGTGTGTGTGTGTGTGTGTGTGTGTGTGTGTGTGTGTGTGTGTGTGTGTGTGTGTGTGTGTGTGTGTGTGTGTGTGTGTGTATGCATGCGCGCACATGCATGTGCATGTGTGGGTGCATGCATGCATATGTGCATGCATGTATGTGTGTACATGCATAAGTGCATGCATGTGTCAAGATAGTGTAAGTGTGTCAAGATAGTGAGTTCAGATATTCCGTGAGGCTCCCTAAAATAAAGAAGTAAGAGTCAAACAAATTTTTAACTTAATAATAATCAAAATACCAAGAAACATCAAAACAATAACAGAAGAAAATGTTCAAAATATCTTACAACAACAGCACAAAAACAGAAGAAAAATGCCATTTAAATGCTGAACAATATAAAGAGTTCACAAAAAGTTGAAAACAATCTACCTCTGTGAATGGTAGTTAACTTAGATCATCATGTAGACATTATCTATATATATATATATTTTTTTTTTTTAAAGTCCACAGTATACAGTGGCAGTTTATCATTATCATTCCTATGCAGAGGAGAAAGTACTCACAGCTATCAGCTTTGTTCTGATCTGTTTGCCAGGAACTTGACAGATGTACTCGTAGGGCTCCAACAGAATCTGCAGCATGTCACAAAACACAATTGTAAAAACATGTCAAAGTTTCATCCTGAATGCACTGTTAACAGTCTCAATGAGACTCCGTGGGGTGAGGAATTCAGATGGCGCGTTTATAGTCTGCCCTTGAATGCTCAGCTGAGGATTGTACCCAACACCACCACCACCATCACAGATTTAGGTCGCAAGTTCATCATTCACTTCACTAATTCCTCTTCTTCATTAAATGCTCAGACAGCAACTATTACTGTCTGTCACATGAGCAAAAATGCTATGCACTGCTGTTAAGTGCCTAACAAGTCTGGCCTAGCGCAACCAACTTTGGCATTGGAGAGAATTGGTATCTTTTAGTTGTAAGTTATTTAAAGTCTTCCTGGGAAAAAAAAGGCAGGAGAATGGAACAAGAAGACAGAAAATAGACAAGAAGCAGGTGATAGGAAGAAAAGGAACTGAACAAGATAGAAACAAAGTGAGCTCTAGATAGAAAAGGGGGAATTCTTAGCACATAATTTTTAGAAAGTGGGGATGCTATTTTAGTATTTATACTGGCAAAGGTAAGAGAATGGAAGAGAAAAGATTTCAAAGAGAGAACAAAACGAGAATGGAGGGAGAGGTATAGACATCAAAGTCAGAACACAGATTCAGAGATTTACCTTTTCTGTAGATTCTGCAGGTGGGGTGGAAGCTGGCTTATTTTCCATTGCTACTGACGGACACCAGTGGTCACAGTACTTAGTTTTTCAGGTGATTTTCTCTCTGCCTCAGCCACAGCAATCTGAACACATAACATTTATCTTTTTATCCTCTCTGCTGCCATACAATAAATAAAAAAAAAAAACATGAATGAATTGTACATTATGTTGTTCACTAGTACACATCACATGCATACATGCATGACAACACATACATCAACACACACACACACACACACGCACACACACACCCCCACACACATGCACTACACACACATAGAAACAACACACACACACATCTCACACACACACACACAACACACACACACACACACGCCATACACTCGCACATGCAGTAAAGATCATGCATGACATATCTAGAATAAATTCTCTCCAATTTAAATTACCAAATGAGCATAAATACCAAGCATGCAAAAGAAAAAAAACAACTTTTCTTATTCTTTATCTTACCATAGGTATGTATGGAGACTTTATAAATGAAGTAAAATTTAAAAACAAAGTCGATGTCAGTATGGGAAGGACTGAAAGATTCAAATCCCACTGGATACAGCCAGGCTCCACTCTCCTGTTAGTCTTTCACAAATGCGAGATATTATAACTTGTTAAAACTGTGTGAAACATGCACAACACTGTGCGCAGTCACATGCACAACACTGTGCGTGTACACACAATTTCCATTCTACCTTTCAAAGAAAAGTAGGCCACTTGCATACCAAAGGAGTTTGATACTAAAATTGTGCACATAAGGCGTTTGCTCAGATATTATTCCCCCAAAATGGTATCGTGATTCTCGGAGTTTTTGACAATGAACAGAAAAGAAGGAAGCATTTGAAATTGAATAACCCCTCTCCCTCCCCCCCCCTCCCCCCCTTGCCTGTCACATTTTGTTATGATCTGTTAAGAATTCTAAGAGATGGCTTCATTAGTTTATACTTTTAAACTTGAGCGTATTTCAAAAAATCAAACTCATTCAACTACACACACAATCACACACACACACACACACACACACAACCACCACACACACCACACACACACACACACCACAACCACACACACACACACACACACAGCACAACACACACACACACACACACACACACACACATCACACACGCAACACACACACACACACACACACACACACACACACACACACACACACACACACACACACACACAATCTGAATCTACAGCCCCTTTAAACTTTCCACTAAGCCTTCAGGAGGGTATACATTTGTTGGAAAATGCTTCTTGGAATCGTTTCAATGACATACAAAAGAATTCTCCAATGGGACTTTCATTACGATGTGGCAGAGTGAGTCACTCTCATGACAGACTGCTGGGAAGCCTGATATAATAATTTAATATAGATTTAGATTGGACGCATTCTGAACTAAATTCTGTAAACAAATAATATATGATGCATGTATAATATATGTGGTTCTGATTTATCACCTAGACATGTCATTCTTCATTGTGAAGTGCTTCAACCATATTTTTCAAGTACAATTGTAGGTAATATTTAAAAATGTCATTTAAACAGATATTGGACAATAACGTAATTATGTTGGAGATAGTTTTACTGTTTAGTTAAAAGCCCTGTAGGCACACTTTTATAATTTTTCTTGCTATAACCTTGTTTAAGCTGTTCAATGCCCCCCTTATGCCCCTCCCCTTCCCCTGATTTCTTTACATGTTCGTTTTTTTCTGTATCCTATGCACAGACACTCATAGGTAAAGCACTTTCATATATATATATAACTCACACAGACACAGACATAGACACAGACACACATACATACACAAGTATGCATCCATGCACGCGCGTGCACACATGCACACACACAAACATGTACGAACGCACACACACACACACACACACACCAACTCTTTACTTCAGCTTGCAAATACATATATTATACATATATTTTCTTGCAAACACGTTCACACATATGCACTTATGCTCACATAGATGCGCTACATCACACACCTGCTCCCCACCCCTACCCCCACACAATCACAAACACACAAACATACGCGCAGCGCTCGCTTCTCTCTCCTCTCTCTCTCTCTCTCTCTCTCTCTCTCTCTCTCTCTCTCTCCTCTCTCTCTCCACCCACACACACACACACACACACACACACACACACACACACACACATTCTCTGAATGTGACACACTTTTATTAATCTTCATCTTTCTTTTTTTTTGTGTCTAATATCACTTGGAGTGAAAAGACATTAAATTGAAGATACACACACACACACACACACACAACACACACACACACACACACACACCACACACACACACACACACACAACACACACACACACACAAATTGTGACAAATACACACACACACACACACACACACACACACACACACACACACACGGTTTCACTTCCTGATTTTTCCTCACTGAAAGGACTAATGCTAAATTTTAAAAGCAACTTTGAAAGAAGGCATTATGAACAGCTCTCTATCTACCATGTCCTGCAATTGAAGCAAACATTTACACCACATTATCTTAATACTCATTTCAACATTAGCCTACAAAATAAACAATGATGCTAAACTGAAAGGTGCCGAGTACTGTACCTTTGTTCAAAGCGTAGGCCTAATCCTGACCAAGTTTCGTCTGTCAACTCAACAGCGATCAGATCAAACTACCGAGGTAACAGTATTGAATCTGTTGGCTTATAGTTCAAACAACCGCTATTGCCAACGACAGACTGGTTATGAATATTCTGCTACGTCAGGACTACCAGCGATGATCAACAGATGACATGCCACGGCTAAATAAAGAGGTGTGACTAAAGTCCCACAGACCAAGACCGGGGAAGCATGAGAAATCTATTTCTGAGGAAAATAAACCGGTGTCAACCTACAAAAATGGAAAGCGGTCAAAACTACCCCAGACCGGACGTTTCCGCAGATAGAGTCTATGTAGATTTTTTTGTCCGTCTTCTTTCTCTTCTCCTGTGCTTGTACGTTTGCAGGAGGTCTACCCGCTGGCCTCACCCAACGTGGGGACGGGATAACCTAGTGGTTAGAACATTGCGCGCGCAATTTGACGACCCGGGTTCGATTCCCGTTCGAGGAGATTTTTTCTCCTGGAGTTAACATCAGTGCTGACTCCACTCCCCCCCCCCAAAGTCCTTCGGATGAGACTTTAAACCGAGGCCCCGTGTGCGAACACACGCAGAACATCTTGCGCACACGTTAAATCCTGTTCCGCTTTTCGTAAGAGTAGGCCATCGTGTGCCGTGGGAACAGATGACATTTACAAAAACTGCATACACACGGGGAATGGATGTAAAAAAGCACAAGAGTACTTATCCCATTATCCTCGATATAAAAAATAATTATAAAAATTTATTTAAAAAATGATGATGACAACACACTCTGACTTCAGAGCAGCTCATTTCATTGTATAGGCTGCATGCTGGGCATGTTCGGTTTCCGTAACGCTCTGAACGCTGACATGAATTACAGGGTCTTTAACATTACTTTTGATTTTCTACACAAAGGAAAGTAAGTTACTGCAGGTCTGCACTTTTAACCTGAGATTCGTATATATAATATATATATATATATATATATATATATATATAATATATATATATATAATATATATATATATATATATATATATATATATATAATCCCCGCCATTAATTCATCAGACACAGCCGCTGAGATTTGAACCCACGACTAGGCTACATGGCCCCACCGGATTGAAGTCACACTGTCTTAACACTCGGCTACAGAGTCCGGTCCATCTTACAATGATATCATTTCAAGTTATTGATAAAGAAAGCTTTCTATATGAAATCTCAGCAAGTAGCACTGGATTACAGGCACACTGTTCTTTTCTTTGTGGTTGGGTTTTTACATCATTATCATTATTAAGCAGATGTGTGTGTGTGTGTGTGTGGGGGGGGGGATGCATTTTGTTATGTGAGATTACATCAGTACAGGTACTTATGCTGGCGTTGAGGCCGTCATATAGGCTTTAACGTAATGTAATGTAATGGAATACAAGATACAACTTTTCTTGTCCACTTACATAATGGAAAAATGTCTCTTGATTGCACTACCCGACATAAAACACAGATTATCATTCAAAGTTTCCATAAAGCTCCTTAAATATCTTCACATAATTGTTTTAAATTGCCGCCCTTCTTTCAGTCCAGCGACTTTTCTATCACAGCTTATTCTAATACATAGACACACACCCATTCATCCGCATATACGCAAGCGCACATGCATGCATACTCACAAGCATGCATATACGCAGGTTCGTGCGTTCATACCTACGCAACGCGCGCGCGCGCCGCGCACACACACACACACACACACACACACACACACACACACACACACACACACACTTTGCTTTTTTTGTGTGCAGATGTGGTGACGCGCATTTAGAGTGGAGTGACGCTTTTTGGAAGACTAGTGAACTGTCCGGGGGAACAGTTTCATGTAAGAACAACTGTAGCCCAGCCAGTAACCTATGCTCCCTGCTAAAACGGAACGATTGCAGTCCGGCAAACTGCAACAGGCCCACAAGTCGTCGACAGTTCAACCTTTAACCAGCTATTGACTGAAATTGGTTAGTTTTGTGAACAATGAAATATCGTAGGTGATAGTGAGGGTTTTAATATGCTTACCACCGTAAGAGTCCGTATTTTAGACTCGAAGAGAAAGAAAAGCATATCTATTACTTTAGGGTTTTGTGAGTCTGTGGATAGGTCTGTCATAGCCTGTGGTTTGGTGTCACTTTGGCCTAGCCTATAGCCTATGCTAGAAGAAGCAACCGAAAACAAAGTGTAAGATTTTTGAGGAAACACACATGACGTCAGCACTGCAGACGTGTCATATACAATTCACAGTGAAGCACTTATTTGTTTGCATTGTTATTGTTTCCAAAAACCAACAAATGGAAAATCTCGGCTGCTAGGCTACCTATCAGTGCAGCAGACAACAACGCTACCCATGAGAGGCCACGCCCAGCTGCTCGAAATTGACGCTAATCAATGCAAAACAACAATGCTTATCTTGTCTTTTTTTCCAGTTCACTTTCAGCGGAAACTCCCTTTCTCAAAACTGACCTTAAAACGTTATTTTTCAGAAATAGGCCTGGATGGTTTCTGATCTGATGCTGCTTTTCCAGAAATATCAAACCCATGGGATTATCACATCTTCCTCCATGATGGATGCTCTAAGCAAAACAACTTTCATTCCTCACTTATAACCAGCACACACACACACACACACACACACACACACACGGGCATTGATGTTGTTATAGCATTGTTCTTCTATTTTGATTTTTACTCTTCCCTGTTATTGTTAATGTCTAGCATACAGTTTTGTTTAATGTATTGAACAGAACTTCAGTCACAACTACATACTTGCACAAGAATAGGAAAACACACACACACACACACACACACACACAACACACACAACACACACACACACATATTAAAAGCAAAGAGATCCACCAAACAGATTAATCTTCACAGCATCATTTTCTTGACTGCTGTGTGTGTGTGTGTGTGTGTGTGTGTGTGTGTGTGTGTGTGTGTGTGTGTGTGAGAGAGAGAGAGAGAGAGAGAGAGAGAGAGCATAATTTGTAATACAGATATATATCATGTTGTTTGTCGTATTTGATGATGACCTCCAAAACAGCAGAGGCAGCTGCTGTTTCGAAAATAGGCAGAAATTTGATTATAGTGGAGGTACCTTGCCTACAGTACATCCCCACTCTCTCAGCCAAGAGGGCTTAAGGACAGTCAGCGTTGGAGATGTTCTCTAAAGGCTAACTAGCCTCCTGGGCTGCAGCACATAAGGACTGTGCTAGTCAAGCCACCTAGTCAGAGAGTCCTAGTCAATCACTAAAGACTTAGCTGTAAAGCGGAATTCCATGAGTGGGAAAGCCACTGATCATACAGCCTCTCACTTTGTTGTCGCCACCAGCGTCAATGGTTTAATCAAAAATATATATAATACCAAGACCTCAAATACGCAAACATATAAGAACAGAACCTGTAGTATATGACTTCTCCCTAAACTTGTAAAGGAGTTATGGGGTCAGTGCACTGAATTGTTCAGGTGATGTCATGGACAGGTGAACCTGGGTGGAGCCCTTCCCTCTCCAGGTGTAACATACAGTCACCTATCTTAGAGTATGGTGTACAAGGCCCTTGAGTTTGGACCCATGGTACTGGTTGTACAGTATCTACTGTGCTAGTCATACCTGTGTTCACATCACATCATTCTGTTCAATATAGCTTGTCAAGTGGCAAATGTTGTTGGACTACTTGTAGGAGAGAAATTTACGTTCGGTATCAAGACTCTTAAGACAACAATAAGTCTCAAAACTCGCTTTCCCCAAGTCAAGTTAAGCAGCGTCAAGCGTGGTTACCAGTTAGATGGGTGACCATTTGCTTACCTTGGCTTCAGTACAGTCCACCCAGCAGTAAATGGTACCTGCCCTCTTTAGTGTCAGGGAAGGTAAAGCAGCGAGGAAGAGGAGATGGGTGCCACCCTTATATGCTGGCCTCAAGAGAAGCTGAGGTCTATGACACCTCACTCCCCTACAACCGCCTAGGTTATGGGACACTTTTACCTTTACCTATCATTTGTAACAAAAGAAAATAGAATGTGTCTTTGTGAAAAGCCAGAAATTGAACACCATTCATTATCAGAAATGTCCTCTGAAGTCAGAGTATGGCTGCCTATATGGCAAGGTACTTGGAAACAGCAGAGACTCATACAGTGTGAATTTTAATCAGTGATTTGCAGGTGAGATGAGATAGCCAGAGTGCATATTCTAGGTGACTCCCAAGATGTTTAAACTGGGGTATAAGCACTAACAGTGACACAAGTGTATGCAAATGTCTCAGACAGTGTGTACTTGAGGTCTCACAGTGATTCCCAGATGTGATCAGTATTAGTAAGTCATAGTGCATATTCTGGGTGACCCCCAGAGTGTCAGGTTAGGGAACCCTCCACAACAACAACAGTATCAGAATGAGACAGATCATTTCAAGCACAAATCTCGACCAAAAAGAAGACTGTGTGTGTGGTCTGTTACAGTGTCACACTGTATGGGTCAGTGCAACATGGCACACTTCTGAATCTGTCAATCATTTGTCACACTTACTGTTGACTTTGATATGTTCACACAGTTCAGTTTTTAAAAAGAAATACTTTACATTTTTCAGTTTAGATCTACATCTTTCAATATTCACTCCATTCTCTTGATGCTTCTTGTCAGCTAAATACTTTTTTGTGTCAGCTAAAGGAGTGGAATGGACAGTAAAAATGTGCTCTGTTTCCATGTAAAGCTTTTTTCATTGATCTTGCCTAAAAATGGCATTCAGATTTTGAATACAAAAAAATCAAATGTGTAGGACCACCTTCTTTCATTTGCATTCAGGCTTGTTATGTTTTTGTAAATGTTTATGATACATTGTAATTTTTCTTCTTTCAGTCACCATCATGCTTTCATAATGTGAACTATGTAATAATGTAGTTAAGTATAAAAAAAATAAAAAAACAAAACAAAAAACCCTTGATGATGAATTCCCATGGTTGGTTTCAGGTGTGAGCTTTGCTGTTGACAGCAAGATGGACCAAGAAGAAAGTGGTGTCATGGATGTGGACAAGCTGCAGTCTGTGCGACTGGTGGACATTGTGTGGGAACAGGTGCTCTGCCAACACCTCCTCCCCCACCTGTCCCTGGAGGACCTCTTTCACCTGCGCGGCGTCTCTATGGAATGCAGGGAGCTTGTGGACTTCTACTTCAGCCACACTTTCACACTGCGCATCCAAGAAACGTTCTCTCGCAGGTTTTCGGCCATTGCGTTTGAAGTGTTATCACGTGGAAACTGTTGCCTGAAGGAGCTGAGAGTGGAGAGTGGAGGGCCGTGGTTGACGGACGCAGCGCTGACTGCCGTGCTGCAGAACAACCCCAACCTGCACACTGTGCAGCTCTCCAATTGTCTCTCCCTCACTGATGCAGGTGTCGGTGCCATCGCTACACACTGTGTGAAGGTTCGTAAGCTGAGTCTACAACAGTGCCATCAGGTGACGGGAGAAGGACTGCAGTCGTTGATGGAGGGTGCTGCTGCAGAGTGTGTTGAGGACATCAATCTGAGCGGATGCTCAGCTCTGACAGAGGATGACCTAGTGAAGCTGGCTGCTCATTGCAGACAGTAGGTCCCATTCCATTGCTGCTGGTTTTCTGGTTCTGTCCCTTTTGTGCTGTGGCCTGGCTTTGCTGCTTGTTTGTTCATGCATGCCTTTCCTTGTCTTTTTTTTGTGTCTTTCTCTGTGTGGCTTGACATATTTTATTTAATTTGGAATGAGTCAGTAATTTCATGACTGAAAATGTGTTTGCATGGAAGACATTTTAAAGCTCCGTTATAAAGCTCCTCTCCGTTTAAAGCTCCTCTCTGAGGGAGAAGAGATAGGCGCCATCTTCAATATGCTGGTCCCTAGAGAGGTTGAGGTCTCTGATGCTTCGCTCCTCTACGACCACATAGGTTATGGGACACCATGTGTGTTCCTTTTATAGGGAAATATGTATAGATACTTTCCTTTAGACATTTTCACAATGCGTTAGTCACTGAAATACCATGAATTTCTGTGTTTGTTTCAGAATTAAATACTTCAGGTTGGACATGATGAGTCACATAAGAGACCGCACTGTGGCCATGATTGCCCGCTCATGTCCTGGATTGAAACACCTGAATGTGAGGATGTCATGGCGACTAACTGATCACAGTATACGGTAAGTAGTGACTGTTGGGCTGTGCTTCTCTCCTTTCTATAATAATCATCTGCTGTCAGATATGCTCCCAAGCCACCGGCTAATGTTCGACGTATTCTAAGTACTGGTCCCTAAGGTCTATAGGGCTAGCTTACTGTTTCACCCAAGCCACCAGACTAATGTCTTGATGTTTTTCAGTAGATTTTCCATGATTTTGCTAGTCTGGCAGTCAGTTCATTCCTAGAAATGTTGCAGTTGGTCCATTTAAAAATCAGGCGCAGTCACCTGGCATGGTAATTTTTGTTGCCTGTATATTTGTGTGTGTGAGAGAGAGAGAGAGAGAGAGAGAGAGAGAGAGAGAGAGAGAGAGAGAGAGAGAGAGAGAGAGAGAGAGAGAGAGAGAGAGAGAAGAGATGTACATGTGAGGAAGGCCACTCCCAAATGCTGAAAACTTCTACACAACCAGCCAGCCTTCACATGCCTTTTCCTCTCCGTTTGATTGTATGATTCTGTGTGTACAATTATAATATGCACCAGTATTTGCGATATTAATCGTGCCAAGATCTAAGCAGATTTGAATGCACAATACATTCTGGATTGACTTAGCTTGAATGGATCAATGTATGATTTATAGACCACATGAAAATCTTCATACACCAACACTTGATTGCAGCGGTATGTCGGAAAACATACACCCTCAGTTGCTCAGTTTCACAGTTATGACGAACTATATTTATCATGTTGTAATGTTATTCTGTATGCTGCACTCTTTTTTGTTTTCAGGGTTCTTGGCTTGATTGTAGCGCTATTTCAGTATATGTCTGCATACATACATACACCCTCAGTTTCACAATTATGACAAATTATACTTATTCTTATATTGTAATGTTATTCTTATGCTGTGCTGTTTTTTTTGTTTTCAGGGTTCTTGAAGAGTTCTGCCCTCACCTGGAGATTCTGCAGGTGAAGACCTGTAATCAGATCAGTGATCGCAGCTTGGATGGGCTGCGTGCGAGGAATGTGTGTATAGACAGGCCTGTCCGGTCAGAGGACTTCCGGCGCTGTCGTGTGCAGCAAGTGCGATATCAGATATAGCATCCACAAGTGCTCCAAGTTAATGTTATGTAAATTTCATTACCAGATATAGAATCCACAAGTGCTCCAAGTTAATAGTATGTAAATGTTCATTATCAGATATAGAATCCACAAGCGCTCCAAGTTAATAGTATGCAAACGTTCATTATCAGATATAGAATCCACAAGTGCTCCAAGTTAATACTATGTAGATGTTCATTATCAGATATAGAATCCACAAGTGCTCCAAGTTAATACTATGTAAATGTTCATTATCAGATATAGACTCCACAAGTACTCTAAGTTAATGTTATGTAAATGTTCATTATCAGATATAGAATCCACAAGTGCTCCAAGTTAATAGTATGTAAATGTTCATTATCAGATATAGAATCCACAAGCGCTCCAAGTTAATAGTATGTAAATGTTCATTACCAGATATAGAATCCACAAGCGCTCCAAGTTAATAGTATGTAAATGTTCATTATCAGATATAGAATCCACAAGCGCTCCAAGTTAATAGTATGTAAATGTTCATTACCAGATATAGAATCCACAAGCGCTCCAAGTTAATAGTACGTAAATGTTCATTATCAGATATAGAATCCACAAGTGCTCCAAGTTAATAGTATGTAAATGTTCATTTGTGTACCTGAAGCAATTTCATGTATGGATGACATTGAAAATTATCTATTAATTACCATTGTAACAAATTTTACTTTGAAGCTTTAGTTTCTTGTTTATGGTCAGAGCAGCCCATAGAGATGCTAGGGGCCTGTCAGTAATAAATCCTCTTTTTTATCCTCTCACTTGTTTCTGCCTTGTTCCCTTTCTTTCTTTTACCCTCATCTTGTCTATTTTTTGTCTTTTTGGTCCATGCTCCTGCCTTTTCTCCAGAGAGACTTAAAAGATAACAGTTCTCTTGTACACTGAAGTTGGATGAGCTGGCCTGATTTGTCAGATGATTAACTGCAGCACAACTCATTTTCGCTCATATCATAGACAGTAGATGCTGTCTGAGCATTCATTGAAGAAGAAAAATGACATAATGGAAAGAACAGTACAATAATTAATTTGAAAATGTTTTCTTTTGTTTGTTTACATAGAAAAGTGTTTACTCGTTCATAAGATTTTTAAGATAAGCAATGGGGAGTCTTATCCTCTCTGGACTCTGTCATGTTCTGATAATTTGCACTTGCTGCCGCTGTCAGTTTGTACCAGGAGGTAATACCTGTACACCTACTAACTAGCTAACTATACCTGGGGTTTATACCAGCTGTAATTTCTCTTATATTTTATCATTTGGGAACTTGTATTTAGAATATTTCTGTATAAAATTATTGTCTTCATTTGATTACACTCTAACCCTTGGTTTTATTTTTACATTCAGATCATTTCATTATGTGGAAAACCTTTTTCTTTTTAAAACTTGGAATTGTTGAACATATTTTTATCATTTTTATGTATGTGTGTGTGTGTGTCTGTATGCATGTCTATCTGTATGTCTGAATGTATGTGTTGTGCTTCATCTCTTTATTTTCAGCAAATTTTCGCTTCTATCCCGAAGCTTCATCCTGCTGAGAAAGCTTCAGGATAGAAGCGAAAATTTGCTGAAAATGAAGAGATGACGCTGAACACAGTCGTGTTTTTATTACTATTTTACCATTTTACCTCAACTGTGTGCTTGGAGGGAGTGGTGCCCAGCAGAATTGTGGGTTTTTATCAAGTCAACTATATATATATATATCTATATATATATATCTTTGTGTGTGTGTGTGTGTGTGTGTGTGTGTGTGTGTGTGTTGCGTACACGCGGTGTGTGTGTGTGTCCCTTCTTTACATTTATCTGTGATTTGTCTTTTTTTCTTATGACAAATAATGCAAATAAATGAATGATTTAAACAGAATGGATTGTTTTCTATCTTCCCAGACTGCCTTTCTTTTGAAATTTCATTCAATCGACAATTCAACGTTTTACAAAATATCTTTCTGTTTCTTTCACTCTCTCTCTCTTTTCCGTTCTTTCTTATGCAAACATCACAGCAAATTGAAAAATCAGGTTACACACATTCACCTCAATTTATTGCAAAAGATCAGAATCTATGGGAGAAATAGAAAGTTAAAAGCATTATGAACTTTAAAAAAAAATTCACATCATCTAGAAATGAACCCCCCCCCCCCCCCCCCCCAATAAAAAAAAAATTGCATGGAAAACTACATTTGTAAAACTACATGTGTAGTTCTCTTGACACACACATCACGTCATGTGATCACATTACATCACATCACATGGACAGCAAACCCAAAATATCACATATTGAAACATTTATACAATACATTTTTTTGGACTGTGGCTACCTTCAAGGTGGGCAAAAAAAAAGATTGCATATGCAAAATCTCACTATTGGTGCACCTCAAAGCTCCAGCTAAGGAGCGACTAAAAGAAAAGAAGATATCCATGGAATCTTGCAATCACTGGGGACATCTATACATTACAGTTTTACAGCACTTTCAAAATATTGAAGACAAAGCTATCTTTCCAGGCAAAGATCAGGTTAAAAATATTTATCTGTGAAAGATAAAAAAGTCGGCGGACCTTTAGTTCTTGTTAGACAACAGACTACAAAGTCTCAAAGATTACAAGGATGTGAACACATTGACTGTAGAAATAATTCCACTCTCTTTCAACAATCAGAAACATGCTGAAGGGTTTGAGGCAAAATGCTTTCAGGATATATCATGAGTGAATTGAGGGCAGACATTTTCGTCTCTGCAGATGCATGATTATTGCCATTTTCAAGAGCTTAATCTATCAACATGGCTTTTTTTGGGTCAACATGGCTGTTGTCTTGTCAACATGGCTGTTGTCTTGTCAACATGGCTGTTGTCTTGTCAACATGTCTTTTGTTCTGTCAACATCTCTTGGTTTCTATTGTATCAACATGTCTTAGCTTTGTTCTGTCAAGATGGCTGTTGTCCTGTCAAGATGGCTGTTGTTTTGTCAACATGGCTGTTGTCCTGTCAACATGGCTGTTGTCCTGTCAAGATGGCTGTTGTCCTGTCAAGATGGCTGTTGTTCTGTCAAGATGGCTGTTGTTCTGTCAACATGGCTGTTGTCCTGTCAAGATGGCTGTTGTCCTGTCAAGATGGCTGTTGTTCTGTCAAGATGGCTGTTGTTCTGTCAAGATGGCTGTTGTTCTGTCAACATGGCTGTTGTCCTGTCAACATGTCTTAGCTTTGTCCTGTCAAGATGGCTGTTGTCCTGTCAAGATGGCTGTTGTCCTGCCAACATGGCTGTTGTTCTGACAACATGGCTGTTGTCCTGTCAACATGTCTTAGCTTTGTCCTGTCAAGATGGCTGTTGTCCTGTCAAGATGGCTGTTGTCCTGCCAACATGGCTGTTGTTCTGCCAACATGGCTGTTGTTCTGTCAACATGGCTGTTGTCCTGTCAACATGTCTTAGCTTTGTCCTGTCAACATGGCTGTTGTCCTGTCAACATGGCTGTTGTCCTGTCAACATGGCTGTTGTCCTGTCAACATGGCTGTTGTCCTGTCAACATGTCCTGGCTTCCATAGTTCCAGGTGTGCATAATGTCCATCTGACCACAGTCAGAACAGACCCTCAGGTAAGAAGTCATCATCACTACAGTCATCCAGTGCCTTTTCCGCATCACCCCCCTCCTCCTCATCAATGACCAAAGGCTTCACTCGAGTTCTGGCTTTCTTTGGCCGATTGCATATGACCTCACAGCTGGATCCACCAGAACTGTCGATCACCACTGTTTCTGCATCCCTTCCAGTGTTCTCAGTTGGAGGACTGTCTGTCTGACCTGATGATGATTGTATCACGTCTGCCAGTGCCTCTGGATGTGCTGAAGTGAAGGCTTCAGTTACAGGGGCACAGAGACCTGCCCTCTTCCACTGTCTGCAGTATCTGAAGCACATAGTTACAGGAATGGGGTTGTGGTGTTTCAGCCATGAGACACAGTGAACCAAGGGCTAAATTTATCATTCACAGCGCTGTTCTTCTATCACCATGAAACAGAACATTTTTATTTCTTTCAATCAATGATATAATCAGGCATACAATGGCATACGTTTTTATGCCCTCTGAAAATCAGTTATTTGTCCAGGAGGGCTTTATGTTCACTTAATGTGATATCCACTGTAGGTTACTTTTAACCAATGCGATCTCCACATAGGTTAAAAGATATAAATAATAACAACAATAATGATCGTGGGGAAAAATTGACTTGAGTGCTATAATCACAGTGATGGGTTGAATTCAGAGGGAGTAGAAGGTCATCTCAGAAAAGTCTTTTCAAATTTTTCTGACAAGAAAGTTAAAAAGAATGCTTTGATTACGGAATGTTAAAAGCAATACCATCATGAACTTTATCATTCTACAGAAGTTTGAAAGGAAACCACAGAGCATAAAGTTTAAAAATAATGAGATCACCTTTTAAAAAGTGTGGTTCATTTTCAAGACACATGAACAAGTAATCTTTGTCAAAAAAATATTTATTTACTTTATACCACTTTATGTCACAGCAGATTTCTCTGTGTGAAATTCAGGCTGCTCTCCCAAAGGAGAGCGCGTCACAAGAGCAGCGTCACCCATTATTTTTTTTCTTTTTCCTGTCTGCAACTGTATCTGTTTTCCTATCAGAGTGGCTTTTTTCTACAGAATTTTGCCAGGGCAACCCTCTTGTTGCCGTGGGTTCTTTTACATGCGCCGAATAATTATGTGTAACACACAGAACGTCTGTTTATCGTTTCATCCGAAAGACTAGCACGCAGACCACCACTCATGGTCAAATGGATAGGGGAAAAGTTTTGGGCCCAAACGGGATTTGAACCACCGCACACTCCAACCCAGACTTTTTGCTTTCTAGGCAGATGCCTTACCTCTAGACCACTGATCAATAAACTGTAGACAACGCAACATACAGAAACACCAAATGTGGCAAAGACAGACAGAGAGGTAAGCCACACCATACCATACCACACCTTTCTTGCATGTTGATTTTCGTTTCCTGGCAGCAGTGTGTTGAGGTTGATGAGGAGGAGGAGGGTGAGGTGAAGCCTCTCCAGCAGCTGCACTGCCCTGGTCCTCTTCCCTGGCCTGGTCCAGCACAGCCTGCAGCTGTCTGCCTGCAGCAGCCCCTGCCACCACCCCCCCTGCAATAGCTGTCCACACACAGGGCAGCATTAGGGCTGTGCTCTGTGCTTAGGCTCTGTTGTTGGTGGTCAGTGCTCCCTAGCTTAGACCCTAACTTAGGTGGGATGGGATAGCCTGGTGGTCAGAGTAATGTGCTTATAATCTGCTGACCCAGGTTTGAATCTCATTGAAGAAGATTTTTCCTCTGGACTTTACATCAGTTTCCATTCCACTCCCCCCCCCCCCCCCCCCCCCCCCCCCCCCTCATGTCCTTCAGATGACACTATAAATTGAGGTCCCGTGTGTGAATGCACACAAAACATCTTGTGCACATGTTAAAACCCATTCCATTTTTCGGAAGAGTACGCCATTGTGTGCTGGTGGGAACGGATGATAAAATTTACAAAACTGCATACACATGGGACTGCATGCAAGAAAGCACATAAGTGCTTATTCCATTATTCTTGATATAAAAGAATAAATAAAATAAAATAAATACATATCCCTGACCCCCTCTTTGCACCTGGGAATGACTGACAGAGCTTCAGAACACACTGTATGAAGCTGCGTGCTCAGGCTTTTTCACTGTACATCCTTTTTTGTTTTTTTTAAAAACACGATTAGCTGTTGTTTTGATATTTTACCAGTAACTGAGGGTACATGTGACACTAACAAAGCATACAGCTCACTGCTTTCATGTCTTGACTGCAACTGCATTCACACTGGTAAAAACGAGGGCTAGAAATAAGTTTTCATGCTAGAGGGCAAAAAGAGCTGGCTGAGCTATTAACTCTCTGTGCTTTCAGAACTTGGACAATTGGTATTTTGCTTTTGCATGTTAAATGAACTTTGTATATTTCATTCAAAAAAAATAATGTTAAAAAAGCACAATGCAGCTCAGCTACCTATGAAACAGTAAATTCCATTGAAAATGCAACATAACTTAAGAAGTTAAAAAAAAAAATTATTGAAAGAATACCCAGACATAAATATTTCACCAACCTACTCAACAACAAAAACAGCTCAACACCATGCCAAATTTTGTTTAAAAAAAATAACAAAACAACAATCCCCCCCCCCCCCCCCACCCCAAAATACAAATACAGACTAAACAGAAATCATCCCAGTTCACCTTGGCAGTGACCGATCACTTCAGCCCAGCGCTTGTTGCCATAGAGGTTTCTCTGATGTCCCACGATCAGCATGTGGTGCCGAGCTCTGGTGAGGGCTACGTTCATGCGCCTGCAGTGAGGGACATGCATGGACATCACTGTTACATTCAGCCTGGTGAGTCTTGATTATGATTCCTATCAATATGCCTGTAGCATTTCCGTGTTCACATTAATACAGAAAGGTGGGGTGACTATGGTGGATCGGTGGTCATGCGCCTGCCTAGAAGGTGAAAAGTCTGGGTCGAAAGTGTGATCGTTCGAACCCTGCATGGACCCAAAACCTTTCCCCCATCCATTAGACCATGAGTGGTCGTCTGGGTGCTAGTCTTTTGGATGAGACGATAAACTGAGGTCTCATGTGTTACACAAAATTATTTAGTGCATGTTAAAGAACCCACGGCAACAAGAGGGTTTACCCTGGCAAAACTCTATAGAATCTATAAAAAGCCACTCTGATAGGGAAACAAATACAGTTGTAGACAGGAAAAGAAAAAAAAATTACTGGTGGCGCTGCACTTGTGGCAACATGCTCTCGCCAGGGAGTGAGAGCAGCTCAAATTTCACGCAGAGAAATCTGCCGTGACTTTAAGTGGTACAACCTCCCCCCCCCCCCCCCCCCAAAAAAGCCATAAATAAATACAACAAATGGCTCTAAAATATCATGAATGGTATGCACAAAACTAATGACTTCATGCCCCTCAGTGTCAACAAACTCTATGGAACACCCTAATGTTGGCTGGGATGGCTAAGTTGTTTTTCCCTGGCAAACAAACCTTCCTTTCCTGCACTGCAGGATCTATGATGCCATCCTCTTTCATTATCATTACAGTTCCATGCATAGTTTCTTCACATTGTTTTTTAACCTGATATGAGTACAGATGAAACCTTAATGCTAACTTTACAGAAACAGACAGTAAGTATTTACCTCTCTTCTAAAAACCCACAACTCTTATGCATAACTCACTAGAGTGAAGAAGTCAGAGCCTGTCTTTCCTTGCTTTCGCTCAACACAAAGGCATATATGCATTATACATGATAACGCCACGAATTCGGTATCTGATAAAGTCATCTCTTCACTGTTTTAAAACAACATGCCTGTTACCAGCGCAAGGCGAAGACTTACTTGTCACTGTCAATGAAGCCAACGCTGCGTGTTCGAACACAGGACAGGATGATGATGTCCCGCTCGGCCCCTTGAAAAGCGTCCACAGTCGACACCTGTACTCCTGTCATCTGACGCTCTGCATCCCCCCTGCATTACAACAGACAGCGATCAGGTATAGATATATACTATAGATATATAATATAGATATATATGCCATAGCTTCAATCATGGGTGTATGAAGTTGTGGGTTCCAATCTCAGGGGTTCTGGTGGAGTGGGAATTTTACAATCTCCCAGGTCAACTTCAAGTGCAGACCTGCCAGTGCCTTAATTCCCTTCATGTATATACACATGCATGGGGACAGAATAGCTCAGTACTCTTTCCCCCAGCCAATGTTAAGCAGTAACGACTGTGGTTATCAAGTGGATGGGTGACCATCTGTGTGCCTTAGCTTCATACAGTCCCCCAGTTCACCCAGCTGTAAATAGGTACCTGTCCTCTTTAGGGTCAAGGAAGGTAAAGCAGGGAGGGAGAGGAGATGGGCACTGCCCTCATTATGCTGGCCCCTAGGCTACCTTTATGGTGGGCAAAAACAGTCACTTATGCAAAAACTCACAATTGGTGTACCTCAGAACTCTAGCTGAAGAACAACAACAACAAAAACGATCCTAAAACAAAAGTCCAACAAACACAATGCAGAGTTTATCCACTCACTTTGTCTCTCTGATGATGTTGAGAATGCAGCGTGCCTGTGCCCTGTACAGCGTGATCACTCCCACAGACGTGGGCTGGATGCCTCGCACCATGAGGACGGAGAGGAGCAGGGCGACAAACTGGGCCTCTGCCTCATTGGTGAAGCTACCCGTGGCATCCGCCATCTCTTCCCCCGTGGACAGGTCGTAGAAACACATGGTAGGGAACAGGTCCTGGAGGGAAAAACACAAGGGCACACTGAGGGGGTAGTTCTTCAACACATGTCAAAACTGTCGCCTAAAAACAGATCTTAGTTTAGAAAAAAACAACTAAATAACAAAGCCAAAATTCCACTTGTAGACAAAATAATGACAAAATTTTGTACAAATAACAGAGAAAGAACATTTTCCTTTTTCTTCTCTGATCCTCGGCAAGAGCTCTGTTGTTCACCAATGGTGACAATTTGCATATACAACCGTTTTTACCCACCATTAAGGTAGCTGCATTCTGACTTCAGGGATGGATTTTCCTTTCAACACACATTGCCTACTCCAAATAAAAGAGAAAGTGAAAATCACACTGCACATTTCTTCCCTAGAAAAGAAGGAAAAGAAATTACCCCTGCATCCTGTCGCTATTATTGATCCTCTGTCCTTAATCCTTTACACCTGAACAATACTTAAAACCACTAACCATGTCAATGGATGTTATCAACATTCAAACATGTTCAATAAGTTATGATAACCGTCCACAAACAGCTATATTCATTAATCCTTTCTTTATCCATTCCGTTTTTGTTTGAATGAACAGTAGCTAAAAAAAAAAGACCCCCCCCCCCCCTACCCTGCAAAAAAGCTCCCCAAACCAACCAAACAAAAAACCCCATCAAACCCAACCAGCCAAACAGAAAAACCCAAACACCCCCCCCCCCCCCCCCCCCAAAAATACTATCAAACAAAAACTTTCAAAAGCCCACAAACCTCAACCCCTCCTCCCCCCTGAAAAAACCCCCAACACCCTTTCTTCCACCCATCTCACTCAAATATGTTAAAATCAAAATCAGTCCTGAAAAGAGACATGCACTGGCAACAAGCACATCATCATCATCCTCATCATCAGAAGAGGACAGAGTGTGATCATTCACTGCCTGCAGAGAGCAGCACTGACCAGGATGGGCTGTCTGTGGTGAGGGGTCACTCCATCCTGCAGCTGACCCTGGTAGAACAGGGCGTTGGACACCGCGCTGAGGGTGGGGTGACACCGGTACTGGGTACGCAGCATCACCGGGCCATGGCCCTGAAACATCGTCACACCACTCTGTACAAACTGCCATCTCTTGTGTATCTGATGTCAGAGTGCTTTGTGTGTGTGTGTGTGTGTGTGTGTGTGTGTGTGTGTGTGTGTGTGTGTGTGTGTGTGTGTGTGTGTGTGTGAACAATGTTGAACCTCCAGTCCTACATGAGCTTTTGATCATAACCTTGGCACCTCTGACAGGAACTGCGTCGGTAGGGCAGACTACAGGGGGTGTGGTGTGGTGTG
>CM060316.1:7638863-7678863 GCA_030674155.1 Stramonita haemastoma | reverse complement strand
CTTTCTGCTGTATTGTTTTGATTGAATACAATTTTTTTTATATTTGTGTTGTGACACATGATTTGTACCATTAAGACTTACTTTCTAGTCTGCTCACTGTGTTGTTGTGTGTTCCCCAAGTGTAACCTTCTGGGGATCACCCAGAGAGTGCACTCTGACTCACTCATCCCACCTGGGAATCACTGTGAGATTGAAATTGCACACTGAATGAGCAGTTTGCATGTATGACTGTTTCCATGTACCTCACCATATAAGCAGCAATACTGCAACTTCAGAGGAATTTTTCTCCTTTAATTACAGGAGAGTGCATGTTGTTATTAAGAGCTTGTCATGGCTGAAGGCAATCTCAAAACAACATTTTACAACATTACAACATTCTAGTGTAGGCCTTGGCAATTAGCTGACATCAATACCCCACACAGCTTTTGGCCTGGGCCAAACTCACTGCCTTACTAAACATAAACAAATTAAATTGTCTTTATCGATTAAAAAAAAAATTCCAGTCAGTTAATTATCTTTTTATATCTGAACTACTTGTTGATTTGTCTTGATTTTATTGCTTTTGTATAATTCATGTCAGTTCACCATGTTTTATACACGAAGAAAGGTTTTGTTTTCTTTCTTTATATTTCTTTGTTTTTCTGAACCATGTACACAAACAAATGAAAATTTTTATCATAATTCTTGTTAGTTACTGTTCATGACCATGTAATCATCAATTCTGAAATAAAAGTATTGTTGTACATCAACAGTTTGCTTTGTTTTTTATTCAAATGTCATAATTGGTGTCACGTGTAATGTTACCACACAAACTTTAAAGGCCCATATCAGAGTTGTGTTTTGCACAATCTGTTTTCCATTCCATGGCTTTAATCTACATGCAATAACTAATGATGCTGAGGTATTCATTGAATACTGGGCCAGAATGTCTTGGCTGTGTGATATTGTCATGACCCCCTTGTAACATCAGAGCGTAGAATTGGCAGAGAAAAAAAAAGAGGAAAGTAAGCCGGGGTCCAGGGGCCGCTTAGGCCCCGGTGGGGTGCAGGGGCAAAGCCCCGCTGGGGGGTCCAGGGGGGCGAAGCCCCCCGGCCGAAAATGAATTTTAGCATTTTAAAGGCAATTTGGAGGCCTCTCCAGGCACCACTTTGAGCAATGTGTGTGTGTGTGTGTGTGTGTGTGTGTGTGTGTGTGTGTGTGTGTGTGTGTGTGTGTGTGTGTGTGTGTGTGTGTGTGTGTGTGTGTGAGTGAGTGTGTGTGTGTGTGTGTGTGTGTGTGTGTGTGTGTGTGTGTGTGTGTGTGTGTGTGTGTGTGTGTGTGTGTGTGTGTGTGTGTGTGTGTGTGTGTGAGTGAGAGAGAGAGACAGACAGACACAGACTCAGACTGTTACTGTTAGACCTTCCATAAAGAACCACCAGAGTATGTCAAACTTGTTTTAAAAAGATCCCTTCTGGGTAGCCCTAACATAAGTTTGTGTGTACAACTATGATGGTTATTGGAAAACATGGAGAGAGTGAGAGAGACAGAGACAGACAGACAGACAAAAACAGTGGGTGAGAGAAATGAGGACATAAACATCCAGGAAAAGCACTTTTTCCTGAAATGTAGTGGGGGTCCAGGGGGCATTGCCCCCTTGTGGGGTCAAGGGGCAGAGCCCCTTGTGGGGGTCAGGGGGCAACGCCCCCTGAAGCTGAAGGTTTTTTGACAATTCTAGCCTGTTTAAAGGCCTCTCCTTGAACTAATTTCAGTTTTCATACAAAGCAATTTCTGCCCTAAAATAAGCTTTCCAAGTATGATTTTTTCTGTCATTTCTTCAATCTAAAGGAAGTTCTACATACAAGTAATCACATAGCAAAAATAAGTACATTTCTAGACAGATGTGCACAAATGCAGATAGAGGAAGAAAGAGAAAGAAAGGGCAGACACACACAGACAGAGAAACAGAGAGAGGGGGGGTGGGTGTAAGAGAGAGAGAGAGAGAGAGAGAGAGAGAGAGAAGAGAGAGAGAGAGAGAGAGAGAGAGAGAGAGAGAGAGAGAGAGACAGACAGACAGACAGACAGACAGACAGACAGACAGACAGACACGTCAGAAAGAGAAAGGGCAGGCTGGTTGCCTGTGGATTGTTATGATACTGTAAACATGGCTGACCCCATACACGCTGAAGGCAGCCAGTGGAAAGCCCCCCCCCCTTAGCCTTACAGCTGCAACTGACACCCTTCTGTCAACAGATACCTAGTAGACTGGTGATGTAAAGAAGAGAAGGGAAGTACTGGGCATTATTTGACTGGTTCTCTGTGGGTTTCGTTATTTTTCTTTTCTTTTTTTTTTCTTTTACGCGGATTTCCGCGAATTCGTGGAGATGTACCATGCCTGATTATCCTGTGTCTGCCTGTTTATGTACACTTGATCTGTTTCTCATTTTCTGAAGAAGCTGCATTATGTTTTCTTCCCTGCTTGGATATCCTGAGTGTTGTCCACAGCAGTATTTTTCTCTTGTGTCAGTCTGCAAAAGTTGTATTCCCGCGGATGGGGTAGGCTAGATCACCTTCTTGTGTTTTGCCTTTTGCAAAATTAATGGTCTTCAAGCACTCTGCGGCCCTGGCTAGCATAGCGAATGTCGCACTGGCAAGCTTCGCAAAATGCTTTGCCTGCAGCATCCAGTTTGCCAATGTGCTCGCCAATCCACACATTTCGATCCCCAGCCTTGACTTCACCATCCACCCACTCCCATTTCCATGCATTTTTGCATCCTCTGTCATCATAAGCATTGAGTCCGATCCACGATCGTTCTCCCGCATATGCTAGCCATTTTGCTAGGCCTACCGAGTCTAGTGAGTGAGAACTGAACCCTTTGACGACACTCACACCATTTGAGAATTTCATCTGGTTTCGTTTTTTTTTCCCCCTGATTTTTTTTCCGCGGAAAGTGGTTTTTTTCCGCGGAAATCAGTTTTAAAAAATCGGAAATCCGCGGAAACGCGGAGAATTCTATGCTCTGAACATGCATTACAGTGTCACACTTATTGCCGGTACCTACTCCCATAATTAAAAAATCGTTTTTGGTTTCTTTGTGTCTAGTGGTTGGCACTAAGTAGTAACTTCACTTCTGAATACTGTTTGTTGTAAATACATGTTTTCATTTAAAGTTATAGGCACAACAGTGTCACAGTGAAATGCTGTTACATTTTTTGGAACATGTGACTTCATTTGCATATATCTGAAGATACGAACCACCTGCTGCTGTTTTGATAATGGCTACAAAATCTTTAACCATTTGGCTTTTCAAAATTAACAGAATAAAGCCTTTATCACAATATTTAGAAATTGAGCCATTTTCCTGTTTTTGTTGCCAACAGTGGAGAAATAGTCATATATATAAAAGAAAAACGCAGACAGACAGAGCAGTCTGTGACAGTGAGCTAGTGACACAAAACGGACGTGACAACATGATGACAGAATCATTTCTGTGAGGCGTACCATTTTCATCAGTCGGTCAAACAGTGTCTGCTCCAGACCCTCTCCATGGGCTGCCTCAGACCCCTGCAGTGTGGGGTCCAGTTGCTGAAACAACACAGCCACAGCCTGATGCCACTGTCACACACAACACAGCCTGACACCACTGTCACACACAACACAGCCTGACACCACTGTCACACACAACACAGCCTGACAACATTGTCACACACAACACAGCCACCTCCTGATGCCATAGTCACACACAACACAGCCACATCCTGATGCCACTGTCACACACAACACAGCCACATCCTGATGCCACTGTCACACACAACACAGCCACAGCCCGATGCCACTGTCACACACAACACAGCCACATCCTGATGCCACTGTCACACACAACACAGCCACAGCCCGATGCCACTGTCACACACAACACAGCCACAGCCCGATGCCACTGTCACACACAACACAGCCACAGCCCGATGCCACTGTCACATACAACACAGCCACAGCCCGATGCCACTGTTACACACAACACAACCTGACACCACTGTCACACACAACACAACCTGACACCACTGTCACACACAACACAACCTGACACCACTGTTACACACAACACAACCTGACACCACTGTCACACACAACACAACCTGACACCACTGTTACACACAACACAGCCACAGCCTGAGTATTCACATTGCCATTGACAATATCTGTGCAAGGCGACGGACGCTATGACCAAGACATTAAGACTTCCACTTCAATCCCATGAGTCCATGAAGTCATGGAGTCGAATCTTGGCATGTATGGTGAATTATGGGTGGGTGAATTTTACAATTTTCCAGGTCAATTTCATGTGCAGACTTGCCAGTGCATTATTTTCCTTCATGTATATGTACACATGGAGATCAAATATGCACATTAAAGATCCTGTTATTTATATCATCAGTTCGTGGGCTACGACCATACCCAGCATACCAATAACAAATCGAATTCATATAGCATTATATCTTGCAAAAACAAATCAAAGCACATGTATTCAATCTATTTTTTCATATGCAACCAGTTACAATTAATAGTTCTAACAAATGCAAATGTGTACACACACACACCCATACATCCACACACATACTCTCACCCACATATAAAGGTTATTCACTTTAACAAGGTGATAGGGATTTTGGCTGTTGAGGGCAGGGACAGATAATGAGATGAAAACAGGAGGGGAGAATGTCAGGTTTGAAATAAATCTGTCTTGAGGTTGGATGTAAAAGTGTCATAAGAGGCGGCTTTTTGCGGAGGGAGAGAGAGCAAAAAGAGTCACATATATGGAAAACCTCACCACTGGTGAACCTCACAGCTCTAGCTGAGAAATGAAAAAAGAAACCAACAGAAAAGAAAAAGATAGATGTCTTTCTCCCTGTGGACTTCTGACCCTGAGGATGCCACATGACAAAGGCGGCATGGGAGCAGCAGAACAGGAGCACGACAGAAGATGAGGCAGCAGAAGAAAAGAACACAACAGCAGTGGTGTGGTACCTTAGGGTCTCCCACCAGCACCAGCTTTTCACAGGCAGAGCGGGCAATGGGCAGCAGGGAGGAGGGCTCCGTCATCTGACTGCACTCATCCAGCACCACAAACTGCACACACACACACACATGGCATCACTGTACTTTTTCTGCACACACCACAAACTGCACACACACACACACATGGTATCACTGTACTGTTTCTGCACACACCACAAACTGCACACACACACATGGTATCACTGTAGTTTTCCTGCACACACCACAAACTGCACACACACACACACATGGTATCACTGTACTTTTTCTGCACACACCACAAACTGCACACACACACACACACACATGGTATCACTGTACTTTTTCTGCACACACCAAAAACAGCACACACACACACACACACACACACTCACACATGGTATCACTGTACTTTTTCTGCACACACCACAAACAGCACACACACACACACACACACACACACACACACACACACACACACACACACACACACACTCGCTCGCTCGCACGCACGCTCGCTCGCATGCACGCACTCACGCACGCACGCACTTACACACACTCACACACACACACTCACACAGACACAGACACACAGGTTTATTTCACTCACAGGAAACTGCATCTTGTCCAGACACTGAAAGCTGCAGGCAGCACAGGTGACCCCCACCACTCTCACCGCCCCCAGCCTCTGCACAGGGCATACCGTCATCATCAGCGTTAGTGACGTGTGGCCATGATATGACTGTATCATGTTCTTATTGAAAAGAAAAAATGAAAAACATTTCCAATCAATAACTCATTGCCTAATCATGCTTCTGGGTGTATGTATATCAGAGATGTGCTGAGCATAAAGAAAATAACTGTACTCCAGAGCTTTATAATGCTCAGCACATCTCTGATATACATACACCCAGAAGCATGATTAGGCAATGAGTTATTGATTGGAAATGTTTTTCATTTTTTCTTTTCAAACAAAAAACTTTTGATATCTTCTCTCTCTCTCTCTTTTTCTTTCCTGGGCTAGAGCTCTGAGGTTCACCAATGGTGAGACTTTGTGTATGATAAAACAATCTGATCATCCTTGTATAACAAAATGTTACATAAAGAAACCCCAAAATTCTTAGACTGCACTGGGAAAATAAAAAGAAGTGACTTTAAATCAGAAACTGACTTTCAAAACCTGCTAACAAAACACCAAAGTTTCAATAATTCAAGATTAAAATTTATATTGTTCGAGTCTGTTTCCAGAATATTGAGACACATTTGCACAGCTACAATTGCAACTGCATAGCTTAATTTTTTTTATATCTTTTAAACATGATAGCAAAACAAGTTGGATGTGATGCAGACTCACCTTTCTGTTTTCTCCAAGCCTGTGTCTTTCAATGCTCTTCCTTATGCAACTGAAACACAACACTTCTTTATAATAAAACATTTTTGAGAAAAGTTAGTAATTTACTCATGGCTGGGAACAAAAATTAGCTAAGTTAAGAACGCATACAACTGATATGATTTGATCAGCAAAAGTTGCCATCATGGCGGCGTCATATCAATCTGCAGCTTCGTATCAACCTTAAAAAAAACACCTGATATTACACTACAAGTTTCTGTCAGGTTTCTGACTGCAGACAGCCACTTTATCTTCTCTATGGGACGTTACCAGGGACCAGCAGATCAGTTGACCGACTATACCATATAAAACAATGACATACTGTTAGCAGTATGCCCCTTACTTCACATCACTTCAGATATGTTCTGATACACCTGCAGCCATGCACCAGACTGTTCTATGTAGTTTGTGCGAACCAGATGAATAAACACACTGAAACCACCACTGACAGGAAAAGCCTGATTACCCCCCACCCCCTCCGAGAGCTCTGAGAGGTTCCCCAATGGTGAGATTTTGCGTATGCAGCTGGTTTTATCCACCATGAAGGTAGTTGCATCCCAACTATGAAAATGTATGCTGGGTTTGTGTTTTTGTAACTCACCAAACACTGACATAAATTACTGGATCTTTAACGTGCATACATTTCTGAATACGTATACACATAAACAGAATTGAGGCACTGGCAGATCTGTATTCAAAGCTGACCTAGGAGATAGTAAAAACCCTCACCCTTAGTTCACCGGACACTGCCAAGATAGGAACCCACAACTTCAAGGGCCCATAGGATTGAAGTTGAATGGTGATAACCAGTTGGCTATAGCGTCCATTGGACAAATGATACAGCAGATAAACATCACTCACTGTAGCTTTCCCCTGTGCCTATAACAATGCAAAATTAAGTGTCCACACTAAATATTACACACACCCCACAGTTAAGACTTCACAATGTGCTTAAAACTTATGCTGGTAGCTGTCAAATCCCACGTCTGATACTTTCTCTGGCAAAAAGCAAGCAGAGAATATACTTTGCGTTATGTGATATAAATATGCATTTTTACGTGATAAAACCAAACTGGAAACAAGCCCAACACAAAACAAGTATGATATATATACACTTACTGTTTTTCAGCAGCTGTGATGTCTGTACTCTTCAGCATTTCTTGAAGGTCTTTCAGTTCCTGATTGTCACTGCCACTTGCATGCATGCTGTATGGAGAAAAACAAAGTATGAGGGTGAGAGAGAGAGAGAGAGAGAGAGAGAGAGAGAGAGAGAGAGAGAGAGAGAGAGAGAGAGAGAGAGAGAGAGAGAGAGAGAGAGAGAGAGAGAGAGAGAGAGACAGACAGACAGACAGACAGACAGACAGAGAGAGTACACACATACATACATTCAAAGAAGAGTGTAAACATCAACCTATCCTTAGACAGATAAGAGTGAAGATGGAGAGAAAAAGAGACCAAGGAGAAAAAATTAAATTTTCATAAGTCGAGCATCAGGGTAGGTGGGGTACTCTAAACTAGTGCAAAAGGGAAAACAGACCTGGTTACTCCATGGAAAGTAATTCAGTTCTTGGTAGGGCCAAAAAAAAAGAAAAAAGAATTTTGGCTGACAATTCTTGACATTTACCTTAATCGACTTGGCTGTAAAAATGTATCATATGCATGAAAGACATCCTTCCAGAATTAGCCAATGTTATACTTTACAGAACAACTTTGGTACATGTATATCCAGGTGGTGAATCAGTTTCAGGTGAGGAGTGTTTACCTGTAAGGCAGAACAGGCTTGGCGATCTTCTTCACACTGCCCACACGCACAAAGTCGTCAAAGCCAAGCTCCAGCAACCTGCACAGCGTTTACACCCCCCTTTACATCCACATGGTTTACACCTCCCTTTACATCCACATGGTTTACACCTCCCTTTACAGCCACATGGTTTACACCTCCCTTTACAGCCACATGGTTTACACCTCCCTTTACATCCACATGGTTTACACCTCCCTTTACAGCCGCATGGTTTACACCTCCCTTTAGATCCACAGGGTTTACACCTCCCCTTTACATCCACATGGTTTACACCTCCCCTTTACAGCCACATGGTTTACACCTCCCCTTTACATCCATATGGTTTACACCTCCCCTTTACAGCTACTGGTTTACACCTCCCCTTACAGCCACATGGTTTACACCTCCCTTTACAGCCACATGCCAAAAAAAAAATCATTACATTATCTCAAGTCATGGCAAATTTCTCTGTACAATTCTAGCTGCTCTTTCTACAAGTGCAGAATTATTACTTTTTTTTTTTATTTAGCGAGTTTTTTGTCTGCATGCATATTTGCTCTAAATGAGTGGCTTTTTCTACAAAAGTTTCTAAGGATAATTTTTGTGTGTGCTGCTATGCAAAATTTTTTGAATACAACTGACAATTCTTTTGCAATTGAGAATGTAGTGCATGCTCAGTCAGTACATTCTAACAGACAGCCCTCTCCTCCTTCCACACCTAACCACTGTGCTGACTCCACTTCCCCCCAGAAGTCTTATGGATGAGACTTTAAACTGAGGCCCTGTGTGTGAGCACATGAAGATTCTTGTGCACACATTAAAACCGGTTCCATCTTGTGGAAGAGTAGGCCACTGTGTGCCTGTGGAAATGCATGACAAAGTTAACAAAACTGCACATACATGGGGGATGGATGTAAAAGAACCAACTTATTGCTTATTCCAAAAAGACTTCTCAAAATAAAGCAATAAATAAAAAATCTTTTTTCTTTGAACACACCCTACATGGCTAAGATGCTGCTCAACACTACCATCACACCATTTCTCTACCAGTCCTCCCATGTCCTTTAACCCAGTCCTCCCATGTCCTTTTAACCCAGTCCTCCCATGTCCTTTTAACCCAGTCCTCCCATGTCCTTTTAACCCAGTCCTCTCATGTCCTTTAAACCCAGTCCTCTTAGTCCTTTAAACCCAGTCCTCTTTTGTCCTTTAAACCCAGTCCTCTTATGTCCTTTAAACCAGTCCTCTTATGTCCTTTAAATCCTCAAAATTGCACAGCTCCCCACTCTCCAGGACCAACATGACACGACACTGACACAACACGAAACGACACTGACACAACATGACACGACACTGACACAACACGACACGACAGGCAGACACCTACCCCTGGAGGACGCGGTCCACAGCCACGTTGGTGGTGGAGGACAGGAGCAGTTTCCAGGGGAAGGGGACTCCGGGGCTGTAAGTGTCGTTACGCCGGAACACCTCCACCAGGAACAGAATCACCACCGACAGCAGGAAGCTCTTGCCCGCCCCAAACACACCTGCAACAACACCCTTCCTCTGTCAATGGGTTCACTGTTTTGGGAATTTCTACATGGATGAGTGAAATTTCTGTGTTGAATGTTACATTTTCTGTTTTTGCTTTTCTTCGGGTTTTTTTTTTTATATAATTTTTTTTTAAAAAAGATCTCACTTTCTTTGCTTTTATACCAAATCATTTCAATGTTCTTTCTTTGCCAAATTTTCCCTCTTTCTTTTCCTTCCTTGTTCTTCTGTTCTCTACTTCCAGTTCTTACGAGAATGTTAAGGTGTTCTAGGGTGTTGCCCAGCTTAACACCCTGGGGGTCACCCAGAATATGGACTCGACTCGAGTCTGTCTCCCTCATCACACCTGGGAATCACTGTATGACCATAGGTGCACACTGGATGAGAAGTTTGTGTGTATATCTGTTTACAAGCCATACAGGTAACCACACTCAGATTTCAGAGGATGGCATGAACATTCTCCATGATCATGATTGTGTGTACTATCCTCCTCCTGTCTTCCAAATTAAGCTTACGTCAGATATTTCGCAGAAGGTTTAGATTTTTCTGCCCTCAAGAGTGTGCTCTTTTTTTGTGTGTGTTTGTTTTTTTACATGACAGTATGATGACAAAGAGGGTAAGGCAATAAGCTACTAACCCCAAAGCTCCTGAACTCAAGTTTAATTTGGGCAGCAACAGGTGGGTTAACTAAGGTAAGAAACATTTATCATCTTGCAGGTCATCATGGATCCAGACCTGCCACATATTTCCCCTTCCTTTGTGTATATATGAATGCAGTCAGTATGCAGGTCAGAAAACCACAAGCTCATGTCATGTCAGCAGACACAGGGTGCAGGACACACACACCAGCATGTACTCAAGGCTAAACCACAGCTTCGGGTTATGCAGTGGATTTCTTTTTCTTAGTGAAATTCTTTTTCTTTGTTGAACGCTCTTTAAGTGACTATTGTTGTCTGTCATATGAGCGAAAATGTGCCGGGCTGCCATGAAGTGCATGACAAGTCAGGCCCAGCACATCCAACTTAGGTGTGATCTGCTAATTGAATACATTAGAAGTGATGCTTTGTGTGTATAGAATGTTTCACCTGCATCGACACCTTACTGTGGAAAAAGAAAACTGAAGAAAACTCCCTTAGTTAAATGACAAGTGTTGTTTGCACCTATAGAGCCCTTCTAAAGTCAGAGACCAACTACAAAGAGGAAGCATGAGAGAGAAGAGAGCATGAGAGAGAAGAGAGCATGAGGCATCAGAGGTAATGCAGTCACCATGGATGAGCAGCAGAGCGGGGGCGGGGTCAGCACTCCTGTCCATCATACAGGCCACGCCCCTCACTGCCTGTGCCTGGTCTGTGTTCAGCCGGTACTTGCTGATGAACTCCTCCCCCAGGTCATGCTGAACATCACACACTTACACCATCACACAATGCAGCTGCCTTCACGGTGGATCAAAATGGTCGCATATGCAAAATCTCACCAATGGTGAACCTTGGAGCTCTAGCTGAAGAACGCAATCAAAAACCAACCAAAGAAAAAAAAAAACACACCAACAAAAATTCATGACACATGCCCTAAGCATTCATACTATCTGCTTTCCTTTCTTTCTTGTTTGTTGTTGTTTGGGGGTGGTTTTTTTACATAGAGGAAAGTGGCAGTGAAAATGGAATGTCCTATTTTTGTTGCAAAGATAACTTGATGAAAAGAAAGAATCAACAAAACCTTAATTGCCTACACATAATTAGCCCTCTGCACAGCCTTCTTGGACATGCCATTGCTGCTTCATGTGTAATAGCAGATTCAGTCATAAATGAAAGAATACTGATGCTTCCATCCTTTTTCTTTCTTTTTGTTCCTTGTCTAGAGTTTCGAAGTTCACCATTGAAGAGATTTTCCATATGCGACAATTTTTACCCACCATTAAGGTAGCTGCATTCCGACTTCATGGATATGTTTCCGTCTAAATTTTGGTAGATGTCTGTACAAGATGATAAAAATGCTATGGGTATAATCTATTAAATGAGTTGTTGGAGGAAAAAAAGTGATAAAATCATTAAGTCATGACAGGACTAAACTTACTTCCTGATTAAGGTAAGTTCCATTTTTTCTCCCAACATGATTCTAAATTGGGTAAGACTGAGATAGGCTGAGTAGCTTGTGAAAATGACAAATATAAGTTCTGCAGTAATTATATCTTCCTTTTTTTTGACACTTGCGACCACAAAACTGTTGACTTTCTTTTCTATAAAAAAAAATCCAACCAAACAAACCCCAAAACAAAAGTTCACACAAAATTGCCCTCCATGGGATGATTAAAGTATTTTTGGCTTGACAGGACTAAAACACCCCAAAAGAAATGTGGAAAAATAAGCATTACAACAAGAAAAAAAACTGACCACAAACTGTGGAGGAATGTGCAGTTTGCCAGAGCCCTGTGTGGTGATGGTGGGAGCCTTGAATCCTTTGCTGGGCACTCTGTGTGATGCCTCACTGCAAGGTCTGCACAACAGCAAACACATACTGCTGTACTATACTACTCTGGATAAAGTCAGTCACCTTTATCTATCTATACCATAGTCTGGCGACCGTGGGGGAACCCCTGAAGACTTGACAACCAGTTCTCTCCATTCCTCTCTGTGTTCTGCCTTTCTCTCTCACCTTCATTCCATGCAAAATATTCTACTACAGTTTTCTTCTAAACACATCTGTCCTTGCATATAAAATCTTGTGGGCAAGGCACTTACTTTTTTTTTTATATACTTCTGCAACAAATTCATGACACAGAAAAAGAGAAAGTTGAAGCCAAAAACAAAGCAAAATTTATGAAACTGTATTGCTAAAGTGAGAAAGAAAAAAGAGAGAGAGAGAGAGAGAGAGAGAGAGAGAGAGAGAGAGAGAGAGAGAGAGAGAGAGAGAGAGAGAGAGAGAAAGAGAGAAAGAGAGAGAAAGAGAGAGAAAGACGGACAGAGACATACAGGCAGAGACAGGGAAAGAGACAGAGAGAGCACACAGTCAACCAAGACAGGAATAACAACAGTCAGACAGTATAGACAACAGGAATAACAACAGTCAGACAGTATAGACAACAGGAATAACAACAGGCAGACAGTATAGACAACAGGAATAACAACAGTCAGCCAGTATAGACAACAGGAATAACAACAGGCAGACAGTATAGACAACAGGAATAACAACAGGCAGACAGTATAGACAACAGGAATAACAACAGGCAGACAGTATAGACAACAGGAATAACAACAGGCAGACAGTATAGACAACAGGAATAACAACAGGCAGACAGTGTACAGTGTGAGTGACTCACTGCTGGCTCAACAAGTGAGGCAGGAGAGGGAGGGAGGTCACATTGACGTGGTCCTGGATGTTGGTCATGCAGGCCAGCTCTGTGGATGCGTTCCCACAGTGAATGGCATGGCACACACCTGTTGACATACAGTGGATAGCATGGCACACACCTGTGACATAGTGGATAACATGGCACACACCTGTTGACATACAGTGTATAACATGGCACAGACCTGTTGACATACAGTGTATAACATGGCACAGACCTGTTGACATACAGTGGATAGCATGGCACACACCTGTTGACATACAGTGGATAGCATGGCACACACCTGTTGACATACAGTGGATAGCATGGCACACACCTGTTGACATACAGTGGATAACATGGCACACACCTGTTGACATACAGTGGATAACATGGCACACACCTGTTGACATAAAGTGGATAGCATGGCGCACACCTGTTGACATACAGTGGATAGCATGGCACACACCTGTTGACATACAGTGGATAGCATGGCACACACCTGTTGACATACAGTGGATAGCATGGCACACACCTGTTGACATACAGTGGATAGCATGGCACACACCTGTTGACATACAGTGGACAGCATGGCACAGACCTGTTGACACACAGTGGATAACATGGCACACACCTGTTGACATACAGTGGATAATGTGGCACACACCTGTTGACATACAGTGGATAATATGGCACACACCTGTTGACATAGTGGATGGCATGGCACCCCCCCCCCCCCCCCCCTTGACATACTATAGAAGTTGACATAACTAACACACCAGCCCTGGATACAGTCTAATCCATTAAAGTTTAGTCCTAAACACCTTGCAGGTAAATGGACTCAGAATCAGTGACTTGACTCCACCAAAGAAAACAAAAAAAAATCTTCCAAATGAAGAGCTGAACAAGTACTTGAACCTGTACCCTTCAGATTACAAGTTTGACACTGTAATCCCCACTTCCTTCTTCCCCATTATCTCTATTCTCATGTCTCTGTGGTAGGATGGCTTGATGCCTTACTTCCATCAGACCATGCAGACGCAGCATAGCCAGTCAGGGGCTCCACAGCCACCTCCCCGTGTGTGTTAGGCCCATGGAACGTGCTTCGGGCAACAAACGTCTCTCCCTTGCCAAAACTCAAACTTTTGGAAATGACCCACAGGTCATCTGCAATAGAACAAAAAATAACAATAAACAGTATAAACAGAGATTCAACTATGGAAGAACATAATAATGTACAGTATTAACAGACTTTCAACTAAAGAAGAAAATAACAATGCACAGTATAAAAAGAGATTCAGCTATGAAAGAAAACAACAATATGCAGTATAAACAGATTCAACGATAGAAGGAAATAACAACTATGAGTATAAATAGAGATTCAGCTATGGAAGAAAATAATACACACATTATAAAGAGAGTCAAATATGAAAATTATATAGTGCAGCACCATTTTGTAGGCTCAGTAGATTTTAACTATCCCTAAGTTCAAGGATATATGTATAGTTTGTTTTCTTGTGCACATCTAAACAGAGAGAAGTACCAAAGTCAACTGGACCTCCTCTGTCTGTGCACTCTGATCATTTTGAAACCTGTGGCATACTGTCAGGAGATCAGCTATTTTTTGTACTTTTCATTTATTTTTGTCAGAGCAGTGTGTACCACAGGTGTGTCTGTTCAATTCACACTTTTGCAGAGTTTACTGAAGATTGCTTTGATCCATAACTCTACAACTAAAACTGCTGTATCACAGAAATACTACACTGCAGTTCATAAATGAACCGACTGTGAATACATCTGACACTGGCTGTGCTATGCATCAATTCCTAACAGTCTCTGGCTATCATCATTATCAGCATGCACAAATATCTACATGATTTTCTTCCAGAGCTTAATGCGGTTTTTGCTTGTTCTGTTTTAGGCTTTTTTTATTTTGGCAAGAGCTCTGAGGTTCACCCATGATGAGATTTGGTGTATGTGACCGTTTTTAACCCACCATTAACGTAGCTGCATTCCGACTTTGGGGATAAACATGATTCAAATTTAATCAATAAAATCCTGAGTTTAATAAGAGTGTTGCTAGGGAAGTCTTAACCACCCACACTTCATGACATGCTGAAAACAGGTGGGAGGAAAAGTACAGGTGTGGAAGGTGGGACTGACCTCTGGCATGTGTGGTGGTGGAATCCTTGCTGGGCAGTTTGAGGAATAGGCTTTTCTTCTGCACACTGTCCGACTGCTGCTGTGGTCTGACCCATTTCTGATGGAAAAATTAATAATTGTTACTGAAACCCTCCCCAAATCGTATTGCTTTTGTACATTCCGCATAAAAACTAATGTTATAATTATTTAACCTACCTACCTGTCAACAGTAAAGAAAAAAAGTTACTGTGTGTGTGTGTGTGTGTGTGTGTGTGTGTGTGTGTGTGTGTGTGTGTGTGTGTGTGTGTGTGTGTGTGTGTATGTAGGATGTTGATTTTTTTTAAAAAAGGATAATTTATTGTATTGTGGTTTCATATCTCTTACAAAGAACTGTCTGAATTTCACACAGAGAAATCTGCCATGACTATAAACGCTAAACATGCTGAAAACGATAAATAAAAATAAAACCCTATCAAACATCAGAGCACTGCCACTGATATCCAACACTTACAGGGAAACCAAACGTGAAGCTGCGGTTATCCACTCGGCGCACAAACTGACACTGACAGTGCACAGCCAGGCCCTGGCTGCGAAAATATCCCATAATGCTAGCGGGGTCAGTGAACTTGGGTCGCACCATGGCCGCGCCACCTCCTTTCCCTCCTCCCCTTATTGAAGAGCTGCTTCCTGTCTGCTGGTCCACCCACTGGAAAAACTGAGGGAACAGAAAACATTCATAGAGAAAATTTATAGAGAATGTTCATTTCACTTCAGCTTTGTGCAGGAACAACATAAGAAACAAAGAAATGAAACACGGAAACATCATGGCTTCAGTAACTTTTTTTTTTCTACAAAAAGTTCAATGCTTTTTTCTTTTTCCTATGATACCTACTGGTTTACAACACTCAGATTGAGGTAAGCATGACTGACTTTATTGGAAACTATGCATACGTGTAATCTGACACGACTTTTATGTTGTCATTTTGTTTAACTTACTCCCTTGTACTGGCTTATAGACTGGTTGAAGTTGATAAAAGTGATCAGAATATATTCTTTGGAGACAGTGCCTATACTTAATTACATTAGCTGAGTTAAGAAAACAGACACTGGATTCTCTCTACATGAATCATCTTTTTAAAAAAAAGTTCAATCTTTTGTATCACAGCACTATGCCAAAAAGAATAATCTGTTGAGCTCAGGATATTTTCATGGAGATAAAGAACAATGATGAAAATGATGAGTCTAGCTGACTCATAGAAGAGTTTGAGGTCAGACTTTCCCCCATGTAAAACCTGGAATGAACACAGGATGCACTGTCTGGAACCCGAGGTATAAAAAAAAGACTGATGTCTGATGACAGCACCCATCTTCATTACCCAGTTGGAATAGTCTCCAAAAAAAGCTTGACCTCCATAGAATGCTTAGACATTTCTAAAACCACACATCCAAAAGTACAGGCCATTTCAGCTTTATAGTCTTACAGGATAATGGGATAAACAAACACTCTGAACAAGAGCTTGGCAGAGTTCACCACAAGTCCTACAATAACAATTCCATCAAACAGAGCAGGCCATGTGGAACTCCCTACCTTGCACTGTTTGTCCCTGGGGGCAGAGCAGGCGTAGAAGAACCGACCCTTGTTGGGCCCCTCCTTTTTCACCTGGGCCACTTTGGACGTGCTGCCACACCTACAGGTGGGGTTGGTGCTCACACCTGCCAGGTTTTTCATGGTCCCCACACCTGGTGCAACATCATGTGTCTCATAATGATGACACTGAAAGTCTGTGTTAGCTGCTACTGTTATGAATGAAAGAAGTATTCGATTGAGGGCTAATGAATAAGCAAAGCAGTATGCTTTTATTTTATTTTTTACATTCAGCCCTCAAAGAAAAGGGCAATGACAAGCAAATAAATGAACTACTTCTGCTACTTCTACAGCTACTACTACCTATACTGTCACTATCATTACTACTACTGCTGCTGGCGCAACTCCTACAACTTCTAACAGTGAACATTTGTACAACTCATAAGATTTATCACAAATATATCACAAATGGACTCTCCCTCTTGTCTTTAACACTTTAAAATTGGTGCATACTTATCACTAAAAGAAATGTAAAAAAAAAATCCAATTTGTTGAGAATTATTACTCACTATATCTGTATGCAATAACTGTTAAAACCAATTCTGGTGATAAGGTATCAATTTCAGTGATTTCAAGCCTTCACATGTTTTAGCTTGGTGTCCCCTTGAACAGATTTTGCACAGTACAACAAATGACCAAAAGACAGTAGGACAGTTTTTCTGGAGACATGGGTGTACCTTCAGTGTATGCTGTGAGATCGACTTTGGATAGGGCACAGTGGTAGGTCTTGGCCACAGTGAACAGCTGAATGTTGAGGAACTCTGAAAACAAACAAACATTTCCACTCTCCTTTCTGATAAAATCTATATCATCTGGACTTGGTCTTAATCAATTCTCTTTTGTCACTGGAATGTCATCAGAATTTTGTTGATGTTGAGAACACTCCCAGGGGTAGATTTTGTGGGGCACGTTTGTGTGTGTGTGTGTGTGTGTGTGTGTGTGTGTGTGTGTGTGTGTGTGTGTGTGTGTGTGTGTGTGTGTGGTTATATGATTGGAGCACATAACATTATAGATGCACAAATTAAAAAACCTAAAAATTTGAGTTTATGTATATAAAACAAGAACACTTGAAAAAGCAAAAATCAACACAGAACATAAGAAAGCATGGATAAAAAAAAAACCCAGAAAGGAATGAAGATTGGTGACCAACATGCCAATTGAGCCATCTGCTGAATGAACCAGCCTGAAGAACTACCATCATTATTTCTCAACCTGTCCAATGCACTTCTAAACCGTCTGATGGACCTACTAACCAGTCAGAACAGCTCTATAGTTCCCAATATCTCCAGCACACTACAAAAGCATCTGACAAATAAGTGAACTTGTAACAGTCACATATGCACACGGACATACAGGAAAACCTTGCCCAAGATCCTGCAACATGAATGGGGGGGGGGGGGTAAACCTAGTGGTTAGAGTGTTGAACTTGTGATCTGATGGTCTGTGTTTGAGCCACCACCGAGGCACTGGTTTGAGTCTGCTTTTCAAAGGAGTAGGCCATTTTGTGCTGGTAGGAATGGATGACAAATTAAAAAAAAAAAAAACCCAAAAAAAAACAACCCACCAGTTTGCATTAAAGGGAAAAGTAGTTAACAGTTTGTGACAGATAAACAAAGGGTGAAACGCAATAAGCCAACAGGCTGTGCAAACATACAGTTTTCCAATGAAGCAACTGTAGCAGGGATGGACATTTCTGTAACTGTCACAGCCACACTAAGAGCTGCCCCAGTGTCAACATATCATGACTTTTTGCTACAGATTTGTGACCAGTAGTGTCCAACAGACAATGAACAGCACAGCACAGCACAGCAGTCAACACCACCTGCAGAAGGAACTGACCTGTCAGAGCAGCAGTCAGGATCTGTCGGTAGCTGACGAGGGACTGGAAAGAAGGGGGAATAACCACCTGTCTCAGTGGAGTGGCCTGCCTCTCCACCTCCTCCCGCCCACAGAACTGCAGCTCATGGCACAGACTGCTCTGAAACTGAGTCATGATGCTTTCTCTTGGACACTGAACAAGAAAACTAGCTATCAATTTACTAAAACTAGCTACTAATTTCAAAAGGGAAAAACACTTACTATAATCTTGCGTTTTCTAGGAAACTAAGTAAAACTGGTTGTACATGAAATAAAAGTCACTCATTACATTTCTGTTCAAACATAACCTGCTGTCCACATCTATGATACAAAATGTCTTTAAAAATGGTCAGAATTACCATTTACAAAAAATATTCAACACAATAAATATGAAAATGGTTTGCAGAAGTCTTCTCTCCACCCCCCCTCCCTCTTCCATCACAATCACAGTGAACAAAAGAATACATGTACAAAAAAAATGGTTCACACTGTGACACTAAAAAATATGGATTAAAAAAAAATTCTTTAAAATAGTTAGATAAAAAAAAAAAGTAGAGAAATTCTGCAACAAACACATCAACCAAAGAAACACATTTTCTCTCTTTTACACACACACACACACACACACACCACACCACACCACACACACACACACACACACACCACACCACAAAACACACACACACACACACACACACACCACACAGATTCAGCAGCTAGACACATCATTACCTGGGATCCTGGCAGACAGCCGCTGGCTGTGGACAGCCCAGGTTTCCTGAACTTGCCTAGACCCACTGTCCTGGACACGGGCACAGCTGGAGTCCTGGTCACCTCCACAGCAGGACTCCCCCCAGACACACCGCTGCTGCCCACTGCAGCACGGCCTGGAGCTTTGTACTGGGCGGCAGCTCCTGGCTTTGGCCTGCTGAAGCCCTGAAAGCCTGCCTGCCCCATTGTGCTGACTCCTGCCCCTGTGCGTGCTGCATCACCTCTGGCCTTGAGCTGCTGGGACTGGGTGTAGGGAGAGGACCAGGCTGATGAAGAGGTGTGTGGAGATGTCTGATGTAGTCTGTGATGTCTGTCTGTGTCTGCTCCATTGTCCACACCTCTCTCGGGGCTGAAGTCCAGGGGAGGGCTGTCTGTAGGGGAAGATGGGGCCAAAACCTCATGACCCAGACTTCTGCCTTGGTTTAACAGTTTTGGAACATAACCAGAGTCTGACCCATAAGAGTGAACTGCCTTCTCCTTGTTTATTCTAGCCTGGTTTTCCTTCCCTGCACATGGATGTGATGTCCGGATCTGGTGAGCAAACTTGCTGGCCTTGGTCTGTCTTTGTACACTGTCAACAGAATTCCTCTTCTGCCCTGCTAGAAATCTTTGTGGCTGATTTTCTTCATCTTCCATGACGGGTGAGTCATCTTCCATGTCCTCACCACAGTCCAAACCACTGTTGGCAATGACAAATTTGGGAGAAGAGGTCACACTGTGTGAACTCTGATCTGTTGTGGAATTACACTGTTTCACTTTCTGTGCACCTATTCCATAGGTAGAGTCCTCAGAATTGAATTCCAAATGAGCAGCACAATCCACCCTCACATCCTTATGTTCTTCCCTGTCAGCATGTTTGGTAGTTGATTCCCTTTTTGCGTGAGGTGTGTGTTCATCTAATGAGTCAAACTGTCAGCATGAAACTCCTGACCCTCAAAATGATCTGTCTCAGGAAAGCTGTCAGTAAATTCACTAAAATCCAGATTCTCTACATGACTGCCCCAAACATTTTCTTCATTTTTATTATGAGAATCTGTTGGTGAATGTCTATCTTCTAAACCTGCTACAGATTCACTGCCGTTTGTTGGTAATGGAAAAGGACCCTGAATCTTGACTGGGGTGTTATGCTTGCTGGGGATGGCATTTGTACACCCAACATCCTGTACCTTTGAATGATGTTTTTTCAAAGGCCTTTTCTTTCCCTAATGATAGACTTTCATCATAGGCCAACTCATCAGGGGCAGTCACTACAGGTTTCAGCTTCCTCTGTCTTTGTGAGCGATTGACAGGTCCAGCTTGAGCCTGTGACTGCACACACTGAGAGAACAAGACTGGTGACGCTGTGCTGTCCTCTAGTCCTGAACTTCTGCAGGCAAGAACTGCTTCATCCCTTGACACGTCCTAATCTTTTCCTCCATGCAGAGACTTGGAACAGACCGTAGATCACCATCAACAAATGCACCATCATTTTCCTCTTTGTTGTTGGAGTTTAAAACCTATTGCCCTTCACTCCATCCATCTGACCAGGCTTAGGAACATAAGGTTGGGGAGAGCTGTGCTGTTCCAGCCTGTGTTGGCTGTTAAAGACGTTTGAACAGGAGGAATGTGGTGTGTGGCGGTGAAGTGAGGACTGGCCACCGGTTCTGTACATGCCCCCATGTTGATACTGAGAGGAGGACATCTGCAGCATGGAGACCCCATCTGTGAATACAATCAATGAAGAAACACATCACTCAACATCAAAAATGGTTTCCTATACATAAGCAGGCTTAAGATTAATGTACTTCAAGCTAATGACCTAAGTATGCACAATGTAACAATAATCCTGTTTCTCCATCTGCTATAAGCTTGGAGTTGTCATACCCCGATCAAGATGCATGGAACTCTCAGAATTTTGTATTTCAGTTATGCTAACCTATAGAGCCTGCTACTACAATTCAAATAAACCGTTGCTGCCAAGTAGCTATAACTTTATTTTTGTATTCCTTTGCTTAAAAAAACATCAGAGATATGAAGTTTTAGCAGTTACAGACCAGAAACAGATCATGGCACAACATTATTTTCCATCAACTAATCTTTTACAACTGAATGTATAATTCCCATGATCTAAAACAACAGTTCTGTAACAACAATCTGTTACATACCAGTGAACACAGGCACTTGCTGTGTGTCCTCATGGAGACGTTCAATCTGGAACCCACAGACAGACATTTTGCATTAGTCCTGTTTTCTTTCTGCTCATCAGCAGCCAGAATATTGTATTTGTATCATGTACCACTTACAGACACACCAGATTTTCTGATGAGTGAAGCCTGGACTGCTTTTCCCAGGGAGACTTATCATTGCAGCACCACCCTTTTTCCCTCCTGTTTGCAGGGAAGTGTGTTTTCTGATGACAGTGGCTTTGTTTCAAAGAATTTTGCCAGGAACAACTCCCTTGTTGCTATGATTTCTTATGTGTTAAATGTATATTGATTGCATACCTTGTGTCACTGTCTGATCAAAAACCTAGCACTCGCACCACCACTCATAGTACAGTGGTTGGGGGAAATATTACAGTTTAGTCAGGAACCAAACCATTATCCCCTCCCTCCCTAACAGGCTATGTTACCAGCAGACCATCACTCCTGCCATGCGCAGTGGTCAGTGTGGTGAGTTCCTGGTCACAGGACTGAGGGTTCAAGCCTAGTCACTCGCAAGGATTTTTTTTGGTTCTTGCTTTAGCTAGCTCCCCTACCCAAAGTTGAGTGCTATGATCTGAATAAGATTAAGACCACACCTACACAATCATCCGCTACATGGGTGCAATTCTGTCAGTGCTGCTTATCAGATTCCATGACCAACAATACCAGTGTCTGTATTCTTGATACTAGTAGACCCAACACACTTGATTAGCAGGAACCAACACTTATGACTTTGATTCTGCAGTATGTGGTGAGTATCTGTTACATGTGTGTGTGTCTGTGTGTGTGGTGTGTGTGTTGTGTGTGTGTTGGTGTGTGGTGTGTGTGTGTGTGTGTGGTGTGTGTGTGTGTGTGTGTGGTGGTGGTGTGTGTGTGTGTGTGTGTGTGTGTGTGTGGTGTGTGTGTGGTGTGTGTGTGGTGTGTGTGGGTGTGTGTGTGTGTGTGTGTGTGTGTGTGTGTGTGTGTGTGTGGTTGTGTGTGTGTGTGTGTGTGTGTGTGTGTGTGTGTGTGTGTGTGTGTGTGTGTGTGTGTTGCATGCAAGCAAATGTATGATTGGAAGAGTATGTGTCTGATCTGATCATTGTTAAGAAACAAGACTCAAAGTAAACAGATGGAATGGTCACATATAAAAATAAAAAATACCTGTTCATTTCTCTGGATGAAATGAGGCTTTCCTTCACCCCAGTCCATGAATAAACTGCTTTCGTTCGTTTCCACAACTTCACCTTGATCAGAAACATAAAAATGACTGGTAACATTGTCATTTGTATATTGTGGTAATATTGTCATATGTATAATGTGGTAATATTGTCATATGTACAATGTTGCCTAACAAGAAAACCGTGAGGTTCTGGATTTGATCCCCAGCCTTGCCCTTTCTTTCCAGTTTGATGAGAAAATCAAACTGAATGTCAAAGTCCTTTGGATGAGATTGTAAACCAAAGACCCATGTGCAAATGCACACAGAAATTCTTGTGCACACATTAAAAACCCCTTCAATCAGCCTGTCAGTATTGTAATTGCCCTTCAGAGATGATTAAAGTGTTTTGACTTGACTTTGACTTGACTTGTCTCAGGCAAGTTGTACCTAGCACAACCCTTCCCTCTGCAGAGTACAGATTGCATGCTGGGTTATGTCCAGAGATGTGTGCAAGGCATTATGCATGCTTCTCCACACAGGACCTTAATTCACTGTCTTGTCTGACAGACACTATAGCCGAGTGGTTATGACTGTTTTCAAAATCAAATCTTTTGATCAATCATTTTCAAAATGAGGAGAAGTTCTAAGTGGTTACCTGCACTTGTTTTCCTCTGCTACTATTTCCCAAAAACATTTTTAAGAAAGGGGGGAAAAAAGAAACAAATTCTGTCAGACATCTAAAATGCTTTGTTCAGACAGAGATCATCACAAACTCACCAGCTGGTAAAAACAGCTGTGATTCTGGAGTCCTGGCTGACCCTGAAGTCTGCATGTGGAAACCAGTCCTTCCCAGAGAGGATGAATTCTGATCTGCAATTTTCCTGTAGGAGACAGACAGGTGGGGATGTCTCAGTACACAGGTAACTCATCTAACCGTTATCGTCCATCAATTAAAGGCAACAATGTCATTCTCCTTTCTTTGCTGATTTAAGTGTGTGTAACATGTAGCAAAGTCAGCCACTACAAATGTCTTCTTTTGCATGTGCAGACTATCAACTGAACTTCTGTGGGCACATGCAACTTAAACAAAGAAAATCCCTTTACATACTTTAAGTATACAGGCAGATTTTCACAAGTATACCATTTTTTTTATCCAACCATATGTTTTGCTTTTTAAGAAGAAAATTACAATCAACTGCCATGGTTGTCGGGTCTCTCTCTCTCTCTCTCTACACACACACACACCCTACAGTCACCACACACACACACACACACACACACACACACACACACACACACACACACACACACCCTACGGTCACCACACACACCCTACGGTCACCACACACATCCCCTACACTGTCACCACTCACACAAACACATTACACACACATGTTTACTGCTGGCTACCCAAAGCACACACAAACATTCCATGCCTGATGTTAGGTGAGGCAGAAGAGAAGTGCAGTATTCCCTCGCTGTCTGTGTAAGGTGGGCTGTGTCTGAACTCGGGGGCAGCACTGCTGCTAAAGGGCAATGAGGCCTGAAGGTCACCCTGGTCAGGTCTGTATGCCATGTCAGGTCTGTATGCCATGTCAGGTCTGTGTGCCATGTCAGGTCTGTGTGCCACATGTCAGGTCCTGTTGCCATCATGTCAGGTCTATGTGCCATATGTCAGGTCGTGTGCCCATCATATCAGGTCTAGTGTGCCATGATGTCAGGTCTGTGTGCCACGATGTCAGGTCTGTATGCCATGGAACGTTGCACCATGTCACTGGCCAGTGTGCCCTGCATCTTGTAGTCTGTCAGTCGAGCTGAAATCTGATCCACATATGCAGCAAATAAATGCAAAGTTTGTAACAGAAATGTTAAGGTACAATTTATCCAAAAGCAAGTAAATGAAAATGAATGAGATGAGGACTTATGATCTCAGATTCTTTGAAGCATCTAACCAAATAGTGGATGGATGTATTTATTTTTTATGTTAATTTTGCATGGATTAAAGCAGTCAGCATTCCTTCAGTTTACTATGTAAACACTATTCATTGCACACATATATGAGTAATACAAACAGCAGTTGAGAAATGCCTGTTGATAAACTGAATAAATATTACACAATGCTACAAGAACAGATTTAAAGTTGGATCTTTACTGTCCCGGTAAATTTTTTTTACACTCGCGCATCCCAAATCCCTGACTTAGGATTCTTCCTGGGATAAAAAGTGTCCCAGTGTACAAGGAAAGCATCCAACTCACTGTTTCTGCAACATCTGCACCAGCAGCAACAACAGAACAGTTTCCACGAGTGCAGCCTTCAGCAAGGTGATCAGGGTGAGGCAGGGGGGAAGATACAGGTTGGCTGATACCACCCACTGACTCCATGTCTGAAACATCAAGTTGTGGGTAAAAATGAGTGTAGCTCTTAGAAAATAACGATCGTGCTAAATGCCATCCTTTCAATAATGATTGTGCTAAGTGCTACTGATTTCCTGAGTGAGGTGATTTGGATATATTCAAAGGCTATGCTGCTTGTCGGACTTATAACAAAAACGGAACAGCTGAAATACACCAAAAGATCGCAAAAATATGCAATGCAAACAACCCATTTCAAGATAAATGCTGACTAAAGAGATTGAGGCAGAAAGTGACAGGGCAGAACAACCTTTAAGTCTTGCTTGAACCCCAATCTTGCTTTAACTAGGAGATAGAGGTTATTGATCAGTTAAGTGTGCTACAGTCTTACTACATGAAGCATCTTTCTGTCAGATCTCTTAAAAATATCTCTGGTGGACAGAAAGGATGGTACTTTAATTACTATTGTCTGACATGATGTAGAAGCTTTCTAACACATGACTATTACCAGTTCTTTTTGATGTAATGCAGAAAGTGCTTCAAGTTTTACCTGCACTATCATACGTCAATGATTCCACCACAGTGCTGGCCTGTGACTTGTCCCCAGTCCTCTTTTCTCTCAACACAGCAACTGTGTCATCTTCATCTGCTGAAGAGAGAGCAGCCTGCCGTGTGCCTGCTCCCCTGCCCCCCAGCACTTCTGTCACTGTCTGAAACGGTCGGAGCACAGGAAGACCTGGAGGTGCAAGTGTAGGAGAGTCAGAATCCTCTGAATCATATAGCATGTTTCTATGCTGGGGGGACATCTGCTGCATGCTGATCAATCTGTTGACTGGTTTTGAAGAATGAAATAATGCTGTTGGTGAATCTTGGACGTTGACGTCACTGTCATATCTAGAACTGTGCATGGCAGCGTGTGGCGTGGGATACTGATCCAAAGAGGACACAGACACACTGGACAATGCAGGTGAAGGCATGGACACCTCACTGACCACAGATCCAGCATGTTCTTGAAAGGATTCCACCGTGATGCCTGACAGCAGTCTTTGTACATTTCTCCTGTGAGGGCGGTGTGAGTGCTGTTCCTCACCAGCCTGGTATCCATCATATGAAGACTGTGTGTCTTCCTGGATTCCTTCTTTCTCCTGACTGCTCACAAACAGTTTGTTTACAGATGCATCACCCCCAACAGGCAGGGCAGGAGACTGGTAAGAGGACTCTGCAGGCCTAAAGCAGTCAGGACTGATGTTCAGATCATTAACAGTCCTCATAGGATCAGTTCTGCTGTCACTGATGCCGTAACTGCTGGTGTCCAGTGAGTTTATACACACAGCGCCTGTAGTCAGTGTCTCTGAAACACACTCCTGCTCCCTCTGAGGTGTTTGGTTTCTCCCCATTGTCTTTGTTTTTGATTCTGGATTGTTGTCCCCTTTAGAAAACGCTGATTTCACACTGTATCCTAGAGTGGAAAATTGTGATACACAATCTTCCCTTCTCATTTCACGTGCACGAACACTACTGCCACATATCACAGAGCTATCAATGGAAGCAGTCTCCAGAATGTTTACACTGTCTGTATTCTGGCCTATCTTAACTGAGTCTACAGGATGCCTGGCCTCACTGTTCCCATGACTTTCCACAGGTTCTCCAAGATTTCCCAACATCTGTGACTGTTGCTCTGCAGGTGAATGTTTTTGGGTAGCAGTTCTGACACATTGCTCAACTGATGTTGCACCGCTCAGGGGATGCCGTGCTTCTTCACAAGACTGCTCTTCATCACTCTCACCTCCCTCCTCTGACAGAGGAGAAAAACCCAGTTCAAAGCAGGCATCTCCATCATCCATGGCAGTCATTGTACACTCAGTGTCCCCATTCAGTTGATCAGTTTCACTTTCGAAATGATGATTTGTATCACTTTCAAAACTTCTTTCAGCAGGTAAATCTTCCTCTTCTTTGTTTTGTCCTTTTGAGTCTGAATAAGCACTAGGACCACGGTTCAACTCAGAGTTCTTGTTGGGTCCATCACTACTTTGCTCCTGTGTCACCTCACCTATGTCTTTATCCCCTACATATGTGCCACTCCAGCCTGAAAAAGACTCTGAAAAACTCTCCTCTTTTTTATCCCCGAAACCCATGTGAGGGTCTGCCTGACAGAAGTCAGCATCAGACAATGTCTGAGAATGGTCACCTCTGGAGCCCACCACATATCCAGCTGCTGCTGCACTCCTGGCAGACCCACTCTCGTCCTCAAATTCTTCTTCCATTTCAAAGTCATGTTTGGACAGAGACAGGGTGGAGGCAGACAGTTTGGGGCTGACATCACTGTCACTGTTCTGCAAGATGTGTGCTGAGGGTGGGAGTACACACTGGTTGCTTCACCATCCTGGGAGCATGTTGGTAAAGTGTTCAAGTTTGTGCTTTGTTGATTTTCCTTAGGAGAGCTTTTCTGAAGTAAGGTCTTATCATGCAGAGGTGACATGTTCAATATGTCTTGAGAATCCACTTCTTCTAAACTAAACTTACAGGTCTGCTCATTTTTTTGTGGTTCTACTGATAGAGGTTTCTGATCACAATCCTCTGTGTGTTTATCAGAATGTGGTGGTACTGTTGAGTTTTCTGAAGCTGACAGTTTATCAGCAGTCTTCAGTGCCCCTGCTTCATGGCTCTTCTTTCCCAGCAATGCCATGATTTCACTGGCTGACCTCTTCCCAAGCGGCTGGTTCAATCCTGATTGAATACAGTTTCTCGACAATGACACAGATGTTTCTTGGGGCTTAAAGACAGAGTCTGACTTCAATCCTGACTGAATACAGTTTCTCGACAATGACATAGGAGTTTCTTGGGGTTTAACGACAGAGTCTGACAGTGAAGATGACAGTCTTGATGAAGGAGACCCCCCCTCATGTTTGTCCCCACCCCATGCAGACGACACATCCCTGCTGACACCCTGCTCTCTTCCACCCTGCTGTCTGGTCAGTTCAGAGGAAAGGTTACCCAACACAGGGGATGGTCTGGACAATGCTGAACCAATAGTCCGCCATGGACTGGCTTTGGAGGTAACAGCTGCCTGGGGCCTGTACTGGGGTGAAGGCAAGGCTCTGGCAGAATCTGGTGGCTTCTCTGCAGACTCCAGCACTGTGGTCCTTCCTCCCGAGGACAGATCATGTGGTGGAGTTCTTGTTTCAGGTGTGAAGCTGGATGCTGTGGGAGTGGTGCAGAATAACCGTGATGACAGACCCCTGTAAGGGGCATGCACTGGAGAGGCTGATGCAGCTGGCTGTGCTGTCTGCACATCAGGGCTAGACGTCTCAGTTTCTTGAGTGCGCGGTCTGACAACCCGGGGTGGTATAAAGCCCTGAAATATAAAAAAAAAGAGATGTACCTCTAGTCAGTTTTTAAATTAGCAAACTCATTTCCATTTCCTCTTGGCGATGCTTTAAGAATTTGTGTTGCATTGTTTAAAACATTTCAATTCTAACAAAGACACTGGCTGCTAAGTACCATAAAGCTGACTGTCTCAATTTTAAAGTATTTTATGCATGGTAACGAATGTATTGCAACTTATACAACTGACAATGTACTAGAAGAAAAATTTCTTTATGTATCTTATGACCCATTTATAAAAAATGTGCCTCAAAAAAGCAAAAATTCCAAAGCCATGTTGACTTTTGCACCAGCAGGTCAGGTTTAAACACAAAAAAGAAGACATTGTCTCATATATAGTTCTCATATAAAACAGCATAAGACAATCCATTTTTTTCTATAACAACCAATGAACATATTTCTGTCATTTTATTTTAGTCTTTCTTTTTTTTATAATCTTTATCAAACAGTAGGAGAAGCAGACATTTTTGCTTTCTACCAGGTAAATACAATCATTAACTGCAGCACATACACCAGGTCAGATCTTACACTGCGCTTTCTTTTCAGTCCTGGCCCCTCGTTCCTCACTCCAGAGCTTTGTGCTGTCCTTGCTTCAGGTGGGCGGGCCTGCAGTGTGGTCTGAGGTACAGGGAGATGAGGCAGCCTCTGTGGGAGCCTGGCTGAGGTAGCTCCAGCATCAGGGCCTGTGTGGGGCACTTCTTCTGGAGCTCCTCCACTTGTATATAGTACCTGCAGAGAAAATTGATTAAAAATAGCTTTAAATTGAGCACAACACCTGACAAAAATCCAGCATCACAGTTATAGTCAGACCACTGCAACACATAATTTTTGTTCAATTCAGTAAGTATCTCATGCTTCTGTGACTTTAAAGTAAAAAAAAAAAAAAAAAAAAAGGCACACATACTCCCTGAAGTTGGAAATGCGGCTACCTTGATGGTGAATAAACTGTTCATTTGCAAAATCTCATCATACGTGAAACTATGGAGCTCTAGCTGAGGAACGCCCCCCCCCCCCCCACACACTAAAAAAAAAAACGCAAGAAATACTTGTGTACATTGGTGTATCTTATACATCCTCCCGTGCAGAAATTTCAGGTAATAATATTTTGTGTTGTGGAGTGCTATGGTGTGTTGGTTGTACGTGTGTATGTGTGCATGCACATGTTAGGATGTATGCATGTTTACTTGTTGTGTACAATAATGTATGCATGTTTACATTATGAAATGCAAACAGTTACTTTTTAAAAGTACACCAAAACACAAACACAAACCATCACCCCCAACTGTTCCCTGTGTCACATATATGGCAGCTGGACATGCAAGCCATCCAGCTTGGACCCTTGTCATCATACAGTGCAGCCTGGAAAACACCACAATCATCCATCACACAACTGCCCACCACATCAGAACAGTAATGATACTTTTTCTGGTGATATAACTGAGTGAGTTCATCCAAAGAGGAAAATTTTGTTAAAAACCTGTGGAATGTATGATTCTTAAAAAAACACCAGATACAAAGTTGCAGGCAAACCGAAGGTGATGAAACCTCCTGAAGATGAAGTTATCACTCATTCTTAGAAGACTTCCTGGCAAGACGATTAGCTGATGATTCATGTGAAGCAGATGTATTTAAAGAGTTGTACCTGAGAGAACTCTGTAGTAAAACTAGTGTAGGTAAAGTGTATTCATATCATGTGCAATGTATTTATTATACTATTTACACTTGTGGTAGATTCCTCTGCACAAATACTCTGATGTCCTTTGGTAGAGTAGGCCTATGGCTCCACGGTACAGCAACATCTACTTAGACTTTTGTCTCGTCCCTGACTCACAACCATCCATTCCACACGCATGTATTTGTCTCAGTGATAGAGTCAGTCCTGTACACGAATCGCGCATGACAAATTCTCCTGTTGCCTTATCCTGACACTGCATCACAATGTGCACATAGTAGTGTTCTTTATTTCTCAAAAGAAAAATACTATAAAACACGATTTGTTTTATAAAACACAGATACAAAGTTGCAGGCAACAGAGATGTGACCTCCTAGATGGATTTGATGTGTGTAGTGTGTTCTGGATGGTTAACTGTGTGTTTGTGAAGTGTTGTACTGGGAGTCTGTGTAAAACATAGTAGGACTGTGGTTGATTTTGTGTGGTGTAACATTATATTGTTACACTTGTGGTGATTGCTCTGCACATGTCTGTGTGCGTGCATTGTGGTAGTGTAGGCTGTGTTTTAACAAACGTACCTCTTAATTTTGTGCCTTCTAAATTATTTCTCGTTCTTACATGCTTGTTTAGATATGCTGATTTAATCCTGTCAAAAAATTTTGTTAACAAATTCGTGACCTTAAGAGTGTTTGGAATGTGTGTTTTCATTTAACAACTAGAACCTAGACTACTCCTTATGGGGTGGATGTGATGAAAACTCCAGATTCACTTCAGAAAAAACTAACTGTGCAACCTCTTGCCTCCTGGACATGCACATTGTGACATTACCACAAGCCATCAATAAAACAAATATGTACAGATGAGTTGGGTTTTTAAAAAAATCGTATAAATAAAATCCACAATAAAGCAGGTTTGTACTGTGGTAAAGGTTTTTCAATGGGCAGAGCAGTCTGAATTTGGCGCACAGAAACCTGAAGTGGTTATGAATAAAATACAATCTAATACCATACAATGAATGATACTACCCTAGGTACCATCTTCATGTCAGTGTTTTTTCAGTCACCTTAGGATCAGGCAGAAGTAAGCTACAGACTATCGAGAAAATTAAATTGTACTTAAAAACCAATCAACCAACAAACCTCCACCCACTTACCCTTTCCATGATCAAGCTGTTTCAAAACAAACTCAAACCTCCTTGGCAAAAAGCTATATTAAAAAAAACAACAACAACATAAAACCCTCCACTGAAGTCCAAGGCAGAGCAAGGTCAGCTTGCAAAATTACTTCCCTCTATTACAGAAAGTTGACAAACAACATGCTGACTGTTTGGCATTTGTAACTATTAAGGTGGATTAGTGAGTAAACTGAAGCAAGAGGCAAAAAACCCAAGTCACTTAACCAACCTTTGTTCCGGTGGCCAGCACTTTAAGAGTTCCATCTTGCCAGGTCTTAGCTTTCTTTGTTTCTGATGTGTGTACAATACCTGAAAGAGAAAGCATCATGAAGGCTTTTTCCATGCAACATAAAACAAAATCTAGACAAAAACAAAAAAAATCCAAAACAAAACTAAATCATAACACAGACACACAATTCTAGAAAATACCATGTATACCATAGTAGATCAATACAAAACAGAATTATGAAAGGGCATGCATACACGTACATACACACACACACAAGGAAAGTAAAGGTAAATCCATCCATTCCTACTCCTGCTAAAGACAGAAAATACAAGAGTACCCAAGAAAAACGAGTACAAAGGAAACAAAAATTTATGACACATTAACAAACCATGTTTACCAGGGCAGTTTAACATCAGAGAGATAAAGATTCACTTCAGAGAAAAATATGGAACAACAGCTTTTGCTGAGCTACCCCAAAGTTTTGACACAGTGTCAATGAATTACAAAATTATTACTGGCTTTACAACAGGGATTTGAAATGATAAAAAAGTAAACACATTGACTTGGTAAGACAGAGATTATGGATCATTATGAATTATAAAGAAAGAGATGAATTTTATGAATCATTGCTGTTGTCAGGGACATAATGTATTACATACACTTATCTTTTCTTAAACTTGTCTCAATTCTTATGGTATAAAGTAATGTACATTCTAATTTGTATCAGAAATATTCATGAAAATGATCCAGACAGAACAATGAGAATATAAAATAATTTATCAATAGATGACCAACAAAATTAAACATGCAGACATTTTATGTAAACTAAGTACCAAAGACAATGCTGACAAAATTGTAAGTAGGAAAAAGAACAAGGGAAAGAAAAAAAGGAAATTACCATGTAGATGAGATCCATCATGTGGTCACATCAACACATCCTTCTCAGAGAAATTCTGAAACAATTTCAAGATGAAACTATCATATGACTGTGAAATATGACCTGATGACAGATGTGTATGAAACTACTACAATACATTCTGAATGACTTCATTCATAATATACTAAGTCAGTAACTGCAACTCCCCCTCCCCCAATCACCCACCCACCACCAAAAACAAATTTCCCAAAATTAGATGTGCACAGTCTGTTTGGGTACATCTGACATATTCATGATATTGGAGCAAGATGTGTGTGTGTGTGGGGGGGGGGGGGGGGGGGGGGGGGGAGCAAACAAAAAAACACACAGGACATAAACAATCCTGGAAACAGCAACTAAAGAAAAAGACTGAGAGTGACCTTTGATATCTAAAAATTATACTCAAAGTTTACAAAACAATGTATACAGGCCCAGTTTGTTAAGCTGACCCAATGTTTGGTATCATAAACACATATTTTGCTCTTTTTTTTCTTTCAGATTTTAAACAAAGGGGGGATGGGGGTGGGGTAGGGACAAAAGCCATCATGCTCACAATTTGATAGCCCAGGATTGGAGCCACAACCTGTTCAAAGGGATTTTCCTCATGGATGTGAACATCAGTACTGACTCCACTTCCCCTAAAGTCCTTTGGATGAGCTACCATTAAAATTCATTCTGCTTTTCAGAAGAGTAGGCCATCCATGCTGGTAAGAATGGTTGACAAAAAATATAAACTACACACACACAATGGGACTATCTGGATGGTTGCATATGCAATAATAATTCTTCACCATTCGTGAACCTTGAGCCTAGCCAAAGAATAAAAAAACCTACCAACCAAACAAACAAAAAAAAACCCAAACACACATAAGGATATGTAATATTCACATACAATAAGACATTTGTATGTCCTCAATTGGAAATTTTATTGTATCAGTCGATTATGACTGAGAGGATAGCAGAAAAGTGCCACCAGTCAGTGTCCTCTAGACTGACCCATGACATGACTGAGACAGTGTGAGAGATGAGCTATGAAGTCCTGACTAAAGCTTTTTCTGAAAATCTGCACTTCCGGAGAAATTCATTTTTTTATTAACTTATGAAATGTTCTGATGAGGAATAAAGTGTGGCCGACGGAGATAACCAACAGACCAAGCTGTACAACCCATGAGAGGAGCTGGAAAGAACATGCCATTATATTTCCCAGACACATCTGATGGTGTAAAGCAATCAAGAGAGGAACTTATGTCAAGGGATGATTAAAAACACGAATAAAGTGCTTTTGACTTGACTTGGCATAACCTGCACTCTCCTTTAAACTATGAAGAAAAATCCTCTGAAGTCTTGGTATGGCTGCCTATATCATATGAGGTTTCTATATATTAGTATAGATGATATAGATGATGGGTGTTTTTTAGTACTTAAAACACCCATCATACCTGCAAACTTCTCTTTCAGTGTGTAGTTTCAATCTCACAGTGATTCCTAGGTGGGATGAGTGAGTCAGAGTGCACATTCTTGGTGACCCCCAGAGTGTTAAGCTGGGGAACGCACACAATGTTATAACTTGAACTATGGCCTATCAACATGTGGGAAATGTTACAAATTCCTAACACTAATACAAGTATGGTGACTGATTTCATTGAATCAAAACTAATACAAACAAATCTAGAACTGTTACTATCGCATGGCGTACAAGAACGAAGTAATCAATGACAATACGGCCTATGGCCAAGAAGTCAGTAATGACACATTTCATAATATACCTAATTACTGAAGATCTATGCATTATATCTGGATAATTTCGTGTGTGGGCCACTGGAATCATGTTCTAAATGACGTCCAATCGAAGATGAATCGAGAGTGGATAGAATCAGCATATGAGAAGTGGAAACAGATAGGGCTGAACAGCATACGAGTACAAAATTCAATGAAATTAACGTACGATGCATCGTATAGCAAAACAGACGTCAGAGCTCCCGCCATGTGCAAGGGTTGGTTGTGATAGGCTACTTTGCTAGCCTATATAAACAGCAGTCACAAGGAAAGCTTTACATACACGATCACGCACTGAAATAGTCCATATAACGCATTCTTATTAATTGACTCAGAAAATGTATATTATGTATGTATTCTTCCAATCATGGTCTAAAAGTCTTTTTTTCTTTAAAGTGTGTGTGCTGGACGGGAGCCACGTTTGCGTCACTGTAAATGTCAATCCTCATTATTAAGGATATTTCATATAATTCATTACACTTTTCATTAATTTTTTTTTTTTTAAAACAAAAAAACCGAAAAGCAACAACTCACAAACAAACAATTGTACCCATAAATACTGACTCGGGTATAGGCCTTGAGATTTTCCACGCTTAGATTTATTTCACATTCACTGTCTCACGACACCCCTTCCAGCTCTAAGAGACTCATTTATTTATTTATTTATTTTTATTTATTCTTTTATATCGAGGATAACAGAATAAGCACTCATGTGCTTTTTTCATCCGGTCCCCGTGTGTATGCAGTTTTGTAAATATTGTCATCTGTTCATTCATTTATTTAGGTTGGTTCATGTAGGCCTATTCATCTATTGTAGCAAAAGATAGGTCCAAAAAACATACTTAACGATAAGCTTGCTATTTGAGATTATCACTCTCAGAATCACACTCTAAAAATGGAAAGAGACCCCCCTTTACCTATCTTCCCTCCCCGACAAAGAAAATAATTTGCGGAAAAAGAAACTGAAGACCGGGGAACTGATGAGTAGTCCTGACATAAAGAAAGGCGTTGGACAATGATTCTAACAAATGTATACATGTTCTACTCCTTCTTCTTCTTTGTCGTTAATGTTGTCGTCGTAGAACGCTCAAACCGCAACTATGGTATGTCAGAATGAGCGAAAATGCGTTGTGCTGCGGTTAAGTGTCTAACAAGTCAGGCCCAGCGCATCCGACATTGGCGTAGGAGAGAACTGCTATCTTTTAAGTCTTCCTGGAAAAATAGGCAGGAGAATGGACCAAAGGGTAAAAAGAGACAAGAATGAGGTGACAGAAAGAAAAGGAACAGGGCAAAAACAAAGAGAGTAACAGAAAAGAGGGAATTCATCGTACGGAATTTCCTGAATGTGGGGATGCTGTTTATACTGACGGAGGCCCCCCAGCATTTCCACATAAGAGCAAAATTTAATATAAATGAAACCTGCAGGAACCCCCCCAGTTTTTTAAGCATTATAAGATGTGCAAATTGGAGGGATATGTACTTACTGAGTGATAGAGCTACATCAATATCTTAACAGATTTATTGGGTTATATTTGACAGAGCTTCCTCCAATTTCTCTTTAGAAACGTTATCAGAGACCCAGTTTTCTGACAATGTAACGAACACTGATGTAGAGAAAAACCTTACGCCCTCCCGGCCCGCGTGTGTGTGAGATAGGGAGTGCATACGTGCATGTATATAATGTGGGTGCATGCCGGCGTGCATGTTTGCGTGCGCGCGCGTGTGCGCGTGTGTGACAGAAGGAACGGGGATGAGTGTATACTTGTGTAGTGCATGCGTGCGTATGTGCATGCATGTGTGTGTGTACATTATTATGTGTGAATATATATATATATATATATATATATATATATATATATATATATATATATATATATATAAATAAAAATATATAAAAGAGATGAAGCTGAACACAGTCGTGTTTTTATCATTATTTTATTATATATACGTATATGTATTATCTTATATCATCCCTTATAAGTGCGAGAACTATATGTAAACAAGCAAGCAAAAAAAGCACATGGTTATTCACTATCCTCAAAATGAAAGAATTTTATTTGATTTTATTTGATTTGCTTTGCACACACACACACACACACACACACACACACACACACACACACACACACACACACACGCACGCACGCACACACGCACGCACGCACTGCGTTTGTCACCAATTAGGATTGTTAAGTGCTTTCATCATAATCTCGAGCATTTTTGCTTTCATCATAATCTCGAGCATGACGTCGACGTTGGATGCTGGTGGGTTGCCAAGTGCTTACGCGTGCAAGGAACAAAAGATTGCAGGGGAAAGTACTCTGTAAACACTAAAGAGAACTAACTCTGGTATCAATTGACGACGACACAACCTGTACTTTGTTTGATCAGACGTTAAAAATGGGTGTGCCACGTTAACGCCAAACTTACTATACTGACGAATGTTGTTTTCGAACAACACAGGTAGCTTAGCTTGTCCGAGATAGTCGAATTTTATGGCTTTTATGTGAATGTACAAGAAAGTTTTCAGATTTGATAAAGACTACAAGATGAGGCTTGGATTATTATTTGTGAGATACACGAAGCTGGTTATGATTGTGATGTGCCTGTCGGTTTCCTTATCTTTAGCGGTGCTGGTGACTGGGAACGGTGAAGATATTGGTGTTCTCGCAGACTTACAACCAGTGGAACATCATCAAGAGTCACTTCCTGCAGGTTTGTTATGGTTTGTTTGTGTGTTCAAGTTTATTTCACTTGTACTGATTTGAATCTGAATGTAGACCTGTGGTCAGTAGGCCAAGATAATTTGTTGCTAACTTTAGGAGTTTAGCTATCCATAATATTTTATATTGTGATTTCAGTCAATATACATAATATATAGATTTGTATTACTTGTTTATTTGTAAGTTATTATGTAGTTGTTCCTAATTAATAATTTATTACTATATTAATAAATATTAATATTAATAAATATTATATATTGTGATGATCTGTCTTGATATCTTCAACTGTATCAATGTGTGTGCCACAGCCAGCACACCAGCTTTATTCCTTTTTTGGTACATGTAACTTTGTAAGGGGTAAACCATAATTTTATCTGATGATGTTTTGTGTAGAGATCTTCCTTTGATAATTTGCTGTGTCGTGTTCACTAGTTCAATCCAAGAGTGCCAACCAAAAGACATTGCAGGCACTGGAAAAATGAGATTGATCAGTATAGTCTTGATCAAGAGGGTACGTGCTGAGGCCTTTGTGGTGGCAATATGATTTTCCCAAGTTGGCTTTTCACATGGGAAGACTGGAATGAGAAATAAGAAATTTTATTCATAGAGGGTAGTAGATTAAGTACAGTAACTTAAAGGGAATAAGTATAAACACCAAAGCGCAAGAAATATGTTTAAAAAAAAAATACAGAAAGAAAAACAGTAAAGGAAACAGCAAGAAGAAAAAATGCACCAAAGAACAGGAGGACAGTGAGGAGGATGAAGGATGGTTTTTTCCCTCACAGAATACCAGATTATTTTGTTGCCAATATAGGACTGTACTTATTGTACTTGCAGGATTAATTAAACATTTTTTATGTAGTTTAGTCTGTGTACTCTAATTAACTATATATGCAAATATTGTCTTACTCTTAGTCTTCTTTAGTTGAAGACCAGTTCAAGATTGTTGTACAGAAGTGCTCTGTAGTCTGTGGAGCTCAGAGCATGGTACTACTGGAAGATCAGAACTGTCCAGAAATTATATGGTTCAGCTGAAGTTGAATCTTCCCAATTAATGACTTATGGCACCATTGAGTCATCATAAAGTAAAGCTGGTCAACACAGTCCAGAAAGTCTATGTTTGTTGTTCTTCCTGTTATTTGATTTAAGATCTCTGATTAAACAAGGAGGTGTCATGTGGAACATTGGAAGTACTCAAGATGCTGTCAGTGTTAGTGGGTAGTTTTTGTTTAAACTTGTTTGTTTGGTTTTGTTGTTGTTGTTATTGCTGTTGGGCATCCAAATCACCTATGCAATATGAAGCTTGAAAGTAAAACTATCATGAACTTGACTGCTCAGTTCTATTTTAGCTTAGTGTGCTGCTAGCTCATGATTTTTTAAAATGAATCAACACATGAAAGTAGAGCCAGAGGTGCTTTGCTAATGAATGGATATATATATATATATTCAATATATATGTGCAGATCTCTCATTATCAGGAGAACCAGGAGAAGAAAATTATGTCAATTAATATTCATTTTACATCAGAAGGATGGAAAAATGTGGCCATATATTATAGTCAGAGTGTTCCATAATATATTCACTAACTCAGCCATGCCCAGACAGGTTTTACTTACACCGTATCATGTATCTTTGGTCTTCGGTTGTCTGGTTTTGTAGCTTTCATTCTCAACACCCGTTCTTTACAGTGTACAGAAGGGTATAAAGTTATCTAGTTTTGTATGCCAGTGCCACTGCTATTCATGAATAGAAGAAGTACCTCTGCTGGATGTTTCATTTAATTATAAACTTTGTATCATATTATAGAAAATCATATGCATTTTTCCCAGGTGAAGACTATGTAGTATGCTTATGGAGCTGTCATGTACTCTTCAGTAATCTTCACCCTTGCCTGTTTTTGATCAGATTGTATCCAACATGGAGTCAGTACTATCAAAGATATTATATTTCTTGTCATTTACAATGCTTGGGGATGGGATAGCTCAGTGGTCAGAGTGCTTGCTTTCCCCCAGCCAAGTTAAAGCAGCGTCGAGTGTGGTTACCAAGATTGATGACCGCTTGCGCACCTTCGCTACAGTACAGTTCACCCAGCTGTAAATGGGTACCTGCCCTCTTTAGGGTCAGGGAAGGTAAAGCAGCGAGGAAGAGGAGATGGGCGCTGCCCTCAATATGCTGGCCCCTTGAGAAGCTGAGGTCTCTGATGCTTTGCTCCCCTACGACCGTCTAGGTTATGGGACACTTTTACCTTTTACCTTTACCTTACAATGCTAAGTTATGTAACAATGATTAAAATTGTCTTTCATTTTCTTTATTTCATTGGGCAAGAGTGACATTTTTAATTGGGAGTATTCAATTATTGTTTTGTTGTGGTTTGAGAACAATCACAGTTATACAGCTCTATAAACTGATAAAGTCTGTGTTGTGTCAGTGTGTGATGAGTACTGAAATGTGTTCAGGACCAAATGATGGCGTAGCAGAAGAGCTCCCTCCTCTTTGGCAGCCACAATCTTCATCTCAGGCAATTCTGCAGTCTTCATCTCAGGCAATTCTGCAGTCTTCATCACAGCTATTTCTGCAGTCTACAACTAGTACAAGAGAAGTGACAGACAAGAATGACCGCACTGTAAAAACTGTTGAGGCTGAGGCCACTACCAGTGACCCCTTTCAAGTTATACATCACAAGCCTGGCAGACAAGATTTGCCGAAAAATTTGTTTGACACAATTGATGTTAATTCTCCAGTTTTGAAAAGCTTAAATGGTCAAAAAGATGATTTTGGAAATACACGGAGTGGAAATACAGAGCAGTCACAATCTTTTGTTGAAGTTTCAAAGAGTTTTGGTGAGTCTGGATCCATGGGGAATCAGTACAGACACAGTGATGATGATACAGGACTAGTCAAACAGCTGGATGATAGTTCTGCAAGACCAATAGTACAAAATCCCATGGAAACAGCTTTAGACAGAAATATGAAAACTGCAG
>CM060316.1:7616363-7633863 GCA_030674155.1 Stramonita haemastoma | reverse complement strand
TGTTTTATTTATTTTTATTTTATTCTTTTGTTTTGAGGATAATGTACTTTTTTTTTACGTCCAGTCCCCGAGTGTATGCAGTTTTGCCAATTTTGTCATCTTTTCCCACCAGCACACAAAGGTGTACTCTTTCGAAAAGCGGAACGGGGTTTAATATGTGCACAAGATGTTCTGCATGTGTTTGCACATGGGGCCTCAGTTTATAATCTCGTCCAAAGGACTTTTTGGGAGAGTGGAGTCGGCACTGATCTTAACTTAAGAGTAAAATCCTCTTGATCAAGATTTGAACACCGGTCAGCAGATTACGAGTGCATCACTCTAACCACCAGGCTGTCCCTATGTGTGTACACCAAATGTCCCCCAACACACAGTGATGATGATGATACTGTTATTAGTAACAGTATGGGTACTAGTAGCTGTGACAGTAAACTAGTATTTGTACTTTTGTTAATTAATGTTATTGCTGTTGTTGTTAGTATATCTAAAAAAAAATTCATCTGTGTGCTTTTTGGTAAATTTTCAGAAAGAGGACAATTCATCAAGACATCCACAACCAGCTCCATAGACATTTCGCTTCAAGCTAAAACTAAAAGTGGGATTACAAACGCCAGCGTTTCTGGTAAATATCAGCTCAGTATTTTCCAGTTTATTTTGTATGGCTAAAATGTTGAACAGTGATGCCATTGTTATACCCTCTAGACCTCAATTTTAATTTCTGCAGAGCCATAGAAACTTTTCTTTGAAATGACGAACATTAATTTTGATTGTTTGCTCTTTGATGCTTTAGAAAAGAGCCTGTGGACAGGGCATGATATGCCATTGTGAGTTATTGTGTGGTTAGGGTTTTTTCATAACATCTCTTTGTCATGCGATGCTCAGTTTATTGGTGTACAGTTTTTTGAATTATCATTTTTAGTTTTATCCCCAGAGTCTGAATGTGGCTACCTTCATTGTGGGCAAAAATGCAAAATCTCACTGTAGGTAAACCTTGTAGTCTTAGCAAGGATTGTATTAAAAAAAAAAAAAGAAAAAAAAGAGTTTGAACACTTCTTATATTCACATCATGAATTTCTTTTTTGTTCTTTATCCCTCATAAAATGCCTAAAATTCTCTCAAGATAATTTATTTTACTGATTTTTGATGATTTGATAATAACAAACAGCACAGTTTGAATATCTAGGGTGTATCACATATTGTGCTTGTTTGCAGCTGTTTATTTGATTTTGTTGTTGTTGTTGGTCTTTATTTGCTGTGTATTTAACACAGAATCCAGGGTGGCAGGGGTGAGAGGCGAAGCAGAGGGCGTGATAAGCGGAGGGGAGCCCCACAAGAAAGTGCTGCAGGCCCCGAAAGGAACTATCATCCTCTACACCGCTGTCATCGTCATCTTGATCGCCTGCTTCGTTCTCTTCTCTGTCTGGAAAAATGCTTTTCCCGTAAGGTTTTAGCATGATGTAGCATGAAGATGAAGAAATAGATAGTATATGTAATATGTAGATAAAGAAAGGATAGTATTGTAGCATAGAAAGAAAGAGATAGTTTGTGTGCATGTAGATAAAGAAAGAGATAGTATTTGTAGCATGAAGATTAAGAAACAGATCGAGTATGTAGCATGTAGATAAAGAAAGAGGTAGTATTGTAGCATATAAAGAAAGGATGGTTTGTGTAGCATGTAGATAAAGAAAGAGATAGTATATGTAGCATATAGATAAAGAAAGAGATAGTATATGTAGCATGTAGATAAAGAGATGGTATATGTAGCATGTAGATAAAGAAAGAGATAGTACATGTAGCATGTTGATAAAGAAAGAGATAGTATATGTAGTATGTAGATAAAAAGATAGTATATGTAGCATGTAGATAAAGAAAGAAAAAAAGAGATGAATATATACATATACAGTGTGTGATGGATATTTTAGAAACTACACTAATTGTGGAATCTTTAGAGAGAGAGTGATATACATATAGATACAGTGTGTGATGGATCATTTTAGAAACTCCACTTATTATGGGATCTTTAGAGAGAGAGTGAGAGGAAGTGTGTGTGTGTGTGTGTGTGTGTGTGTGTGTGTGTGTTGTGTGTGTGTGTGTGTGTGTGTGTTTGTGTGTGTGTGGTGTGTGTGTGTGTGTGGTGTGTTGTGGTTGTGTCTATATTTGTATGCTGAAGTGTGCTGCCTCTGTGTATAAGTGCATGCATATTTTTGTGTGTTCATTGTGTGTGTTCATGTGTGTGTGTGTTCATGTGTGTGCTTGTGTGTGTGTGTGTGTGTGTGTGTGTGTGTGTGTGTGTGTGTGTGTGTGGTGTGTGTGTGTGTGTGCATGTCTGTGCATGCATGCATGCATGTGTGTGTGAGCATCTCTGCTATATTCCTTTGCCTCTGCATATGCTTGATACGAGTAGTTTATGAAATTAGAATTCATTGACTTGCCATATAAAATCCTAAGCCATCATCTTTGAAAGTCAGCACTAACAACTGTTACATATATAGTTTCATATGTTTCGGAATCTCCAAAATAGTGTTCTGAACTGTGTCCCCAGGCTGGCAGACCCACGCATCTCCCCACCCATGTTCGAAGCGGAGAGGAAGGGAAGCGACTGCTGGACCACCCATTTGTGTAAAGAACCGTGACTGTGGGTTCAGTTCTGTGTGACTGGAAGATGCTGATAAGTGTTTGAACTTGTTGTAGTCATCATGTGACTTGGTGAAGTCATCACTGTGACTTGGTGAAAGTCATCACTATGACTTGGTGAAAGTCATCACTGTGACTTGGTGTAAGTCATCGCTGTGACTTGGTGAAAGTCATCGTTGTGACTTGGTGAAAGTCATCACTGTGACTTGGTGAAAGTCATCGCTGTGACTTGGTGAAAGTCATCGCTGTGACTTGGTGAAAGTCATTGCTGTGACTTGGTGCAAGTCATCACTGTGACTTGGTGAAAGTCATCCTGATCATGTGTCTGATTCAGCCTCTGGTCTCGTCATTTGATTAATGCAAACAGCTGTTTGCATTAGCAATTTAATTGGTGTAAAGGGGATTATTAACTGCATCAATGTTACTGCATTCTATATGATTGGGGGAAGCAGCTGTTGCTTATTTGTTCTTTTAAACAAACATAGCTTTCCATCATAGAGGTTTAGAAGTTATGTAATCATGTTTGTCCATTTTATCTCTGCTGATGAATCGGGATGCATGGGTAATCATTCCTTAAAAACAAATGGAATGTGTTAAAATTGAAATGAAACCTGAAAAAAGTGTTTGATATTGGAAAAAGAAAGCAGTATTATCACCATTTCTTGGGTCTTGAAGCAGCGCGACTGAATGAAGGAAGTCATTCCAGCCATGTTGATCTGCTTTCTCCATTGTTCTCTTCATGACTGGTAGGAACATCAGGGTGGAAAGGCTAAACAGTCAGGTTCTTTTCAATGTTTTTTTCAATTTATTTAAAAAACAACTTAAACTGTAATCTGTTTATGTTTTTATCATGACCATTCACTTGCTCCTTCCAATTGACATGTCTAGTCTCCAAGTTTGATCTTAAGGTAAATGTAAAAGGGGTTGTTCCTGGCAAAATTCTGTAGAAAAAAGCCACTCTGATAGGGAAAAAAATGCAAATACAGTTGCAGACAGGAAAGAGAAAAAAAAAAAAAGGGTGGCGCCGCACTTGTGGTGATGCACTCTCCTTGGCGAGGGCAGCCCAAATTTCACGCAGAGAAATCTGCTGTGAAATAAAGTTGTATAAAATAAAATAAAAATAAAAATAAAATAAGATAAAAGGTAAAGGTGTTTCCGTAATCTATGTGGTCTTTGATTGTATTTGGGATGTAAATGTGATCTAACATGCTTAGTATTTATGCAAAGAGATGAGGTTAGCTTCAAAATGTCATTGTTACATTTGCATGGGCAGGATGGACAGCTTGGTTTGAGTTTGTCCCTATGCTGATAACAGTGCCTTAGAGATTCTACTGAGACAAGTGGACAGTTGTCACCTCGTCTGACACAAGGTGAATCGTCAGTCTGTCATTGTTGTTGAGACTCTCTGATTGCTCTTGACTGGAATCATGTTTGCCAAATTTTGTTGTCATTCTCGTCCTGCCATCATGTCCAGGTGAAGGTTTATGCAGTATGTAGTGGGGAACTGGTGATGACCTGACCTATGATGGTTGTCCTGATGTTTGTTGTTTTTGTTGTTTTATCCCACCTGGGAATCACTGTGAGACTATATACAGACATACACACTGGATGAGAAGTTTGTATTGTATGACTATTTCCAAATACCTTGCCACACATGTGTAGTCATCCATACTCCAGCTTCAGAGGATTTTTTTCTCCTTTATAGAAGAGGATGAGTTGTCATGCTAAGAGCTTCATGGCTGAAGACAATCTCAGATGCATCCTTTTAAAGCAGAGCAACATTTTGAAGTTGGCTTTGACATGACCTACATCAACAACTAAGGACTCTGGTGGCGTGGGCCAAGCCATGGAGTCTGGCACTAAATACCTGTAATCTACCCTGCAAGAGAAAACTCAGAATGTTTGAAGTGAAGTGATTTGGCCAAAAAAGAAGCTTTGGTTCATTTGGACTCTGTGGAGTAAGTGTTGAAAAATCATTGCAAAATGAAGACGTCCAGAAACGTTCAGCTTGACCGTGTGACGATTCCGTGAAAGTTTGTCAGCAAGAATCCTGGGCAAAGCTGTTACTAATGACAAATGGACTGTGGCAAGCCAGTGTGTAACACCAGTATGTGTCAGTGTGTTGCTAAAATGCAGTACTGACGGAATCCTATAGTATTGAAATGGCTCCAGATATAATAGCATAAGCCACCTTATTTGTGATATTGAGATTGAAGTGAGATTTTTCCCCTCCTCTTCTGCCCTGTCCTAAAGAATTGAGATTTGGGGCCAGTATCTGTCTCAGTAGGTCTGTAGTCAATCTGTGTGTGTGTGTGTGTGTGTGTGTGTGTGTGTGTGTGTGTGTGTGTGTGTGTGTGTGTGTGTTGGTTGTGTTTTACTTTTCATCTATTTATGTGATTTATCTATTTGCGCATTTATCTTTTTCACAATATTTTCATTCCTAAAAATGTGGGTTTTTTTCTAATAGAACATACATTGCATGATTATCAAGGGCTATACTTCAAAATTCATTTATTCATACATTTTCATGATCTATTCATTCCTTCTTTTCTTGTGTATTATGAATTTATTGCTATGCTTTGAATTTGTCTGACATTTATTCTTGTTATGAAGAGCAAAACATAACGACAGGGAAATGTATGGCATGGTACACATTACAACAGGGATGTGTATTGGTATGTGCATATAATCATATACATGGTAACTTTTGTGTGGAGCAACTTTAGGCTTTCTTTTGGTGAAAAAAGCAGGGTATGCTTTCTGAAATGAACAAAACTTCTTCTTCCTTTTTTTCTTCTTTTTTTAAAATCAAACATGTAAATGCTTTTATCTTTTTTTTAATCAGGAATGTCATGGTATAACTTTTATTTAATTATCAAATTTTTATTTAAAACATTTTAAAAAAATTCTAGTTTTTTTTAGCAAGTGTATATATGAACAGCAGATGTGTTTACTGTATGGGTAGTGTAGATATAGGGCTATTAATAGATTAAAGCTATGCAAGTGAGACTGATATATATGTGAATACTCTTCATGTAATCTTGCAGTTTTATTATTTGTCTGTTTTTGTTAATTTCTTAAAGTTTGTTTTGATTTTTTTTCATTTTTTGATTATTTCTTTTTGTTTTTGTTTGTCAGACTTCATGTTTTATTCTCAGTCTTCCATGTATGAAACATGTCAAAATGCAGAATTCTAGTCCCCTCAGTATGTACTCTGCAACTCTGTCTTTGTGCTTTTCATAGCTTGCCTCTGGTGCTGTCAGGTTTAGTGGTTGTTTTGTGTGCATGCGTGCATGAGTGCGTGCATGAGTGCATGCATGAGTGCCTGTGTGCATGAGAAGGAGAGAGAGAGAGAGAGAGAGAGAGAGAGAGAGAGAGAGAGAGAGAGAGAGAGAGAGAGAGAGAGAGAGTTAGCTTATGTATGTCAGTTAATTTATGCATTTGAATGTCTGTGTTGATGTGTGCATATAACTGAGACCACTCATCATATGATGTGTTCTATAGCATATCAAACCATTCACTCTTCTTCTGTTTGTAATTGTTTTGGTGCACTTGCAGATCTAACTCAACAATATACTAATATTGAAAATGCATACTGTTCTCACATACTCAATGAAAAAGAACTTTTCTCAATGTTTACAGAAAAAAAATGGAGTAGTTATTACCTGCATAAGAAGGGAATAATACACACAGAAATTGTTTGTAGATTAAATTAGCACCATGTATTTATCAGTGTAGAAGCCAACTGGGAGGAACAAAGATCATTTGAATATATTTATGCACTTTTTCATGTGGGAAAAAGAGTAATCATTTAGTTTATTTAATTATATTTGTTGGTATTAAACTTTCCAAATCTGGCGTCCAAGAGCTTGAAGCTTAGTAGCAAAGCATGAAGCCTTTGTACTAGTATGTCATTACTGCTGATTTCATCTTCAGGATAAAGAAATAATGGGAATAAATTATTGGAATTTGTATAGCACTGAATCTTGATAAATCAAACAAATCAAAGCACTTGTGTTCAATTAAATTAATGCACACACACACACACACACACACACACACACACACACACACACACACACACACACACAACACACACACACGCCGCACTGAGGCAATGCGATGGAGATGTAGATGTCTATGGAAAGCAGGAACAGATAACAGTTTTACTATAGGGAAGGGTCACAGGTCAGAAATAAGTGTGTCTTGAGTCTGGATTTGAAAGTATAAAAGGTAATTAAGACTTAGCGGGGCTGTGTTCTGAATTGTTCAGGCAGTGTGTCTGGGCAAGTTGAACTTTCTAAAACTCTCCCCCCCCCCCCCCCTCACCAGGTGGGATATCTTCCTGGGTATGTTTTTGTTAACCACAGCACTGGTCATAGCAGGCCTACTTTTACATGAAAGGTTGATGGGATTTTGATGTTGGTGCAAGCAAAGTGTTTTTATCATTGCACAGAGGAACATCATGTTTATCTGAAGGAATTGAGGAAGTAAAGTCAGTACTTTGCATGAACTCTTAAGGTAAAAAATCTCCTTTAACCACACCTAGTACAGACTCAAACCCATGGCTTGAGTTTCTGTGACATGCAGAAGTAAGATGCTCAACTACTTAGCTGCCACCTCCTACTTGGGGTATTGGCTGGCAAAATGTGTGTAGGAGATGATAGCTGGTCAGAATGATCGACCACAAAGCCCTGCTGGCAAGTTTTTTCTGAGAGAACATTTTTTTGTTGGCATTTTCATGCCCCAAAACAGAGTATAGTTTGGTGGGGAAAAAAACGGTTACATTGCAAAAATTCGACCATCGTAAACCTCAAGAGCTTTAGCCGAGGAATAAAGGAAATAGCTTCCTTTTGAGATGTGTGTAGATTGAACTGTATGTGCGCCCACATTCAGTTAATATGTACATGTATACTGGTACTGCTCTTCATGTGAAATACCACAGACAAGCTTGGTCAGCTTCTCAAGAAAGAGAGAAACAGACAGACTGACAGACAGACAGATAGACATGCATGCGCGTACACAGGCAGGCAGACAGTACAGCACAGTACAGAACAGAACAGAACAGTACAGTACAATACAGTCTTAAGACATTGGCATCTTAAAACCTTGTCTCCTCTCTATCCTCCCCCCCCACCACCCCCTCAAAAAAGAAGAGATTTTGCTGAATTTTAACTGTGATATGACATACAGAGTTCCTGTTTTCTTTATGTATACATTGCTGTTACCATCATAGTTTTTTTATATATCATTTGCTGCAAGTAGCCGCCGCTGTAGTCTAGTGGTTAGGCGTTGGACTCGTAATCTAAAGGTTGCAGGTTCAATCCCAGCTTTCGGCTATGGCGTTTGCCCTTGGAAAAGGCACTTTACGGCTATTTTCTCACCCCACCCAGTGTAAAAGGGGTACCAACCTTGTGTTGGGGGTTAATCCTGCGATAGACTGGCGTCCTATCCAGGGGGAGTCTATGACTCTCAGTCGCTTAGTTAACGCCACAGAAACCGGGATAAGCACCGGCCTGATGAGCCTTAGGCTCGGACAGACTTTTTAACTTTTATTTGCTGCAAGTGGAAAATCAAGACCAAAGTCAAGAATAAAGTATTTATCATGATAATGTGTAGCAGCATGCTTTCAAGCAAAATAGTTTAACCTTTTAATCAAATTTTGTGACAGGGTTTTTGTGTGTGACAGGGTTTATGTATTACTTTTAAAACTTCTGAATTGTGAAAGTCTGTTTTTAATTAAGTCATTAAAAATTCAAAATAATTACTCAAGTTTTGACATTTTAATTTTGAGAATAAAAAAATAAATGTTAGCACTGAAACTTGTCACTAAAAGCTGACTCTCTTTAAAAAAAAAGATTGTGCTTGAAAAAGAGCAAACAAACAAACAAACAAAAAAAACCACAAAAGAAAACCAAACAAAAATAAAATTAAATGCAGAATCAAAACACACCAAACTAAACCAAACCCAACCAACCCAATACAAAATAAACAGCACTAAAAAAAATCATGGTCAAAATATTGTGAGCAAAAAGAAAAAAAAAAGTGCAGCAACATTGTATGTTCTGAAAAGCGATATATATCATTATTTTTTTTTATATTATCATTATTATGCTTTTCACTGAGGGAGATATAAACGTTAGAAGGGTTCCTTTATGTTTGTTGTTATTCTGATCTATTTTGTGTTGTGACTTGTGTTTTATTTTGCGGCTGTTTGTTTGGATTTGATTTGATATACTATTTTGAAGAAATGTAGTTGAGTTGAAAAGTTAACTGTTTTTTTTATGAAGTTTTTTTTCTTCTTGTTTTTGCTTGTTTGGTTGGTTGGTTGGTTTAATTTTTTTAAAAGTCTTATTGTTGTTGATGATGGTTTAAAAAAAGAGTCTTTTATGTTGATGTGATTGTGAGTGAGTGAGGTGTTGTGTGTGTGTGTGTGTGTGTGTGTGTGTGTGTGTGTGTGTGTGTGTGTGTGTGTGTGTGTGTGGGGGTTGTAAATTTGAAAAAAAAATTGACAAGTTCTAAAATTGGCCTTATGAAAAAAATTTGTAAGAACTCTACGCAAGTCATTTTATAAGAACTCCACGCAAGTCATTCTATGTTACCTTTGTATCATCATCTCTTATATATGGGAAATGTTCATTATGCTGATGTGTTATCTGTTATTACAGTAAATGTCATCTCATGATACAGCATTAGTGTATACATGTTAATCATGAGATGATATGTTCGATCAATGAAAAGGTGTTTATATAATTATTCTTGCTCATGTTTATTTGTGGAAGACTTTTGATGTCAACTGGTGTTCAGATATGTGTCTTGCAATTGCTGGCAAATATGTTTAAATGTATATTTTTAGACTATCATGTGCTTTCAGAGTCCATCCGTGATCAATTGCAGAAAAAATAAACTCTATTTAAAGCAGACAGTGTCTTGATGTTATATTGTAATATATTTTTATCTGTATGAATCGCTAGTAGGGACTTGTCAGTATAAATAGCATCCCCACTTTCTGCAAATTCTGTGCTATGAATTCTTTCTCTTTTTTTTATATTGCTTTATTTCTGCCTCATCCCTTTTCTTCCTTTTACTGCCTCTTTGTCTATTTTCTGCATTTTTGGTCTATTCTCCTGCCTTTTTTTCCAGAAAGATTTAAAAGATAATAATTCTCTCCTATGGCAGTGTGTGATGTGCTGGGCCAGACTGCCTTGTTACCGGCAGCACAATGCATTTTTGTTCATATGACAGACAATGATAGTTGCTGTCTGAGCGTTCCACAAAGAAGAACAATGTGTATGACCAGAGGACAGGATAGCCAAGTGGTTAGAGCGTTGAGCTCATGATCTGATGGCCTGGGGTGGAGGAGGAACCCATTGGAGGGGATTTTTCCTCTGGGGTTAATATCAGTACAGACTCCACTCCACTCCCCTGAATTGGAAAGTCTTTCAGATGAGACTATAAAAGGAGGTCCCATAAGCATATGCATGTGCACATGTTAAAACTTGTTCTACATATTGGAAGAGTAGGCCATTGTGTGTTAGAATGGAGCGACAACATTTTAAACATGCATGCATAGTGAAAGTTTAGACATTATTTGTTTATTTATTTTTTATTCTCATGTGCTTTTTTTTTTTTACATCAAGTCTCCGTATATGTGCAGTTTTGTAAATCCCTGAAGTTGGAATATGGTGGGCAAAAATGGTTGCATAAGCAAAATTTCAATATTGGTGAACCTAGGAGCTGTAACCGAGAAACAAAAACAAACAAACAAAAAATAAATAAAAATGTACCACATATGACAGATGTGGGCCACATGCACACAAAGAAAGAAAACAAAAGAAGTATGGAGCTAGCTTTTTTCTTTTAAGATCCAAACACATGGTGCATCATTATATTTTGTGTTATTTATAGCCCTACTAATCACGATAAAAGCGGCAACAGGGGCGTGACCTGGTTTAATTTCAGTGGCTCAAATAACATTCACTTCCAAATTTAAAGCCGAAACCCAATTCCTACAAATATCCACCACCATCGACCTGAAAAAAAACAACAAAAAACCCAGCCTAAGTAAAATGGTGCAATATCTAAACTATTTTAGTCTCTAGGGCTGCTGAAATCACACTGTGTTGATGACCTGTCATTCTGCCTAATTTTTCATCCACTGGTTAAAAAAAAACACGCAAAAAAGATAACATATTTTAAAGTAAAAATAAATATCCATAAAAAATACTACATAGGTAAATGACACTATGCAGAATGGACATTCTGCATCCATCTTACATGTGTGCGCATCACTACCAGACCTGGTCGCCAGAACAAAACATTACAGGCAACATTTCGTCTAATCAACAACAACAAAATTTGAAAGACATGCTTGAAGAAAAGGCAGGTGACTGGACTGCAAAAACAAAAAGAGTGATAGAAAAGAGGAAATTTGTAGTAAAAGGGGGGGGGGGGGGTATTTCAAATTCAAATACTTTATTATCTCAAAGACAGAACATTCTAGTGGGTTACAAGCCATACATAAAAAACCCAAACATGTTAAAATAATATCACGGATATAGGCTATATAGCACAAAACGGGTTCATCAGCATGCACCCATTTATACTATTTATGCTATTTATACTAAAAGAGCCCCCCTCCCTCCCCTAGGCATCCATATGAGGGACACATAGTGCTTAAAGCTGAAGCATACATGACACAACACACTGATATTCATGTCAAATGAGACTACAGACCAATGTCCTGTACTTCTTTTTTTAATATTTTAAATAAATGTTATTCTTTTATATCGAGGATAATGGAATAAACACTCTTGTGCTTTTTAACGTCCAGTCCCCGTGTGTATGCAGTTATGTAAATGTCATCTGTTCCCACCAGCACACGATGGCCTACTCTTAGGAAAAGCGGAACAGGATTTAACGTGTGCGCAAGATGTTCTGCGTGCGTTCACACACGGGGCCTCGGTTTATAGTCTCATCCGAAGGACTGTATCAAACAGCAAGAAAGAGCAGAATTTCCAGGTGGGGATGCTGTTTCTACTGACAGGCTCCGGGCATCCCAAGAGGGAGAGTGGTTCTACATGGCAAAGTGAGACAGAAGAACCAAGCTTAAGACATGCTCACAAACTTTATTGAACATTTTGTCAGTTCTGACCCACAGAAGGCGAATCAACTCAGTAGCAATTGGGAGAAGACCTTCAGATAAAGACACGCGTACACACGATGTCGCTGAATCCCCAGTACAGTCTAACGCCATGTGAGTCATCCAGAACATGCACTCTTGTCTTACACATCCCAACTTGGAATTGCTACGAGACTGTAAACACATAGTGGAAGGTAAGTTTGAGTGTGAGTGTGACTGTTTTCAAGTACCCCGCAATATAGGCAGCCATACTCCAACTTCAGGGCATTTTTTTGTTAAAAGAGAGTACGAGTTGTTATGCTAAGAGCATGTCATGGCTAAAGGCAATCTCAATGCATAAAAGAACAATACATTATGATTTAGGCTTTTGCAGTTTTCAATGACCTACAAAGTTTTTGGCCTGGGCTAAAGCACACGATATGTAAATGCATAGCAAAATAACAAGATAAGATCTTCAACCGTAAATAATGCAATGGTAAAATACATCGTAAAATGACTTAAGAAATGGACACTGACTAAATGCACACAGGCTTCAGCATCACTGAACACGTTCATTCAATCCAAATCTAGAGTGGTATGGACTCTTATGTCTTCCCATCAACCAAGACAACATACAGGCCTACCGCTTAAATACATGCATAATATCAATACATAGTACAAGAAAGAACACTTTTACCTACATTCATGCACACGTAGGAACATAATAAAACGACCACCAAAAACAAAACAAAAAAACAACAACCCAGCCCAACAAAAAGAAATACCCCCCCCCAAAAAAAAAAAAAAAAGAAAAAGATCGGCTTTAGCTAAAAACAAGCATCTTAATATATGTATGAATACAAAATGACAGGAAAGGACATTCACTTAAATACACCCATACTTAAAAATATATTGTATATTCACAAGAAAAGACCATTAAAGCATAACAATACAGTATAATACCATACAACTTCCAATAAATAATAAGACATCATACGATGTAATTCGCAACTCAAAACAATATACAATAAATACAGCAGGCAATACAATCAAAACAATACAGTACAATGGAATACAAAACATAATCACAACGCACAATACAAAACGTAACACAACACAAAACATTACAACACAACACAACATAATGACAAGGACATAACCTCAGCTAAAAAAAAAAAGCAATTTATTTCACCCTTTTAGGTATAGAGGATTACAAACGGTTTCAGCAATGCACCCCAAAAATAATATCAACAGGCTAATAACATTAACTGAAAACCAAGAGTTCAGCATGGAAGGAAAACACAATGGTAAAATGATAAACGAACAATAAAAAAAAACAATCAAAGTCACTGAAAGAAAACAGCAACAACCCAACATCAATTTTATTTAAATACAACAAACAAACATACAGACTCCACAATCAAAGAGCCCTTTCAGTCCATCATCACTCCTTATCCACTATAGCATGGGTCATCTCGGCATTGGCTGTAGTGTAGGTGTTGCCATTGGGGGTGGTGGTGGTGGTGGTTCCACCAGAAGCAGAGGGTGGTTGTGCCGTGGAGGGGGTGGTGAAGGTGGTCACCGTGGATTTGGGGGACAGGCGGGGTTCGGATCTAGGCTTGGAGCGGTGAAGAGGCTGCGTCTTTCCCGTTTGCTGATGATCTGTAGGAGAACAGGATTACATGAAGGCGAGGGGTGTTTTATGAAGGAATGAATTAATTTATAGATGGATGAATGGGTATGCAGATGGATTGATAACTGGATGTATGAATCAATGAGTAATTCAAGAAATCAATGAATGACTTGATGGATGGATGGATGGATGAATGAATAGGTAAAAAAAAAAGGAATGAATAAATTTTGATGAATGAGGGAATTAATTTTCATAAATGAAAAAAAAAAGCATTAATGAACGAATATATGAGTGAATACCCCCACACTTGTTTTTTGTTCCTCGGCTAGGGCTCTGCGGTGCACCAGTGGTGAGAGTTTTTGCGTATGTCTATGTGACCTTTTTTAACCACCATTAAAGAAGCCTGCCGTATTTCGACTTCGGGGATGATGTCTAAACACCACATCTAATCAGTGCGCCTTCTGTTTAAAAACAAAGAATGTCACCTGTTCTTACCGGCTTAAAAAGCCTACTCTTTCGCAAGACAGAACGGGTGTTTAAGTGTGACACGGCACAACATTAGCCTACATGTTTGTCCGTCGTGTTCGATGATGACCTCCAAAACATTAGAGAAGGCAGCTGCTGTCTCGGAAATTGGGCAGAAATTTGATTATAGTGGATATGCCTTGCCCACAGACACCCCCCCACTCTCTCGGCCAAGAGGGCACACGGACAGTTAGTGTTGGAGATGTTCTCCAAATGCCAACTAGCTCCCAGGGCTGCAGCACATAAGGACTGTGCAAGTCAGAGAGTCAAAGTCGATCACTAATGACGAATCTGTAAAGTGGAATTCCATGAGTGGTAAAGCCACTGATCATACAACCTCTCACTTTGCTGTTGCCCCCAGTGTCAATGGTTTAATGATAAAGAACTGTGATAAAGCTCAGGCATTGAAAGCACAACATAGCATAGTACAACACAGACAGACAGACAAACAGACAGACAGACAGACACACACACACACACACACACACACAAGTACACACACACACACACACACACACACACGTACACACACACACACACACACACACACACACACACACACACACACACACACACACACACCACTCACACACACACTAAAGAGCAAACAGTGCAACACTACAAAGGGAACATGACACCTATCACCACACCACACCACACCACACCACACTACACTACCGGAGAGGTTGTTGAGCCACATGTAGTAGTCGATGTAGTCGATGAACTTGACTCCCCTGTGGTGACCCACACTGGCCTTGTCCTGGAAGCTGCCCCAGTTCATGTAGTGGTTAGGGCTGCCTCCCTCTCTCTCCCCCTCCTGCTGATGATGATGATGGGGAGGAGGAACAGGGTGGAGGGTTTCTGTCTTGCGCATCCTGCGTTCACATTTTGTCATCTTTCACTACCAGTTTGTGAGTCCAGATACAGTAAGGTTGAATCAGGGTTTAAGAGAACTAGATTGTAAAAGAGAAATTCTGGTTGGTGCAACACTAGTGAAGATAGTAAGACGATACACTTTTTACATACATACATACATACATACATACATACATACATACATACATACATACATACATACATACATACATACATACATACATACATACATACATGCCTACATGCCTACATGCCTACATGCCTACCTACCTACCTACCTACCTACCTACCTACCTACCTACCTACCTACCTACCTACCTACCTACCTACCTACCTACATACATACATACATACATACATACATACATACATACATAAATACAATTTATAAAACTGCATACACACGGGGGCTGGATGTAAAAAAAAAAAAGCACATGAGTGCTTACTCCATTATCCACGCAATAAAAGTAATAAATAAAAAAACACACTAATCACAAGACACAAACGTCAGTTTTTTCTTATGCTGCTTCTCTGTGGCGTTCCTGTCCTGCTGTTTCCGTGCTGCTTATTTCAATCTCTCCCCCCCCCCCCCCAATTCTACCCAGCTCCGTCATGCTGCAGCCTCAGGGACAGAAGTCCATGGGGAGCCCGTCAATGTCAGGCCGCCACGGAGCCACTAGCCAAAGAAGCCCTGCACTTCTGCTGGGTCACTTTGGTGGTGTTCCGAGCTAACATACGCAGGAAACCACCTACTAAGCCCCCTATTGATGACAGTAATAGCTCAGTCACGGAGCCAGAGTAAGACGCCCTCCCGGGAAGGTGACTAAAACAACGTCCCTCCAACGATCTTCCCCCGCAAACCACCGATCCCAAAGGCTTTGACACACATTCATCACAGGCACAGAAGTGTTTGGGGCGAGACCAAACCAGAGGTCATCATGAGACCGCCGATTCAGAGACAATTTTCTTTTATTGCACACAACTTCTCTTCTGTATTCTCTTGTTCTTTTTTCTCCTTCTCTTCTCCGGCTTCTTATTCCCCTTCTTTCACTAAATCGGTGTTTGGAGGTGCAAGTTGGCTAGAAGAGACAAGGCAACGACCTTCTTACCACTGCAGAGAGCAATTCTCGCACACTGATTTTTTTTCTGTAATAAAGAAAAGAGGGTTGATGCTGTTGCTTGTTACAAACGTGATATATGACATAGAGACCTACCTGAGGCAGATGCAGCAAGCCAAAATGATGAGGATGATGATGAGAAAGGCTAGGACACCGCCCACCACCCCTCCAACAACATTCCCCGCATTGCTGGCACTCTGCGACTCTGAAATACGTGTAACGGTTGTCAGCATGACATTTGTGTGTGTGTGTGTGTGTGTTGTGTGTGTGTGTGTGTGTGTGTGTGTGTGTGTGTGTGTGTGTGTGTGTGTGTGTGTGTGTGTGTGTGTGTGTGTGTATGCCCAGTCTTGATTTTGTCAGTGTCTGATGTGCATTGTTTTGTCAGAGAGTAACATGTCTTCCTTTGTCAAAGAGTGGCATGACCGCCTTTGTAAGTACATAGCATATCTTCCTCCCCCCACCCCCCATTCTGCTTCTCTCGTTTGCTTTACATTACACCGTCAGATGTGTATGGGAAAAGTACTGGTATGTCATTTCCAGCTTCTCTCGTGGGCCGTACAACTTGGTTTACAGTTTTTAATTTTTAAAAATCTTTTTATTATTATTTTTTAAGTTATTTTTATTATTTATTTTCTGTTGTTTCTTTGGGGTTTATTTGGTTTGCAGAATTATCTTCGTCAGTCACACCATCTTCCTCAGGTCGCTTTGAAGGATGTGCTCGCATGTCTGGTTTTCTTTACCACACACAGGCACACAGGGGAGAAGGAACGTGTGTGACATTTCTTACTTTGTTGGCCCGTTACAGCCCTTATTTTTGTCAGCATGTTATGTTTTTCATTTTAGAGTCAAATTTTGAAATTTGGTTATTTCTGTCAGAAAAAAGTTCCAGGAGGCGAAACTCGAGTCACGTCAGACCAAAGGCATGGTTCTTACTAAAAAAACAAAAAAAAAGCCTACAATGCTGCCATTGAAAGACATTATTCCCTAGAATTTATTTTCATTTCAGTTTTTTTTCCATTTGAATCTTTGATAAGTCATTTTCAAAATGATTGAGAAGTTGGTACCTGCACTTGCCTTTCCTCACTACTTTTTCCTCAATAGAAAAAGTTCCTTGTCAAAACTATAGCCCCTCACAGGAATACAATATAAACCATAAAAATGTTAATGCCATCATTGCCCATCAAGAATAATTGTTATCATTAAATAAAAAAAACCCACCTGTATTAAAAAAAAGTCACCGATGTGCCAAAAATGACTACTTTCTGAGACAAAATTATCTTTTCGAATGCCTTTAACACTATCCCTTTTTTTTTTTTTAAAAACACTTAAACACTATAATTATTTAGAATAAAAATTTCTTCTCGTCTCTCACAAAACACTCCATATAAGACTACCACAATATTAAATCAGTAAACCATTTACTCTCATTTAAGAAAATTTCGCTCTTTACAAGCAATGATAATTTTTACGTCAAGAAAATTTCGCACTTTTTCAAAGCAAAAATAATAGTATAGTATTGGTAACTCTTTTCTGGGAATCCCTATTGCTCTGTTCCCATACTCACCAGCGCCGATCTCACACCTGCTACCCTCAAAG
>CM060316.1:7608863-7611363 GCA_030674155.1 Stramonita haemastoma | reverse complement strand
TGTTGGTATTGTTGTTGGTGTTGTTGATGATGGTGTTGTTGTTGTTGTATTGTTGTTGTTGTGGTGGTTGTTGTTGGTGGTGGTGTTTTTGTGGATGTTGTTGTTGTGGTTGTTGTTGGTGTTGTTGTTGGTGGTGATGGTGTTGTTGGTGGTGTTGTTGTTGATGGTGGTGTTGTAGTTGTGTTGTTGTGGTTGTTGTTGTTGTTGTTGGTGTTTTTGTTGGTGTTGTTGTTGGTGTTGTTGTTATTGTCGGTAGTGTTGTTGGTGTTTGTGTTGTTGTTGTTGTTGTGTTTGTTTTCCTGTGGACAGAAGTTTTTTTCTCCACATTTCCTTTCAACTGGTAGCCTACTTAATGTGATAAAATCACACGCGTAACATCGGGAGTACTGAAGTGAGAATCTTTGTCTTCCTATTGCTATTATGATGGACATGAATAATTGAACATGCATTACTCTCTCTCTCTCTCTCCTCTCTCTCTCTCTCCTCTCTCTCTCTCTCTCTCTCTCTCTCTCTCTCTCTCTCTCTCTCTCTCTATCTCTCTCTCTCTCTCTGTGCTATGTGGTCAATGTTTTAATGCGTTATCATTCTAGTAAAGACAACTCGAGGAAGAGGTTGCTGCCTCGAAAACTTGGGGAAAAAGATTACCATATGTTTGCATCTGTTTGTTTGTTTCTCTCTCTCTCTCTCTCTCTCTCTCTCTCTCTCTCCTCTCTCTCTCTCTCCTCTCTCTCTCTCTCTCTCCTCTCTCTCTCTCTCTTAATCTAGATCTTATCCTTGATAGGGGCGGGGACTGGATGTAAAAAAAGCACATAGTGCTTATTCATTATCCTCGAAATAAAAGAATTTACCTTGCCCTCTCTCTCTCTCTCTCTCTCTCTCTCTCTCTCCTCTCTCTCTCCTCTCTCTCTCTCTCTCTACTATATATATATATATATATATATATATACACATCAATATCAAACCACTCAACAGATGCACTGGTAGCTGTGGGTGCTGGAGGGGGAGAGGGTGGAGAGGCCTTGGGGGCAGGGAAGACAACTCAGGCTGTTCTCGGAAGGCTGGTAGGTGCCCACCGGGCACGCCTCACACCCGGGCACATCCAGAAACCCACGCTCCCCTGCAGGGCACCGACCTGCACACACAGTTATGATGAATCATACCCAGTGCCCAGTCAGCCGTCTTTCTGTACAGTCCTTCATTTTACCATCTCAGCTATCATGAGTCTCTTACAAAATTAGAGGAAGTTGTTTTTTCGCTTTAACGTCCTTCCACTTTAAGTGATAAGGACGATAAATAAATGTTTTGTATTGATAAAGATGTACATTCTTTATCAGAAAATATAACCTGCAATGCAAGGTACAAAAAAAAATCGAGGAAGTTGTTGTTGCTGAGGTTGTATTAGAGTCCCAGTGGAGCTATCCGATTTAGGGACTGTGGCAGCAAGTCATCCCACTTCGGCGCCTCGGGCCACCCCCAAAATAGCACAATTCTATGAAGAAACTGTGCCAGGCCCGCGCAAGCACAAGAGTGCTGCAGGAGCTTGAGCTCGAATATGATTCGAGGAAGGAGAGTGACAGGGTGGTTAAAAGACTTTCCACTTGCCTAGTAAGTAAACCGTGAAGTTCTGGGTTCGATTCTCAGCCTTGCCGCCCCTTCTTCTCAGTTTGACAAGAAAATCGAACTGAATGTCAAAGATTTTTTTGTTTTTTTTATGAGACTAAGAACCGAAGGAAGAAAAATAGGCAGACCAAGGTAGAGGACAACATCAGCGAATGGACAGGTCTCGAACTGAAAAAAACCCCGAGAAAGGCAGAACAGAAAGAGGAATGGAGGGAACTGGTTGTCAAGCCTTCAGGGGTGCCCCCACAGTCGCCAGACTAAGGGATGTATAGATCAAAGAACTGAAGCCCTGTGTGCATATGCGCGTAGATCTTGCACACACATTAAAAAAAACCTGTTCTGCATTTCGGAAGAGTAGGCCATTGGTGCCGATAGAACGGATGACAATTAAAAAAAAAGTTTTGTTTAGATACTAATCCCGAAGTCTGAATGTGGCTACCTAAATGGTGGTTGGAGGGGGGGGGGGGGGTAAAAAAAGGACAAATACACACAATCTCGCCATCGGTGAACCTTGGAGCTGTAGCTGAAGAATGAAAAAAATTGGCTTGATACATACATACATACATACATACATACATACATACATACATACATACATACATACATACATACATACATACATACATACATACATACATACATACATATGTATACATACATACATACATACATACATGCATGCATATATACATATCTAATAATATATATATATATATATGTGTGTGTGTGTGTGTGTGTGTGTGTGTGTGTGTGTGTGTGTGTGTGTGTGTGTGTGTGTGTGTGTGTGCACGCGCGGGCGCGTGTGTGCATAAGACTATAGCCACATCATGCAAGAAAGGGCCACGTACTTCGTGGCGAAGTGAGTGTGGAGCGTAGGGCG
>CM060316.1:7603863-7606363 GCA_030674155.1 Stramonita haemastoma | reverse complement strand
AACAACAACAACAACAACAACAACAACATCAACAAGACTAGAAGTTAGATGTTTGTCGTCGACTGCGCATGGATACGACATACGCTTCACTTACAATAGGCCTAGTGAATGACATAGAAATATCCGATGTTATAATCAGAATTCTCGGAAGAGGCGGGAACACTGACCGCTCACGTTCCTGCCTACACCACAGAATGACCTAAAGAACGTACAGTGTGTGCTCTAACCAGCTGCGATTCAAACACGTGTTCAAGAGGGACTTAAAAAGTCCTGAACATCGATCAGAACCACTGGAAGCAACAGCTCTCGAACGGTCAGCCTGGAGACAGACTGTGCAGAAAGGTCTCTCCAGGTTCGAAGAGACACTTACTCAGCAGCACGAGGCAAAGAGAATGAGAAGAAAGACTGCAGACCATGCAGACGTCGACAGACCAGTGTCAGACTTCATCTGTTCCCTCTGCCATAGGGACTGTCTGTCATTCCTGTGTCGGACTGGCCAGCCACACCCGACGCTGTACCAGAACTAACACCTAGAGCGCAACGCCATCCCGTTTGGGCCCAAAACTTTCCCCCCATCCATTAGACCATGAGTGTTTTTTTTTCTTTTTTTCCCTTTTTTGGTTTTGTGTGTGTTTTTTTGTTATTATTTTTTTGGACCATGAGTGGTGGTCTGGGCGCTAGTCTTTCGGATGAGACGATAAACCGAGGTCCTGTGTGTTATACATAATTATTTAGCACACGTCAAAGAACCCACAGCAACAAGAGGGTTGTCCCTGGCAAAATTCTGTAGAAACAAGCCACTCTCATAGGGAAACAAGTACAGTTGCAGACAGGAAAAATAAAAATAAATAATGGATAGGCGCTGCTCTTGTGGCGACGTGGTCTCCCCGGGGAGAGCAGCCCTAATTTCACGCATAGAAATCTGCTGTGACATAAAGTGGTATAAAATAGTCTTACGAGACTGCAGGCTGGTAGTAGATAGTAAAAGGGAGCGGTATAGGCTGCACAGTGGTCAGTCAGACTCACCCCAGGATGCTGTCCAGTTGTACCGTGTCCTGCAGGATGTAGCGGTCACCGCTGACCCTCACCGTCAGCATCAGTCTGCCCCCATCACCGTCCGCGTCACTGCCCCCCGCCCCCTCCATCTTCTCCCGAAGTTTCTGAACAGGACATAGTGATAATACAGACATCACCGAGGAGACCTTGACTTTTAAGAAATTGAAGGCTAAGAAGGAGGGTGGCAGGGCGGTTAAGACCTTCAAGTCAAGTCAAGTCAAGTCAAGTCAAGTCAAGTGAAGTAAAAAAGAAAAGAAAACAAAAAAAACTTTGAGGGTTCTGGGTTCGATTCCCAGCTTTGTTCTCCCCCCCTCCACTTTAACGAGAAAATCGAAATGAATGTCAAAGTTCACAAATACACACACACTCCCCCCCCCCCCCCCCCAACACACACACATTGAGAAGTCGCCCACAAGCCACCTACCCGAACCAGAACCGAAAACCCCTCCACATCCTCAGGGGCGCTGCCATAGTACCCGGGGTACCTCCAGTCCAGCTCCAGACCATCGAAGCTGAAGTAGCGCAGGTAGCTGACCACGTTGTCCACGAAGAGGTCCGCGTGGTCAGTGCTGTTCACCACCTGGGAGAAGGCGGAGGACACCTCAGACACCCCGCCCACCCGGAGAGGGGGGTCAGGACCCCCGGCCAGCAGAAGCACCTTGAGGTCCGGGTGGGAGGCCTTGAGGCCCGTCACTTCTTTGTAGTAGTCTGCACAGTAAAAGGTAAAGGTGTCCCATAATCTACGTGGTCGTAGGGGAACGAGGTGTCATGTCAGAGACCTCAGCTTCTCTAGGGGCCAGCATATTGAGGACAGTTCCCATCTCCTCTCCCTCGCTGCTTTACCTTCCCTGACCCTAAAGAGGGCAGGGACCCATTTACAGCTGGGTGAACTGGGGGGCTGTACTGAAGCCAAGGTGCGCAAACGGTCACCAATCTAAGTGGTAACCACGCTCGATGCTGCTTAACTTTGGCTGAGGGGAAAGCGAGTGCTCTGACCGTTGAGCTATCCCGTCCCAGTCTACAGTGAGAATGGAAAAATAAAGTTTGAAACAGTTTCTGGTAGAGGCCCCAATAGCCTAGTGATTAAGACCGTTTAAGGGAACAGTGCAAGGAGGGAGACGAAGAGGCAGACAGAGAAAACACTGGGAAGAATCATGAGAGTGGACTGGCCTTGAGTGGAACGGTTTGCTAGAAGCAGAGGACCGCAGGGAGTGAAGGAAGCTGGTTGCAAAATCTCCAGTTGTGCCCCCAGGGCTACAGGGTAGGTAAAAGTGAAGGTGAAGGTGAAGAAATAAGGTGACAGAATGGTCAAGAAGTTCGCCTCCTATAATCAAGTGAGCTGTGGGGTTCTGGGTTCGATTCCCAGCTTTGTTTTTTTCTTCACAGTTTGAGGGGAAAATCGAACTAATTGCTAAGTTTTATGGGGGGAGACTGTAAACTAGAC
>CM060316.1:7576363-7598863 GCA_030674155.1 Stramonita haemastoma | reverse complement strand
TCTGAACAATTTTTTTTGTTCCACGGCTTAATTTGAGGTTTTTCAATGGTGAGGTGAGACTCTGCGTATGGACCTAAATGCCCACCACGAAGGTAGCCGTATTCCGACTTCAGAAAAATATTCTGATATGATCATATCTTGTAACCCAGAGAACGCTTATATGAGTTATTGGATCTTAAACTGCAAATCTGATCTTTTGCATGTGTCTATAGCGGAAAGGATTGAGGCACTAGCAGGTTGACCTGGGAGTCACCAGACGCCACAGAGATTTGAACTCCCGACTACCCATGGACTGAAGTCGAACGGTCTTAACCACTCGGCAAGAGCGTCCATCAGATCACTTTTCATTCTTACAAAATCATTTTCTTCCAGGCAAAACAGTTGTATCCTTCACACACCTCTCTATTTTGCTCTATGCCCCCTCTTTGATTTATGCTTCGCGCCCTCTCTAGGCCACGGGCGAGTCTGCATAATTATATCAGTTGATCTTCGAGATGGAAAGCATAATCTGCATCAATTCACAAAAAACTCCGGACTTGAAATTGTGACCTAAATCATCTAGGTTGAGTGGTCACACAGTCCTGACTACAATAACCATTATATGACTGGATAAAAAAAGGAAACGAAACACCCTTATCATTCTGTTGTATTAGTACCAGCATCAGAACATAAGACTTACTTCTTTGATGGAGTAAGAACAGTCAGTTCAAGTGCTGGGGGGAAAATCCAATGAAATATACACAAAATCAGCTGTCATTCTAATCGTTTAATGTGCGCAAATTTTTTATACATACATGTTTGATTTAAAAAAAAAGTGAAATGTATATGAATTATCTATTTATCTATCTATCCCTTAATCTGGTGACCGTGGGGGCACCCATGAAGACTTGACAACCAGTTCCCTCCATTACTCTCTGTTCTGCCTTTCTCAAAATCTGGTTGAGTTCTTGGCTTGTCCATTTGCTGATGTTGTCCCCCATCTCTTCCTTGGTCTTCCTCTTTTTCTTCCTCCTTGGACAGTGCCTTGCAGTCTTGTTTTTGCAAGTCCTTTCGATCTTGTGACATGCCCGTACTATTGTACTATTTAAGTTTACGCTTCTTTACGATTGATAGAAAATTTTGTAGGGACCAATGGTTTGCTGGATTCTGGAAATTATGAAATTATTACATTATCGAGATAACATAGCATAGTTGGTGTATGAGTTGTAAATGATGTAGAGAGATGAAAGGAGGATGTGGAGATTGGAGGGGGTAAAGCATGAAGGACTTGGGGGAGAAGAGAGAGAGAGAGAGAGAGAGAGAGAGAGAGGAGACCGTACCAAAAGGTAGCTAATCCCGAACAGCAGACAAACAATACTGACTGACACAGGCGGCAACAGTTCAGCCCAATACTGACAATCCACACCCAACCTCCCTCCTTTAATATTCCAAGACAGAAGAAGGACAGAAACTGTGGACAGAATAGATGGACACTGTATCCCCCCTCCCCCCCCCCCCCCCCCACTCACCGTCCTTTCCCCTACACCCAGGTGAACCAAACAAAAAGAAATAAAGACGTGACATAAAAGTCGTTTTAATCGACACGAAATTCTCACCTCTTGCTGTGCGGTGAGACAGACAGGCGCCCATGCTGAGGAAGTCCTCCTGAGAGGCTGTCAATCAGTGTCCTTTATTCCTCGCCCTCTCTCTGGGACATTAACGTAAAATTGTCTGGGATTACCGTGCGCTTTTGGTTACTATTTCTTGTTTATGTGCAGTCTAACTGTACTTGTCTACCTTGTCCTCTGTGCGTTGAGTTGGTCTATTTTTGTTCTCGGTTACATTTTTCTGGTGGGGTATCTGATGATGCTGAGTTACTATGCACTGCGCTTTTATCCCAGATAGGTTGGAATGAGTTATACAATGCTGTATTTTTTCTTTGTGTTTTATAGGCTTTTTCAATACTTAAGCTCCATGCTTCGGGTATTATGCCGAATGTACTGGGTATTATGTAGGCTTATCTTTTTATTTCGTTCCTGGGTTAGAACTTCGAGTTCATCAATAGGTGAGATTTTGCGTATGTACCGTTTTCGCCACACCATGAAGGTAGCCACATTCCGACTTTCGGGTATGATGTCTAAACACGATAGCAGTGTGCATGTGTTCTTTGAAAGAATGTGTCATCTGTAAAACCCACACGAAATGCATGCTCTCCGGAAGGCGGAACGGGTTCTTAACGTGTGTTAAGATGTTCTGGGTGCGTTTGCACACGGGGCTTCCGTTTACAGTCTCATCCGAACGACTTTTGGGGGAGTGCAGCAGTGTTAATGTTAACTCCAGGGTAAATTTCCTAGAAACGGGCGCTTTTGTGAACCTCAGAACTCTAGCCCAGGAACGAAAAAAAACATCATCAACGTTACAATGTAGTTGTAAAATGAAACTTATTCTTCTCCTTCTTCCCCTCTTGGTTCCCTTATTGGGAAGGATGTGTAACGCTTGGTCTTTTCCTGTGCTTGCAACTCTGCAGATACAAGATTTACAAACTTCATACACACGGCGACTGGATGTAAAAAAGCACACGAGTGCTTATTTCCATTATCCTCGATATAAAAGAATAAATAAAAAAAGATGGCATAAGGTCTGCTGACTGACCCCAGCCAACACAACACGTTCCGACTTCAGAGCAGATCATGGAAAATTCATATTAAAGATGCTAGATGAATCGTGTAAATTTACTTGATAAAAGGCAGAAAAATGGAAGGGAAGGCAGAAAAGAAGCAAAAGAGAAAGGTGATAGGAAGGTGATAAAAATGGCGCAAAAAGGAGTGATGGAGAATGGGACATTTTTAGCATAGAATTCGTAGGCATTCCCACGGCGAAAATGAGATATAATCACCAAGCTCGCATCTCAATGCTACATTTATCAAGGGTAGGTATATATATATTATATATATATATATATATATATATATATATATATATATATATATATATATAGAGAGAGAGAGAGAGAGAGAGAGAGAGAGAGAGAGAGAGAGAGAGAGAGAGAGAGAGACAATGACAATGACAATAGTTTATTGTGATTTAAGCTTTTCAGCCCATTCACAAGGGGACAGTGGGGAAGGGACTGGGCACAACATATATTGAACAATAACAAAAAATATGAACAAAACAAAAAAACAAAAAAAAAAAAGAAAAAAAAAAGGCTGCAGCCCAAAATATCTTCATGGCATGGATTCCACGTCATGGTACAAAGGTGCAAGAAAGTGTTCAGTCAGGTTGGCCACTGGCTCTTGCTATTTTGTTGCACAAAACACGTGCGGAACTGAACTGGTGGAGTACACGTATGGGGTTGTTCCATTACTTACTTCTCTCTCTCTCTCTCTCTCTCTCTCTCTCTCTCTCACACACACACACACACACACACACACACACACTTAGTGACTTACTCCCAAACAGGTATTCAAAGTCACAATTACCCAAGGTAATATTTTACAACACCCATGATCACATTTAGAACATTCAGACTGGCATCAATCCTCTTTTTCATTTTTTTGCGATCTGCCAAAGTCCACAGCTGTAGCCTAGAAAAAATAACGCGTTCTTCCTCAGTCATGTGTTTAATGTTTCTTTTTACAAACCAGAAGAATTCTGGTTCATCAGAGCTATCTGTCCACTTGAACTGAATCACCAAGTCGTCACTTTCACAGATAACAGTGTCAGGGGTACTGTCAGAAACATACACTTTTCTAAACTCCTGGTTTCTACAGGTGTCCCTCAGCCTTCTCTGCAGCGATCTGTCCGTCAGCTCTGCCACATAGTCCCTGAACAGCTGCACACTCCAGCCAATCTCTTCCGCCTTCTGTAGAGCAATGTCGCAACTGTCGTCCTCAGCCGTGTCTGATACACTACACACATCAGCAAGGTCAAGTTCGTGTTGCTGATCGGAGGCCGTGTCTGCTTCTAGCGTGTTGACATCCCGTGACGCAGGGCGGAATTCACGTGCTGAAGACATCACGTGCAGCGGTGTGTTGTCAGAAGACTGGGGCATGTTATCATGTGAGACAGCATGGCTTGTTGGGGGTGTTGGCATAAATAAAGTTGGCAAATTCTCATAGGTAAAAGACTCACTTGCCTCATTATTTTCTTTCCTTATTGCTGTCTGTCTTCTTTCCTCTGTCTGTCTCCTTTCCTCTGTCTGTCTCCTCTCCTCTATCCGTCTCCTGTCTCGATTAAGTTGACTGGGTGGCTTTTTGCGGAAACACTGGCGTGTAGAAGTTTGCTGACCAGCCATGTTGACATTTTCGCTGTCAGTTCTCAGTCGAAGAATGACTGTCGTGTTGCTCCCTTCACCGCAAATTCTCCAGGTCGTCAGGTGACTGTCTTGCAGCAGGGCACCCAGGCTTACTTCCAGTGCTGTTGGCAGTCCAACGACAGGCATGGTGCTGAGTTTATTGGTAATTTTAACCAAAAATTTGCGCAGCAAAGAATTTTCCTGACTATCACCAAGAGAGATCACTCCGGAGCGAGAGAGGGGAGAGAGAGAGAGAGAAGAGAGAGAGAGAGAGAGAGAGAGAGAGAGAGAGGATGGGAAGCAACTCTGCCAGGAGTGTCCAATTCTTGTTGTGTCCCTTGAAACGTGTCACTACAGTTTGCTTGCCCGGAGTAGGTTTGGAAAGGGGGTGGTGTGTGTGTGTGTGTGGGGGGGGGGGGGGGGGGGGGGGATTGTTTGTGGTTAGAGCGTCAGACTCATTATTCTGAGGACGCGGGGTTCGAATCTCTGCTGAGGTGTGGGTTTTAGGAGATGTTTCCCTGGAGTGAACGTGAGCTACGACACCACTTCCCTGACAATCTTTTGGAGGAGACGACATAAACCGAAGTTCCCCGTGCAAACCCACACATTGCATCTTGTGCCCGCATAGAAAACCCAAACAAACAAAAAATCAAACCACACAGGCACACACACACACACACACACACACACACACACACACACACACACACACACACACACATGCGCGCGCGCGCGCATACACACACACAAACTAAACATACACTTTTGTGGGGTGATTGGGGTTTCGGATGTTGAAGGCAGTGACAAACACATGAATATGAAGCGCTCTCTCTCTCTCTCTCTCTCTCTCTCTCTCTCTCTCTCTCTCTCTCTCTCTCTCTCTCTCTCTCTCATTGCAAATGAACAATGCCTTCAAACTATTTTGAATAGTGAAAATGTTTGCCAGATGAGACTTTTGTGTATGTATATATTCTATGCTCTGAAAGCCTGAGAACTTTGTTATGTACAACTGATATAGTCTACTAAAAGTTGAAGTAGTTCACGTTTCCTTGGAAAATCACTCTTGACAATGTCAACATTATTTTTGTTTGTTTACTGTTTTGTTTGCAGTCACAGGCCAGTGGCCTTACAATTAAAATCCCGAGTTTCTGAGTCTCTCTCTCTCTCTCTCTCTCTCTCTCTCTCTCTCTCTCTCTCTCTCTCCCCTCTCTCTCTCTCTCTCTTTCTGTCTTCTGTCTTTGTCTGTCTGTCTGTCTCGCTCTGTGTCTGATTCTCTATCCAACCCCATTCCTATTCCTAACTGACCCAACCCTTCTGCTTATTTAGTATCTGAGTGCATAACTGCAAACCAGAAGGAACAGATTTACTCCGCTCTCTTTACTTTAACGCTTTTAATTTAATGGTGATAGTAATAATAATAATAATAATAATAATTTAAAAAATAAATTAAATAATAAAAAAAATAATAAATAATAATAATAATCTTCAGGCCGAAGGATATATTGCTCAATATACAGTCAAACAAATGAACACCTGAGTGCCTGCTAGTGTTGCTTTATGTCAGAGCGGCACGGCATACATTCACTGTGCGGCAATCTAGCTCTCTTTCATTGAGATCTCTCCTGTTGATTCCGAAATGCTTCAGTGAGTTGATCCACCCCCACCGTCCTCTCCCTTCATAACCCCCCTCCCTCTCTCCCTCCCAAAGCACCGTGGCCAGCGACTCTGGGTAGCTTTTGCGGGCTTGTCTACCCGGCCAGGAAGCTAGCAAGGCTATATGGCACTACTGACACATTCCTCTTCGTAGAGCGTCCGCAGTCCACTAACACGGGTCTATATTTGTACAGCTTGATGTTCCTAACCTGATCAAGTCCATAACTGGTGCAGAATATTAAACTGCGTAAATCTGCCTAGAAACTAATCAGGAAGTCATTTTGACGTGACTGACGCGCGTCTTTTTGCGTGAAAACCTGATGTAAACGTGACAAAAACAAATAAAATTTATTCGAAAAATGTGACATCCTCGAAGTCGGTATGCGGCTACCTCCAATGGTGGGCAAAACAGACACATAAGCAAAATCTTACCGTTTGTGAACCTTGGAACTGTAGTCGAGGATTGAAAAGTAAGATAAACATGACGAAAACTACAAAGTAAGTAACAGTGTTTGAAACAAAATACCCATTTTATAGCTATTTTCTAGCATTTTGTCCTATGACATTAATTTGCATTGTAAAAAGGAACAATTAGAAATTGAATACCTAAAGATTTCATATTAAATTTGCGTGCTTTAAGGTTTTGTACCCGATTTGCAGCGATCTTTTTCATTATTTACCTACCCAATATGCAGGGCCTGGTCAGCTCAGATTTTAACCTTTGATCTAAGAGGCACACCGGGTGTTCAAGTCTCGCCAGTGTCACTTATTGCAAGAGACGTTCTCTTTGGAGTCAGTTCACTTTGCAGACTCCAACACCTTTCTGATCCTTTCGATGAAATCTCAGATATGGCCCTGAGCATTAATTAACACATGCATAAACCATTTTTCATGCACGTAAAGCCTCACCAGTCATAGTGTTACTTTTTCAAAGAGTAGGCCATTGCATGGTGGTGGTAGAAATAGATGACTCATGTTCACTGGCGCTGTGTGTAGAAGTGTAAAAGTGGCGATTTTACTGGATTGAAATTGATTGCATGATTAAAATCTCACCAAGGACGACCCTTACAGTTCTAGATAAGGACCAAAGAAGCAGTATCTGTTAACGACATTTGCTCCGTTAGTGACATCGAGTACAGTCCCTCCTACTGCGCAAAGTACACACACCTTTTACGCTAACCACTGCCACAGGTGTCTGTCAGTCTAAAACCGCAGCCTTGGCATGACTTGAATGAATGCCTTCCCCCCTGCAGCTGACACCAAGAGTGCGTTTTCAGAGCAAGGTAGGCTGTGTGAAGTAAACTCGTGTGGCTTTGCTGTCAATCATGTGAAGGCTCAGGATTAAATGCGTCTGTTATGTTTGTGTAAACGGAGGCTGTTTTGGGAAGAGTTTGAGAACGAGGCTTGATCATTTTTTGACGGGTTGTCGTCTGCTGGATTTTCAGGTGTTGTGTTGACAGTTGCGGTTTGTTCTGTTTTTACTTGCTTTGATTGTTTTCATAACGGACATATGAAAGATGTATGTGTCTGTATTATGTCAAATTCTATTGATCGTATCGTATTGTACCACATTGCAATGCCGGGTTGCCGTCCACAGGATTAAATGATAGTCACAGCAGATTGAACATTTTGTACCTTCCTCTCTCCTCTTTTGTTTTCCTGACACTTTGCGAAATGTTTTGATAAAGTCTTCTTCTTCTTCTTCTTCTTCTTCTTCTTTTTCTTCTTCTTCTTCTTCTTCTTCTTCTTCTTCATCTTCTTCTTCTTCTTCTTCTTCTTTTTCTTCTTTCTTCTTTTCTCTTTTTCCTTTGGTCTTGTCTTGTCTTGTTATTGTCTCTTGTTCTCTTGTTGTTTGTTTTGTATTTTGTTTGTTGTTGTTGTTGTTGTTGTTGTTGTTGTTTCTTTTCTTGTTTTCTTCTTCTTCTTCTTCTTCTTCTTCTTCTTTCTTCTTCATTTTCCATTTAAATCTGTATCTGCTGACATATCTTCATTATTTTACAAGATCGTGGTTATTATGCAAGTCACTGCAGTCAGTCATTCATAAAGATCTATCTCTTGCTTTGCCTGTAAACTCAGTCTGTAGTTTAATTAACATTCTCAGTCTTTCGTGTCAGACCAGAAGCAACACACACACACACACACACACCACACACACACACACACACACACACACACACACACACACACACACACACACACTCACATAAAACACACACACAACAACACACACAAAACACACACACACACACACACACACACACACAACACAAACACAAACACACACACAACCTCCCCCTCAGACAAACACACGCACGCGCACGCGCGTGCGCACGCACACACATACACACGTACGCACGCACGCACACATACACACATACATACCCAAACATTTTACTCGCTTGCTTAAACACACACACACACACACACACACACACACACACACACACACACACACACACACACACACACACAACATACACACACACATCACTCGTTGAAAACTTGCTTTTTTTCCCCCCTCGCCTGTCTGTCTGTCTTTGTCCTAGCATACCTTTCTATACCTGCACATATGTACGCACACTCTCACACACATTGGCACACACCAGTAAAGTAAAGTTTGTGAGAGGAAGGAAGATCTGATGCCGTCAAGAGAGCATTGTCAATGCTGTCAGTGCTGTTTGCTCTTGTGGACCGACTGACAGTATGTGAGGTGACATGTTGTTGACACTGTATGGTCCGTGTTACAGTGTTGATATTGTTTAACTCCATATTGACCTTTGACATCTGATTTCCCCCTTAACTCCACGAGGTGTCGTTTGGGGCACAATAGGGAAACTGTCAGGGAGCGGGATTTTTTAAAAGTTGTTTTTTATGTTATCAGGAAACTGTTAATTTACATAACTGATAAAAACACCCCAGTATAGGCACGTGCTCGTACACGTGCATAAAGACAGACACAGATACACACACACTCACTCAGACACACATACACACACACCTTCTCTCTTTCTCTCTCTCTCTATTTCACACACAAAACACACGCACACACACATGCACACACACGTGCACACACACACACACACACACACACACACGCACACACGACACACCACACACACACACACACACACACACACCACACACAACACACACACACACACACACACACACACACACACACACACACAACGACGCTCAGAAACACTCACACACACAGAGGCACACACAGAACACACACACACACACAACACACACAACACAACAAACACACACACACACACACAAAACACACCACACACACAAACACACAGACACACACACATACATAGACACACACACACACACACACACACACACACACACAACACACACACACACACACACACACACACACACACACACTGGCACGGAGAAGCTGCCAGAATGTTTTTTTCGTATGCCGCTTTTGGAACTGAAAAAACATTTTTGGGCCTTTCGTTGGATCTCTTTCAAAGATTTGATGAAAGATAGGGCTCACAGAAGCACACAATGAGTAAAAAAAAAATGGTGCAGAAGAAAGTAGCTAAAAATAAAATTTGAGTAAAACGTAGTTTCCTGAAGAATAGTATGGTCTATTTTACAACATACTTCCTCTATTCCGGATTTTTTTAGCCCCCCCCCCCCTCCGCCCCCCTTCACAGTCAAGCAACCAAACAAAAACCACAATCACGGAAAAGGCATGCTGGGTTTTACATCTGTTTTCTGCAGTCTTGTTCCGTTATCCTGCTTTGTTCATTCTTTCTTTTCTTCTTCTTCTTTTCTTTTTTAACCAAGGTTTCAAAGATAACAGTTCTCTCCCATGCCCAAGTTGGATACGCTGGGCCTGACTTGTCAGGGGCTTAACAGCAGCGTGATGCATTTTTGATCCCGACAGAAAACAGCAGTTGTTGTCTGATCGTTCGACGGAGAAGAAATCGAAGACGAAGAAGAAGAAGAAGAAGAAGAAGAAGAAGAAGAAGAGAAGAAGAAAGAAGAAGAAGAAGAAGAAGAAAGAAGAAGAAGAAGAAGAAGAAGAAGAAGAAGAGGAATGAGCAGAAGAAGAAGAAGACGGTGACGACGACAACGACGATGACGACGACGACGACGACGACGACGACGAAGAAGAAGAAGAAGAAGAAGAGGAAGAAGAAGAAGAAAAAGAAGAAGAAGAGGAAGAAGAAGAAGAAGAAGAAGAAGAAGAAGAAGAAGAAGAAGAAGAAGAAGAAGACCTGGTGATAGTCATTGTAAACCTCCGAAATTCTCACATGATTTTTTTCCGTGAAAAAAATTAAGCATTTTTATTTCAAAACCAGAATTGACAGTTAAGACAAGGTGTTATCAACTATAGCTGAATTTCTGACGCGAGTCTGATCTGTCCACAGGTCTGTATTGACTTAGTTCAGAAGCCTTACGAGGTAGAAAAGTTAGTTCAGAAGCCTTACGAGGTAGAAAAGGCACGGTCAGGAGTGTTAACAGAACCTGCCTTTTCCGACAGTCTGTTTAGAGAGCTGGCCGGGGTGCTTCCTGATTCTTTTGTTAACCAGCGGGGCCCGGTCCCTGTTGTTGTTCTTTAGGACTGTGTGTTTGAAGACCTGTCAGTGATTGCGATCTCTATGGGTGGAAATGTAATAATATCAGCTACTTTCTGTTCCTTGGGAAGAGTGCTGAGCCACAGATTAGTGTCAGTTTTGTTTTTCTGTCAGATTTTTTTAAAAGGTTTTCTTCTTCTTGTTGGCTGGTTTCGTGTCAAAGGTAGTTTATTCTTTCCAAAATTTCCCGAGGCTTAATTTCTATTTTTGTTGTAATGGTTCTCTGTCTCTGCCTCTGTATGTCTGTTTGTCTGTTTGTCTGTCTGTCTGTCTCTCCGCCTCCCCCCCAATCTCTCTCTGTGCTCCCCCCCCTCTCTCTTGTTCACAACAGAATTGTTATGATTTGGAACAGAGGTGGTTCGTTGTGCATTGTGTCTAAGAAGACTCCCAAAGTTGTATGCAAATACTTGGAGCTGATATGCTTCGTTCTTGTCCAGCCCGTTTAATGTCGGATCAGACTTATGCCACCTTGTCGTAATTTTGTATTTTGAATGTGTTTTTGTTGTTGTTGTTGTTTTTCTTAGACTCCAACAATAGCTCTCGTAACAGTTACTCAGCAATTCAGTTAACTGATTTTGGTAGATTTTGTTGTTGTTAAATGCTTCCATTATGGACAGGCTGTGAAAAATTGATTATCACTGAATTCTGTGTTTAGACAGAAAAATTGATGAAGGCCTAGATTTAGGCCTACTTTTAGTGGACTAATATAAGATCATATCAACCGCGGTGTTTTATTCTCTCTGTGTGTTTGATCAAATGAAAACACAGGCAGAGCATCAGAGAACTGTTATCACAACTATATCACCACAATTTTATACAGCCATAAAACAGCTCCCCACCCCTTGCTCCAAAACTGTGGCGCTGTTGTGTGATTTTAGCTGTGCCTGTTTGTTTTTAAATAGAAATGTTTCGATGCCGAAAGCCTTTCTTTTTTCTCCCTGCTCATCTTACCGCTCCTCTGTGCACAGGTGCACGTAAAAGTGAAATTGGTATAGGCGTGTATGCGTTGAGGACAAAATGCGTTGATTTTGTATTGTGCTGTAACCTCTGTAATGATATGCTTGCCGTTGTTTTACTCTTTGATCTTTAATTCTTTGCTTGTAAATTACCTTATTTTCTCCTTTTTTTGGTTAATAGAGTATTTGAATTTGAATTTGTCGCCGACCCCAAACTGAGCTGACCTACATTATGACCTAAAGGGATGGGTTATCTGCTCTTTTCATGTCAGAATGGTTGGTGAGGAGACAGATAAAATGGTGTGAGAAATACACAGGGCTGTACCCCATATTTGATTTCCTGGTTTATCTTGGTCTTGCTGAAGACAGGCTTCAAACAGGCAGAAGTTAGGCAGACATAAACCCTATTCATACTTGCAAATTGGCCCACGTTTACTTCCAATCCATAATCGTGCTCCAATCCCAAGTGTACCCACACTGGCAAACAGGATGAAGACCCTCGCGGTGTTCAAGAGGAGGAGACATCTTTCGTTAGATCTGACCCGGTTCGTTCACAGCTGAGTACAGTTTCAGCCGGCACAATGGTCCCATACTGGGAAAGTGGAGTTCATTTCACCTAAGCGTGACAAACTGGGGTTACGCCTCGACGGATTCTGAGCATTATATTAGGCATTCTGCCGAAGGAAGCACACTGATGGCATGTCTTATGGTGCTCTTACATCCTCAAAAAGGAATGAACGGATACTTCATCAACAGTTTTCCTTGTCACTAACGTTGCTTAGAACCATCACTAGATTTAATAATGTTGCCTTGCCGCGCTTTAGAGAGCCTCTCTGATTCTTGGAGTTTCCCTTACTCTTAGACAGACAGACAAACAGACAGACGGAGATTATATTCAAATAATATGAATTAAAGTTCCCTAATGGCGGCTACCTTAATGGTGGACAATAATAGTCGCAGACGCAAGAATCTCACCATTGGTGAACTATTCAAGGAACGAAAAAAAGCTGTCTAAAGAAAAGAAGACAGAAACTCCAGGGAGAGCTGGATAGCATTCAGTTTCAGAGAAGTCAGGTGCCTGGCCCATTACTTCTAGCACAGTAGAAGGACCCGCCCATATCTGCATCATGACTTTTAAACGCCCCTTTGCTGCTATCGTTTCTCAGCCTAGATCAGGAATCGAACCCAGGCATCCTGCGTGGGGAGAAACAGCACCCCCACCTTCTGGAAATTCTGTGCTAGAAATTCCTCCTTTTTCATCCCTCTCTTTGTTTTTGCCTTGTTCCTTTTCTTCGTGCTACCGCCTTCTTGTCCATTTTCTGCCCATTTCCATTCATTCTCTTGCCTTTTTCTAGAAAGACTTGAAATATAACAATTCTCTCCCACGCCGAAGTTTGGTGCGCTGGGCCTCACCTGTCAGACATTTAACGGCAGAGCAACGCAGTTTTGGTCATATGACAGGCACCCATAGCTGCTGTCTGAGCGTTTGATGACAACGAAGTACTTCTTGCACAAGAGGAGGACCATCATGATTTTGGAGTGCCCCTTTGCTGCTATCGTTTCCATACCTAGACCAAGAACCAAGCCTAGGCAGATGTATTAAGAAAATAAACCACCACAGAAAACTGAACAAAAACCATTGCTCGTTCTGTATGGTCTTTTAAGTATTAAGAATAAACCACCACAGAAAACTGAACATTCCAAAGAAGAAAACTGCTCTTTTTCCTCCCCGTCTTTTAACGCTTGTCGAGTACTGTGCGTATCCCCTCCCATCCTTTTGCAAGTCATGCACAGTTAGTTTTAGCGTGAAGGAAAGAAATGGATGGTATGCAAAGAAGGGGTCCAAAACATACCTATGCTGGGACTTTGTTTTCCCATTTACCCAAATGGCCAGGTAAACCGGTCCTGTTACGAAGCCTCCAGCGTTAGTGTTTGTATGGTAGTCCTCATGGGCTGTTTGTCGAATTTGCGTGATTTCTGTTTTACATGCCACCTGTATCAGTGTATGTTTGTCATAGTATCTATTCCTTCGTCAGACGCTCAGATTGCAACCATTGTTGTCTGTCATATGAGCACAAATGCGTTGCACGCGGTTAAGCACCTGACAAGTCAGTCCCATCACATTAGCTCGAATTATTTAAATCCAAAGATTTTATGTCGAAAATCTATCATGATATAATGCTTGATAATTAGTTCTTCTTTAAAAAAAATAGTGTATGGACCGTGTGTGCGTTTTATCATATTCTTTGTCAGTGTTAGAGTCGGAGGATTTTTTACTAATATTCAAGTTTTACTTTGAGCACAATACAAGTTTGTTAGGTTGTTGTTGCTTTGGCGTTAAGTTTTCATATTTTCATTATGTTTCAAAGCCTTAAGCTGTTTGAACCCTTCTCTAGGCCATAGGAAATAAGTCAAATCACTGGATCGTTTTACTGCACAAAGACTTATCTCCGGTATCATATTCTCTGTGAATTTGAGGCGGCTTTTCCAGGTAAGGGTGCGTCATCATCGTATAGCCCACTCTCCTTTTACTATCTGCTGTTCTGATTCTAGAGGTCGATATTTTTTCTTTTCATCTACGTCGAAGCTCTGACAGCAACTATTGTGAGCAAAATGGGTTACACTGCCGTTAAGCGCCTGACAAGTTAGACCCAGTGCATCCGGCTTTGGTGCGGGAGAAAATTGTCATATTTTAAGTCTTTCTGGGAAAAAGGAAGGAGGATGGACTAAGAAGACAGAAAATAGACAAGAAGGGGCCGGGGATGACAGGAAGAAAAGGACCAAAGCAGAGAGAAAGAGGGATAGAAAAGGTGAATTCCTGGCACAGAATTTCTTGAAGGTGGGGATGCTGCTTATAATGACAGGTCCGGGGAATTTTTATATTGAACTGCAGAATATCTCCATCAGAAGACAACCTTCTCCACTCTTGTGTTCTTTTACATGGACAAATTGCAAGGTGTCCTGGAGTGCTTAGTTTACCATCTTATCTGAAAGACTAGTGTCCAAGCCACCATGGCACATAACATACAGAAACAGGGATATATGTGGCAGTAGTCCCACCATTCCCGCTACCTTTTGCCCATGTTTCTGGTTTCCAGTAGTATGAACATTTCTAACATGTTCAAAATTAATGATAGCAGTAGAAGTGCGTGTGTGTGAGTGTGTGTGTGTAGGTGCGTGTACGCGCTCACGTGCGCATGCGTGTGTAGGTGCGTGTATGTGTGCATGCATGTGTGTGTGCGTACGTCAGATTGAAGTCAAAGTCAAATTTGTATTTCTAGACGGTACGTATGTGCGTGCCTGTCTATGTGTGTATGCAAGCGTGTGCGTGTGTGTTCACGTTTTATCTGTCCGATTTAGTAACTATCCAACCACCCAACCATCTAACCGGCTAACGAGCTAGCCCCTGAATCAATCAACGTATCAACCAATCAATCAAACATCATCATCACCACCACAACCCAAAATTTTTAAAGATTTCAGGAGAAATGATAAACGCCCCCCCCCAAAAAAAAAAAAAGGAGAAAAAACCCCAAAACCAACAAAACAACCCCCCCCCAAGAAAACTCCCAGTAACAAAACAGTAGACAGCTTTCATCTAGATTCATCCAAATTCAGCAATAAGGAGAGAGAGAGAGAAGAGAGAGAGAGAGAGAGAGAGAGAGAGAGAGAGAGAGAGAGAGAGAGAGGACGTGTCCTTAAATTCCAACAGCAATAACACGCTTGATCATATACACTCCTATAATGTTGGTCTTGTCACACATGAATAGACCTACACTTTTGAACAAGAACATTTCATTCAGACGTTGACACCTCCCACTTTTGAGGACCTTTTATTATTATTATTATTATCATTATTTTAAAGCGCGCTTCTTTTTCCGGCCTTATGTTTGCCAAGTGCTCTGTGTTTAGAAAGACTGGTTCAATTTCGTTTTGCCAAGAGTTTATTGAAGGGTTTTCATGACGAGTTTTTGGCCTAAAAGTAAATGCTTTCATAGGCTCACGGGCGAGCTTACATAGACACAGACACAGACACGACACAGACACAGACACACACACACACACACACACACACACACACACACACACACGCACACACACATGCGCGCGCGTACACACACGCACGCACGCACGCACATACGCACACACACATGTGTAAAGACCCGAGAGAGCGTGCGTGCACACACCACACACACACACACACACACACACACACAGAACACACACACACACACACACAGAACAAGCACGGCGCACGCACACACACACACACACACACACACACACACACCACACACACACAACACACACACACACACACACACACACACACACACACACACACACACACACACACACACACACCGGGACGGATAGCCTGATAGACGGATAGCATGTGTGTGTGTGTATGTGTGTGTGTGTGTGTGTGCTGCGCGCGTTTGGATCTTTGAACCAAAGCATACAGTGTTGACAGGAGGAGGACGAAGTGTGTACACAGTGGTGTGTTTAGTTTTTCTGTGACCTTTCGGGGGCTGTCCCTGGTTTGTGTTGTCGCTTCACAAGTTGGACGTGTCAAGCTTGAGAAAGTTTTAAAACATAAAAGAAAAGGAAAATGGTGGTGTGGGTGGTGTGTGTGATGGTGGTGGTGGTGGTGGTGGTGTATGTGTGGTGGTGTGTGTGTGTGTGGTGTGTGTGTGTGTGTGTGTGTGTGTGTGTGTGTGATGTGTATGCGCACCGTGCTTGTGCTGTGAGTGTGTGTTTTGTGTGTTTGTGTGTGCGTGCGCGCGGGCGCGTGTGTATGTACGTGTGTGTGTGTGTGTGTGTGCGTGCGTGCGCGCGGGCGCATGTGTGTGTACGTGTTTGTGTGTGTGCGTGTGTGCGCGCGAGTGCGTGGCAGGTGGGTGCACGCGTGCCTCTATGTGCGTGTGTATGTGCGTTCACGTGTAGCCTGAGTGTGCGTGTCGTCTGAGTGCGTGCCTGCACATGCACCGTGTAGGTACACATGTACACAAGCAGACACGGTCTTGCGAGCACATGTGTAGGGTTACATAAGAAAAAAAAGATGATACAAGTTTTTTTTTCTTTATGCTGAACTGGCCACGCTCTTACCACCGAGTGAGTGGCATGGCATACTGTGAACCTGGTCCACCAAAAGATGATGTTGTGCAATGTGTCAGTGCCTGACTTGTCTGCTACATGGTAATGTGTATGGCCTCAGCCCAGCTTCCCTCCCTCTGCATGCTGTGTGCCGTGTGGGCAGTCATTGAGTGATGTGGGGCATGGTCCATTTCTGTTCTGTAATGCTCCAGTGTGTGCGGCATACAACGCTCATGCCACTGGAGGTATGTTTGTTTTCGATGTGTGTGTGTGTGTGTGTGTGTGTGTGTGTGTGTGTGTGTGTGTGTGTGTGTGTGTGTGTGTGTGTGTGTGTGTGTGTGTGTGTACGACCCTAGTGTTACTTTTTTCAAAGTGTGTCCAGGCAGTTGTGGTTTGTAGGGAGGTGAAAGATTTTGAATGAAGTAACAGCCTTGGTATGTAGGTATGGCCTCTGTGTGGTCAGCTGAGGTATTTAAACATCGTAGCTGGATTGGAGAGATGAAAGATATGTCTTTTTTATACTTCCTGCTCTGTGAAAGTAAATTGTGTGTGTGTGTGTGTGTGTGTGTGTGTGTGTGTGTGTGTGTGTGTGTGTGTGTGTGTGTGTGTGTGTGTGTGTGTGTGTGTGTGTGAGAGAGAGAGAGAGAGAGAGAGAGAGAGAGAGAGAGAGAGAGATGTGGTTAAAAAAAAGTTTAAAGATAAAGTCTGTTCCGAGCCTAAGGCTCATCAGGCCGGTGCTTATCCCGGTTTCTGTGGCGTTAAGCGACTGAGAGTCATAGACTCCCCCCTGGATAGGACGCCAGTCTATCGCAGGGTTAACCCCCACACAAGGTTGGTACCCCTTTTACACCTGGGTGGGGTGAGAAAATAGCCGTAAAGTGCCTTTTCCAAGGGCACAACGCCATAGCCGAAAGCTGGGATCGAACCCGCAACCTTTAGATTACGAGTCCAACGCCCTAACCACTAGACTACAGCGGCGGCCAGAGAGATGTGAGGTGTGTGCTAATGTTCTTCTCCTTGTCCTCTTCCTTCTCTTCTTTTTCTTCATTTTTTTCGGTTAGGACTGGGAAGTTTACTGTTGGTGACATTTTTGGCAGTTAAACAGTTTTCCATGATCAAAACTGTCACTTTCCTATTCGGGGATAGTAGTTAAGCGCGACACCAGTGTACATGTAATTTTATGTAGTCATCCATTCCTGTCAGCACACAAAGGCCTACTACCCTTCTTTCAAAGGTGAGATGCGATTTAGCGTTTGTGCCAGATGATCTGTCTATGTATGTGTTTTCGTACAGGACATTCGTTAGTTTATATCTCACCCGAAGGACGTGAGGCAGACTGGAGGCTGTGCCAGTGTTGGCTGTGAAGAGAAAGTCTGCCCCCATGGGGATGCTGGGGGCCTGTCAGCATAAACAACATCACAACCTTCTGGAAATTCTGTGCTTGGAATTCCCTCTTTTCTATCCCTATCTTTGTTTCTGCCTTGTTCCTTTTCTTCCTGTCGCCTCCTTCTTGTCTGTTTTCTTCCTTTCTGGTCCATTCTCCTGCCTTTTTTCCACAAAGACTCAAAACATAACCATTCTCTCTCAGGCCGAAATCGTAAGCGCTGGGCCTGACTTGTCAGGAGCTTAATGGCATCGCAACGCATTTTTGATTATATGACGACAATAATAGTTGCTGTCTTAGAGTTCGATGAAGAAGAAAAGAGAAAGTCTGTGCCACTCTGGCTGCTACCAGTGAGGTTTGACCCCGGGACTAAGGGATCAAGTTTCAAACAGCCTGCCCACTCACCCCACTCACCCCCACCCCAGCCCCGTTTTATGTTCTTTAAAGACAGACCCCACAGCATGACGCAGCAAATGTTCCATGCTTTGAAACCATTTTCTTTTCACGGCTCTTCTACCTCTGCATTCATATCACTTTTCTTTTCTTCGACAGTGTATGGGAGTTGTACCGAGGTTATAAGCCTGTGAATGATTTGCGTTGACGGGTATATCCTTAAAGATTGTCTACTTCATGTTATGTGTGTTCATGTTTCGCATGGAAGCACTGAGGTTTTGTATGTGTCAGCGCTAGATGAAATAAGTATATCATGATGATGATAATGATGATGATGATGATGATGATGATGAATCATCATCATCATCATCATCATCATCATCATCATCATCATCATCATCATCATCATCATCATCATCATCATCATCTATAATAACAGTAGTAAAAGTAAAAATTGTCGTCGTCGACGTCGTCGTCGTCGTCGTCGTAGTCGTCGTAGTCGTAGTAGTAGTAGTAGTAGTAGTAGTAGTAGTAGTAGTAGTAGTAGTAGTAGTAGTAGTAGTAGTAGTAGTAGAAGTAGTAGTAGTAGTAGAGTAGTAGTAGTAGTAGTAGTAGTAGTAGTAGTAGTAGTAGTAGTAGTAGTAGTAGTAGTAGCAGCAGCAGCAGCAGCAGCAGCAGCAGCAGCAGCAGCAGCAGCAGCAGCAGCGGCAGAAGCAGCAGCAGCAGTAGTAGTAGTAGAATGACGACGACGATGATGATGATGATGATGATGATGATGATGATGATGATGATGATGATGATGATGATGATGATGATGATGATGATCATTCCAGGACGTGTAAAGCAGCATCATGCTGAGATTGGGGGCGGTGGTAGCAGCGGTGGGGGTGGGTGCTGCTGTGTACCTCCATCCCCCCTCCTGTCTGTCCCCCTGGCTCACCACCCGCCCCCTCCACTGCCTCCTCTCCTACACCGCCGCGGTGGGCGGCGCCCTCTACCTGCTGCCAGGACGACCACCCGCCAAAGTCGACCCTGCCGGCAAGGCTGTCTTCATCACAGGTGAGCCAGGGGGGCAGTTTAGCCTTGTGTTTAGCTTTGTGCCTCGTAGTGGACAGTTTTAGCACTAACTAAAACCACACAGCCTAAAGCCTCTGTTATTGAAGACAAAGAAGGAAATCTTTTAACGGAAAACAATGCCATCCTCCAACGCTGGACAGAATACTGTGAGGGATTGTATAACTACCCACTACGCCCAGATACCAACATAGTTTCCAACAAACACCCTGAACACCAAGATAAAGACCCACCAATACTAAGGTGTGAAGTAGACACAGCTATTAAACAATTGAAGAAGGGGAAGTCCCCTGGAATCGATAACATCCCAGCTGAACTCATAAAAAATGGAGGGAATGAAACAGCAAGGCGATTCACAGATCTTTGTCAGAAGATCCACGACACCAAAGAATGGCTAAAAGAATGGACACAGTCTCTTGTAATACCCCTGCCAAAGAAAGGAAACCTCAAGCAATGTCAGAACTACAGAACCATCAGTCTCATAAGCCATCCTAGCAAGATCATGCTGTAGGTAGTCCTCAACAGACTGAAAAACCAAGCAGAAAAACTCCTGGCAGAAGAACAAGCGGGCTTTAGACCAAAACGCAGCACAATGGAACAAATTTTCAACCTATGAATTCTGATAGAGAAGCATCTCCAACACCAAAAAGACTTGTACCACAATTTTATAGACTTCAAAAAGGCCTTTGACAGGGTATGGCATGACGGCCTCTGGCAAGTACTCAGGCACTTCAACATTGACAACTGCCTAATTGAAGTCATCAAGGCTCTGTACGAGAATGCAAGAAGTGCAGTTTTCATGAACAATCACGTGGGCGAGTTCTTCAAGACCACGGTTGGAGTCCGCCAGGGCTGCCTTCTCTCACCTGTACTCTTCAACCTCTTCCTCGAAAACATCATGACAGAGACACTGCAAAACCACCACACTTCCATCTCCATTGGTGGAAGACCCCTTTGCAACCTCAGATTTGCAGATGACATTGACCTCATGGGCAGCAGCAAACAAGAACTGCAAATCCTCACAGACAGTCTAACAGATCGAGCGAGCGCATACGGCATGGAGGTCAGTACAGAGAAATCGAAGATCATGGTCAACAGCGCGAGTAATGACAGCACGGAAATAAAGATGAATGGAGAAATATTGGAAGAGGTGAGCCAATTCAAATACTTAGGCTCCATCCTAACAAAAGATGGCACATCAAACAATGAGGTGAAAGCTCGCATTGCAACAGCAACATCTGCTCTAGTCAGACTCCAGAGGATCATCAGAAGCAACAACATCAGCTTCTACACCAAATACCACCTCTACAAATCCCTCGTGATATCTATCCTCCTATATGGCTGTGAATCATGGACTCTGACAGCAGAGTTAGAGAGAAGAATCCAAGCATTCGAGAACAAGTGCCACAGAAGACTCCTCAAAATATCATACAAAGAACACAAGACCAATAACTATGTGAAAGAAGAAATCAAAAAGCGTGTGGGCCCCCAAGAGCCTTTGCTCTCCACCATAAAGAGGAGAAAGCTGATGTGGTTTGGTCACACCACAAGACACAACACCCTAGCAAAAACCATCTTGCAAGGAACAGTCGAGGGCAAGAGAAGAAGAGGCCGCCAAAAGAAATCATGGGTTGACAACATCAAAGACTGGACTGCCCAACCCCTGCAACGCCTCCTACTAGCCACACAGGATCGTGAAGCATGGAAAAAGATCTCCGCTGCGTCTTCTCTCATGTCCCCCCTACGTCCTTTGGGACATGGGACTGAGTGAGAGTGAGTGAGTGAGTGAGTGGACAGTTTAGCTCTGTGTTTCGTGGTGGACAGTTTAGCGTTGTGCTTAGCTTTGTGTTTCGTGGTGAACAATTAAGCGTTGTGTTTAGCTTTGTGTTTCCTGGTGGACAGTTAAGTGTTGTGTTTAGCTTTGTGTTTTGAGGTGGACAGTTTAGCGTTGTGTTTAGCTTTGTGTTTTGAGGTGGACAGTTTAGCCTTGTGTTTAGCTTTGTGTTTCCTGGTGGACAGTTTAGCGTTGTGTTTAGCTTTGTGTTTCCTGGTGGACAGTTTAGCCTTGTGTTTAGCTTTGTGTTTCCTGGTGGACAGTTTAGCCTTGTGTTTAGCTATGTGTTTCCTGGTGGACAGTTTAGCCTTGTGTTTAGCTTTGTGTTTCCTGGTGGACAGTTTAGCCTTGTGTTTAGCTTTGTGTTTCCTGGTGGACAGTTTAGCCTTGTGTTTAGCTTTGTGTTTCCTGGTGGACAGTTTAGCCTTGTGTTTAGCTTTGTGTTTCCTGGTGGACAGTTTAGCCTTGTGTTTAGCTTTGTGTTTCCTGGTGGACAGTTTAGCGTTGTGTTTAGCTTTGTGTTTCCTGGTGGACAGTTTAGCGTTGTGTTTAGCTTTGTGTTTCCTGGTGGACAGTTTAGCCTTGTGTTTAGCTTTGTGTTTCCTGGTGGACAGTTTAGCCTTGTGTTTAGCTTTGTGTTTCCTGGTGGACAGTTTAGCGTTGTGTTTAGCTTTGTGTTTCCTGGTGGACAGTTTAGCCTTGTGTTTAGCTTTGTGTTTCGTGGTGGACAGTTTAGCGTTGTGTTTCGTGGTGGACAGATTCAAAGACAGATTGCTCTTGAAACGAGTGTACAGAGGGGGGCACGGTCGCATGCGCATAAATCTCACCATTGGTGAACTTCGGAGCTCTAGCCGAGGAACGAAAAGAAGACTCATCCGAAAGACTAGCACCAAGACCTCCTCCACTGACGGTCTGGTGGATGGGGAAAAGTTTCAGGCACAAATGGGGAGCGAACCACCACACACTTGAAACCCAACTTTCCATTTTCCAGGCAGGTGCGTTACCTCTAGACCACCGATCCACCACATGTATGCAGAACATCTTGCGCACATGATAAATCCTGTTTCGCTTTTCGTAAGAGTAGGCCATTGTGTGCCAGTTGGAATAGATGACAAAATTCACAAAACTGCATACACACGGGGACTAGACTGGATGTAAAAAAGCACATGAGTGCTTATTCCATTATCATCAATATAAAAGAATAAAAAATAAATATTAGATAAAACAAA